>JANAVB010040419.1:6012962-6205462 GCA_029216955.1 Iris pallida | reverse complement strand
CTGATGTGATTTTGGACATCAAGATTATCCGGACAGATACTAGACTGGCGCTGTCACAGTCTCATTATATTGAGAAGATGATCACACGCTACGGGTATCAAGATCTTCTAGGGATTCGATACGCCTTACAGGTGTGATATGAAGCTGAAGCCTAATTCGAGGGAAAGCGTTTAGGCAGCTGGAGTATGCAAGCGTCATCGGGAGTTTTGATGTATGCTACTACTGCCACAAGGTCTGACATAGCTTTCGCCGTGGGAATGCTAAGTCATTTCACGAGCAACCCAGGCATTGAGCACTGAAAGCTGTAAAACGGATAATAAGATATCTCAAGAAGACTCAGATATATGCACTGCACTATAGCGGAGATCCGCAGGTAGTAGAAGGCTTCAGTGACGCTAGCTGGTGCTCAGAGTTGGAGAGCGAGAGGTCCACAGGTAGATTCATTTTCACAATGGGTGGAGCTGCTATATCGTGAAAGTCGAAGAAGCAGACTATGCTCTCACGGCGTCCATGGAATCTGAGTTCTTTGCACTTGATACCGCAGAAGTAGAGGAAGCGGAATGGCTTCGGGAGCTCATGTATGATCTTCTAATGGTTGGGGCGCAAATACCGACGATACCGATATACTGCAACAACCAGACGACTGCGGCAGTGGCATCAAATGATCTCTTCAACGGGAAGAAGAGGACTGTGCAGTTGAAGCATAGGGCAGTACACGATCTCATCAAGAGGGGTGTCATTGCAGTGATTGATGTTCGCAGTCATGAGAACCTGGCGGATCCGTTCACCAAGGGCCTCAAGCACCAGCTGGTCGATGACACAGCAAGTAAAATAGGCTTGAAGGCATTCTGATATTATGTTGTTGCAATCCTACCATAAAGTTTTATGCTATTAGTTCAAAGAAAAATCTACTAGGCATCTAGCTTTTGGTTCAAGGGAGGACCATTAACTGAGAAAATATCAGGAACAGTGGGTACATGTCCTCTATGGCATGGAGAGGTTACGGACCTACAACCACTGTTGTCTACTAATATTTTCTGCGAAAAACGGATCCTGTGATGAGGATGGCTTAAACGCCTTAATGAGTTCTCAGACAGAGTGAATGCCTGGTGTGATTTAGGGGAAACACGGTAGCGCAGCACTACCAGGAGTGAAACTCCATGCTACAGTGGGGTGACTCCACCATGAGGTTCCGGTTAAGGATAATGCCTCAGCTTTGCTAGCCAAGTCACAACGGCGTAGCACCGCAAATAGACAGGTAGCCTAATATTGTATGATAAAATTAAAGAGGGGTAGACAACACTACAAAGGGGAGAATGTCCCCATGTTACAGTGGCACGACACCACGATGAGGTACTCGGATAGGGATAAAGCCTCGGCCTTGCAAGCCATGTCGTTGTGGAGTAACACCGCAAGGGAGCATAAGGCTCCATGTTGGGTAGTATAGCACTACAAAGGGGGCTGTGACCTCATGCTACAGTAGTATGACACTACGATGAGATTTCCGGGTAGGGATAATGCCTCGACTTTAGGCCATGTCATAGCGGCGTAGCACCGCAAGAGAAGCGCAAGGCTTCATGCCATGTCTTTTTTAATAAAGAACTCACCTATAGTGTATGGACAGAGATAGCAGGCCGTCTCTTGAGGGTAAACTTGTAGACGTCCAAAATTATACACTGAAACCAGGCTGGCACAGGGCCTTTAATGTGCAGCCAGAAGCACATGTAACTACATTATGTGAGTGGAAAGAATTTCAGTTATGATGCAGAATTCAAGGTTAGTCTATTCTTGTATTATAGTATGTTATTGACCCATACGGGAAAATTCAAGTCGTCAGCGACATCCTTCCTAATGCATGATGGACAGTTACTGTGGGGAACACTCAAACCCATATAGTGAGATATGTGGGAGATTGTTGGGAGCTTTTCCTTGACATGTAGAGAGCTTGCTCTCAACATGCCTAGTAATTTTTGTCCCACATTGGAAAACAAAATGAGTAGTATCTCAATATATACTTGGTATGTAGTTGAGGTGTGCACATGGGGTGGTGACTCTAAGGAGGGAACCATGTGGGTGATTTTACTAGGAGGCAAGGTTAGACTCCATGGTAAAGCTTAATATTTTTTTGCTCTTGGAAATTAATTTCTATTGGAGCTAAGCCCCGTAGGGGCTTAGCGACTCGGACTCAGACTCATAGGCTCATGAGGCGTTTTGTTGGCGCACTTTGCACTTAGCACGTCAGCATCGTAGCTAGGCGCATAGTGCGCTTAAGTTGCGTTCGTTATTCGAGCCTCTGCACAGCCGATCGCGCGCCCGTTCGTGTGGACCGATCGCACGGCCAGATGGCGCGACCAATTGGCGCTGCCCAGTGGCGCGCCAGTTGGCGCGTAGTGCGTGTGTGCGCAGTTGGCACAGCGGTGTGCGATTGCGTGTGTTGTGCGTCGTTCGTGCGCGCTATGCGCTAATGGGCGCACATTGTGCGCCAGTTGGCTCAATCGTGTCTGTGTACGATTTGAGCAATTGATGAACGTTCGGAACGATTTTTCCCACGTCTTGAACGTTATGTACCCCGAATAGTTACTGGATGCAGCTATAAAAAGTACCTCTTCTCTCTCAGGGGAGGATACAGAAGTATCAGAAATTTTCTCACGAAATTCTCTAAGTTCAGAGCAGAGAAAATAGGTCCTTTGAGAGCAGAGTCCGCGTGTCATCCGAGGAGTCAGAAGAGCAGTGTGTTCCAAAGTTATCTGTCGAACTTGATGGTTCCTAAAAGTTGTTCGTGTTGGACGAATCAAGCTTTGAGCGCCGGTGATCATTCACCCCAGCAGGCCATTCTATCCTTCCATATCATCCACTTCAACTCGTTCTGAACGAGAACAGTTCTGATCTAATCAGAAACTGTTAGTGGACAATCGCTGCTGCTGCTAACAATTCATTTGTACCTTCTCTTTAGAAGTACTACATTTGAATAGCTGTTGTTACGAAAACTTTTTAGATTTTCGTTTGCTGCTGTTACGAAATCTTTTTAGATCTTCGTTTTCCAGAATTCTCCAAGGATCTCTGTCGCTCACATTCTTTGAAGAGTTGCATAATTTTCAGTTTTCCATCGAAAATTACGCTCCAGGATTAACAAGACCCTCTATCCTGTGTCCTGCTCCTGCATTGTATGTCATGTTTGAAATGCAGAGGATTCAGAAACTACCTGCCTAGTTCTGATATCATTGGTTAATAATTACATTCCAGAAGGTCCAGAATTAGTATACCTCGGGAGGAAAAAAAAACACAGAGAAAAACAAGAAGACAAAGGAGAGATGATTGAATTGCTGAGAAAGTATAGCATGATAATATGATATGCAGTCTTTGACCATACATCAGAACAAACAAAATGAATAGCTATGCTGCATCTTTATCAGAATTCCGCCAGTCTATCAAAGACCATGTATGGGGCATTGATCTGATCCCCTTGCGGCATTTTATACCGGGCATTTGATTTGTATTGCTCATAAGCTTTCATGAGCATGGTCTCTTTGTTGGCATACAGCAAATTCTATTTGAACTTCCAGGTCATACCCAAAACTAGCGAGCACACCAAAGTTGTCTCAACATTGGGTAAATTATAAGAAAATCCTCTACATTTTATGTTTCTACAGTCTTTGCCCTCTAAGCTTCTCTCAGACTTGCACTCTTGACGTTTATCATGAGAACAATGCAGTATCTTTCTAGCAAAAGTAACAACTGAACTCCAGAAATAGACAAAAAAGTAAGAAGAAATGTCCAAGGAAAATCTACATAGGATGAACAACATAAGTTACATACCTTCCAAAACCTACTAAGAAAAAGATGGAATATAGATGTAGCAACGCTAGCGCCTCAGATATATCTATCAATCCGGTGCCTCAAGGTGCATAAAAGAATACATGCAAGTATGAGAAGACATTTAATCATTGATTGGCTCAAATTGAGGGGTTAGAATATATATTAAATAGGAATTTGGTGCAATGCAGTCAGGTTTTGGTATTAATTTTGGGAAGACAAGTTGTTTATGTAGGATGTTCACAAGTAATAGACATTCACAGCTCTCTCTCTCTCTCTCTCTCTCTCTCTCTCTCTCTCTCTCTCTATATATATATATATATATATATATGAGGAAACAAGATATGTTACGACATAGCATATGTTTTTTATGCTATGGCATCCACGTATCATTTTCCTAAATATTCTTGTGAACCAAATTCCCACATATTTTTTGTCCTCTATGTATCTTCTCCCTCAGTCTTTTTACAGAACTCGAAAAGCCCTCCCTTTTGTCCAGATTTATTGGCACCATCGTCAGCCCCTATACTCCATCGCCATTGCCCTGCCCCCAATCCCTCGACTCCCGACTACAACATGCTTTGCCTCCCCTCTGACTCTTCCCCCTTTGTCGAGAATCATTGACAGAACAAACAGCACCTGCGACTCCACCGTCATTGCCCCGCCCCACCCCCTCCAATGTAGAACCCAAACCATCGTTTCTCGAGTCCTCTAGTCCATCCATCGCCGCCTTCTTCGACATGTAGGTTGTGTTTGGTTTAGTGGGAAGTAAGGGGAAACGAAAGGAAAATTAAATTGTTGTGCGTAGAAACGGGATCCCATTTACTTGGATCCACTTTCATATTCCTTTCCCTATCATTTCCCCCTCTCCTCCTCACTTTCTTAGCAACCAAATAGAGTCAAAGAACAAAGACAAACGGAACATTATGGAAGAATTGAACATTGAAGCACATCTATGGATGTTCAGCTTCTTTATGTAGTACTACAACAAAGAATTCATTACACTATCAGTTAATTAGAAAACAGCAACTTGAAAATCTAAGAATGTATATATATTATGCTGTTAGTAGAGATGAAACAGTGTGGAAAATTGCAAAACGTTGAAAATTAATATTGAAATTGAACTATGCCATTCAAAATTTACTTTCTGAGCCTCAAAACAAGAAGCCATAATATATTTCTTTCTTTGGTTTTGAGCATCTATATTTTGTGAACTACAAAAGTTTCAACTGCAGAAATAATTTAGAGTTCGTTTTATTCTTCTTATATAGCCTCATGTGTGGGGAAAAGGGCAAGAGAGCTGTGGTGCAATGCTTCAATGCCCAATTGAAACCAAAAAATGGAGCGGAAAAGAAGCTAAGAATGATGGCTCCAACATTGACAGTTTCTTTAAGAAGAAAAGTATTACTTATTTTCATCGGGCCGTAGTCGAAAGTGGGTGTGGTTGGGTTGCGGTAGGGGAATGATGGAGGATCGGAAGGAACATATGGTCGGGGTAAGTGTTGTGGGTGGACGGAGGACTGTTATAGACGTGATGTGACCGGGTCGTCATGGTGGCCGAAGGGAGTCAGGCGGGAGGTAGAGCAGGTTTCAGTGCGTTTTAGCATGGATGAATAATATTTTGATCAGGGAGGGCACACAACTACGGTTTAGTCACATCATCAATGTGCCGGTAGTATTGTGGTGCGATTGCAACAACGCTATAGTGTGTTGTGGCAATATTGGAATCAAGGTTGTGAAAATCGATAGAGGCTAGATGGGCGGACGTCCACCGCTTAGCACCTAGCGCCTAGCCTGCCTAGGTGACAGTCTAGATCGAGTCGGTTAAAAAAATCAAAAAAAAATATACTGAAAATTGCATAAAAAGTCCATAAAATTCCAAAACATGCATAGTCGAGCGTCAGGAGGACTAGACAGATGCCTAGGCGAACATCGGACGGACACCAAGCGCCTAGCGCCTAGGCTTTCTTTTAGAACAATAATTGCAAAGTAGTCACTACAACTACAATCATTTGATAGTCACGACAACTACAAGAATTTTGTGAAGCTGTAATGACTCGAGGGAAAATTAATGTCTCAAAAAATATCATCATCATCATCATTCAAGCCTTCTTCCCTCATAATAGGATCGGGTGTGGAGCATAAGAAACCTCCATACATTATTTGACAAAAATTTATGATCGGTCATCGATATGACGTCAACCCTCTATGTTAGTGTCAAATCCAAACCAACTTAGCTATAGCATGAGAGAGTCGTGCTATAAAATCTGTGGCCAGTTGGTAAGTAGGTAGACCTACCTTTTATATCGCAATTTAAACTCATGCAACCAAAGAACACCCTTCAAGTTCCCCTAGACTATATAGAGTCTAGACGAAGAGGGATAAGATGATACACTTTTTCTATAGGAAAGTGCATTCATCTTAACGACACATGATGTCAAAGAATAAAGTAATGGCAATCCAGTGTATCAAAAAAATATGGCATAGTAGTCAAATGCGCGTCTCGCAGCAAAGCGCAGCAGCTGTGCCTCACATCTCACTAGACGAGACGTCTTTCTCCTGACGCGTCTTTCAGTAAGGCAACCAAGAAAAGGCGTAACTTTTTTACAAAAAACTTTGAGCCAGGGAGATAGGTCTTACCTCATACAAGTGAGAGGGAAATAGCCCTTTCCATGGTTGTCAAATTTGTCTACAATTGAACTGAAATAACTAAAATTTACTAAAAGTGTGGTAGGGAGAACAAAAAAATTTGTTAGTTCTGTTAACTGCTACTGCTGCTCTATTAGTTCACTTTGTTATGTTTTAACATATTTTTTTAGTTTTAATATATTATTTGGTTTTATTTCTTACATTACTAATTTATTTAATAATGTACGTATATTTTTATTTTTGCGTCTCATTTCACTCGGGTACGGACCTTAAGTGTGCCTTGCGCCTCGGACGATATGGACCCTTTGCGCCATCTTGCGCCTTCAACTACCATGAAATATGGTCTAGAAAATATGCAACTTATAAAAATCTTACTTGTTATTGATGCGTAGCTACCAGGGGAGAGGTGAAACGTTGGAGTGGCCAAAAAGAAGGTAATTGGGTCAACATGTTAGAGTGGTCGAAAAAAGAGTGGTTGGGTGGGAGTAAAGAAGGAATTGTGGATGTGGATGGCACGGGAACAAGGGGATAATAACCAAGATTCAAGAAGGACCTAACATGCTCAGGGTACTTGCAATTTTTTTTTTATTGGGGACTGTATCAACACTTTTCCCAGGCTTGAGCCCCCTCAACCTAGTGAGTGCATCCGTCCATATTATGTGTTAAGGTTCTTGCTCGTCGAATAAGAATATGTGATGTCTGTTAGCAATATCTTAAATGGATATCACATAAAAGCTTTTAAATGAAAAGATAAATCCAACAAATTCTTGCTCATCGAATCAAAAAAGTTGTGTAAAAGTGACAATTTTGCAAATCATGCAAATCAAAACAAGTTTGGTATTCTGTCATAAAATCTACATCAAGAGTCACTCGAGTTTTCTTTCCTAAAACCAAAGTTTGGCTGTGACAAGACAACAAGTCATATTCATTCTTCAAGATCAGTCCTCAAGAACACCGACAAGTACAATTTTGCAAAATCATGCAAATCAAAACAAGTTCTGTATACCGCCATAAAATCTACATCAACAGTCATTCAAGTTCTCATTCCTAGAACCAAAATTTTGGCTGTGACAACTACAAGTCATATTCATTCTTCACGATCAGTCCTCAAGAACACCGACAAGTAATACGTCAATATGATTAATTTCCCAAGTTACTTGTGAACTATGGCTTTGCAAGATCTTCTTGCAAAGCATACAACATACCGTTGTACAAGAAGACTAAGGATCGGTAGTGGTTTACAAGTCCTTGAAATATTTACAGCGAAACAGAAAAAGGTTCATTCTGATTCTGACCCAATATTAAGAAACTGTCAGAGAAGTGTGAAGTGATATTTGAGTATCACATCTGCCAGCTTCCATAAAGGTGGTCCAAGCATCATAAGACACTTGTTAATAGAGTCTAGGGCATGGGAAGATAAACATAACCTTACCCCCATTTCGCAAAAAACGACATTTTTTGCAACTTGGATTCAACTCTCACATTTATGTAATTGCAAAAAGCTCAATAGTTCTGTTCTTATTATACTTTGCGATGATTACTGGCACCATCCCTCCTCTTAACAACGGCCAGAACTTCTTAAAGTGCATTGATCTGTTATAATTAGAATTTTTGTTTGATTGTTAAGTGAGCTTGATGCTAGGAAGCACATACACTCTAAATAATCAGTGTCATGTCGTGTAGCGTCGGGCACATACCAGACACAACCCATGCACTCCAAAACACACCAAGGCATGTCACAACTGGTGCCGCACACAAGATGTCATGTCATTTTCATGTGTTGATTAAAGGATGGATTGGTGAAGAAAGACTCGCAAATGGTTAGGAAATTCCTCGACAGTTATAGTTAAGATCCACGGGGAAAGTTAGTTTCAAGTTAAAATGTCCGGGATCCACTCATAAATTGTCAGGTGCTAAGGTGCTCGTGATTATCATAAGAGTTCTAGTATAGTTACTGGTTTGAATAACCCCATAGTCATAGATAAAGAGCTATGTTGCAAGGACACAAATACTAAGGTACCGCCAAGGACACGGGATTGATCTTCACGTGTCCTAGTTGTTTTGGAGTTGTGGCTCCCAATAGAAAGCAACACGAGCACGACACTGATGTCATGGAGAGCGCCTGTGCATACTACACAAAGACGCATTGCAAACAGGAGTCGAGGTAGCTAATGAATCGAATCCAATCCCTTTCTTTATAAAATGTCATCAATTTACACAAAATTACACCCAAAGAGAATATAAACGTACAATTTTCTCCCATCCACACGACAAATGGCCCATAATTTGAATCATAAATACAAAAAAAAAAAAAAAAGTATCGTCAGATGTACCGGCACGGAGAGCTATTTCAGAGGAAGCCGCAAAGGACGGAGAAGCCGAGGAGGATGAGCCAGACGATGTGGACGAGGAGGAAGGCCTGTCCGGAGACGAGCCCCGTGCCGCCGCTGCCGACCTGGCAGAAGCCCGCCTTGGTCACGCTGGCGCCGGCGCACGCGGCCTCCGCGCACCCGCACCAGTAGGTCACGCCGTCGGTGCCGCACACGGGGTCGGGGCGGAAGCAGTTGACGGGGCAGGAGGGGGAGGATCCGTCGGAGATCCCGGGACAGAGGTCGGCGACGCCGTCGTCGGACCGGACGTAGGTGGCGAGGAGGAAGGGGAGGAGGAAGAAGAGGAGAGGGGAGGGTATCAAGAAGGATTGCATGGTTGATTGAGGAAAAGGAAACCCTAACCCTAATTTTCACTTTGGGGAAGGACGAGAGGAGGAGGAGGGTTTGGTTAATGAGTAAATGGCGGAAATGGGGATGCTTTGGTCGGTTTCTGAGCTATCTGCTTCATGTTATTGTAACTAGTAAATTTAAAGAATTAATCGTCCAATGGTATCTGAGAAATATCATACGAAATATCATACCGTCGTTTTGGTGATGGATTATTATTTTTGGCTAATTGTAAGGGTACTTGTGCTAATCTTTACTAGGAGAAGTCCGAGTTTTACTTGGAGCTAGCCCACTCCCCCGCCCCCCCTCAAAAAAAAAAAAAAAATCCTTTCTAACACGTTATTTCATCATTTTCTTTCTCTCTCTTCTATATTCTTAAACCGTAAATCCTATTTCTCTTCTCCATTCTTCCAATCCCAAATTTCTAAACCCTAAATTCCTTTTGCATTTCTCCAATTCCAAGCAATGACACCTAAGTCCAGACCTTCATCACAATCTAGATATGTTTTTGACATATTTTGCTATATTTTTGTTTAAAATTTATTGAATATTTGGTAATGCTCAAAATAGTTTGATAAAATATGTTAGAACAAATTTAGGGTTCATGTATGTATTTTTCGAACACGACAAATCAATTTTTTTTACATCAAACCCTAATCCTAGAACACGAAAAATCATCGGTTTGGCCGTTCTGGCCCACAGTTGTGCATGAAAACGACAGGACTGCAGCGAATAACTGCAGTCCTTAACTATACAAAGGACTGCATGCAGTCCAGCAGTCCTGAAATGTAGCAAGACTGCATGCAGACTTGCAGTCCTGGATAACGTAAGGACTGCATGCAGTCCTGTATATTTTAGGACTGCATGTTGTCCTGTAGTCATGACTATTTTGTGTGATATTATTTTCTGAATAATTGTCTACATCAACGACAATTGGAAGAGGTACCATAATATCGGAAGATGATAAGCCTTACAATAGAAATTAAATTCTATTAAAGTTAATAAAACTAAACGAAATTAAATGCGAAAAGTACTACAAACACTACAACAAAAAGGCCTATTAATAACGCTCGACAAGACGTATTGATGACGCATGATACCTAAGCGTTATCAAAGTTCGAAATACCTTTTTTCTATGACGGTTTGGGCTAATTCTGGACTTTTATAACGGTTATAAAAACAAAACGTCATTAATATTTTAGAGCGGTGGCAAACTTGTAATATTTTTTCAGTTCAATTTTTGGCAAATCCTTCTACACCCCGCGCGCGCTTCAACAAAAATTTTTCTCTCCCACAATTCTAGTCGGTCTTCTCATTCTCCTCCTTTCTCCTCCCTCCTCTCCCCCAACTCCAAAATCCTAAGGATAGATCCAAAACCCTAACTCTAGTTCAGCAACACCCTCCTCTCCTCCTCTTCTTCTCCTTTCTTTCCCCAAACTCCAAAACCCTAACCCTAGAGCCCGTTCTCTTCAAAATTAGGGCTAGGGTTTTTAATTTCTTCTTCCTCCTGACAAAAATAGGGAGCGGGTTCGTGACGTTCCTCTCCGGCGTGGTGTCGTACGTGATGCTGGTCTACACGGTGGTGGTGGCGATCTACAACGTCGGGCAGGCAGAAGGGTTCTGCTCGGCGGGATCCCGTACTTTCCGGACTCGTACGCGCTCGTCCGCCTCGACCTGAAGCACAACAACCTCTCCGGCCAGATCCCGGCCCTGCCGGCCACGCTGCGCTACCTCTCCCTCTCGTCAAACCTCCTGACCGGCCGCGTCGACTGGGTCCTACCCAGGCTGACGGGGCTCAACTCCCTCGACCTGAGCGCGAACCGGCTCACCGGGCCCGAACCGGCATGCGTGTTCGGCTTCCCGCTCGAGTCGCTTCAGCTGCAGAGGAACGCCCTGTCCGGGCCCGTAGTGCCGGACATGGATGAGTCTTTGTTAATGCAGCTGCAGGGGGGCATCTTTGGTTTTTACAGTTGATCTGCACAAATATTAACCCTTCATATTTACCGATACCTGTTTTATTTAGTGTGAATAACTCATTGCATATAGTAATTAAATCCTTACAACCTGTCATTCCCTTCTCTGCAGAACTTGAAATTTTTATTTGAATATATGGGAGAAGATGAGTTTCAGATGGAATTTGCATAGTTTGGAATATATTCAATATGACTTTAGCTCTTTGTGTATTTTCTTTGGGCAGGGTGATGAGCTACAGGTGAAAGTAAACAAACTTTCATCCACAAAGACACAACTCACGTATGATTATTACTTCTTGGACTATTGTAAGCCCACCAAGATTGAGAATAGTGCTGATAATTTGGGAGAGGTTCTTCGTGGTGATCGGATTGAGAACTCTCTCTATACAGTTAGTTTCTTGCATCTTGACTCTTATCAAATATATGCTACTTCATGTAGTACAACTGGATTATGAACTTTAATTATTTAACATGCATTTTTATCTTACAAATGTTTTATTTCTGTCTCAGTTTAAGATGAACATGGATGAGTCATGCAAAGTTGCTTGCCGTAAGAAGCTCAGCCAAGAGACAGCAAAAATTTTCAAAGAGAAGATTGACGACGAGTACTGAGTTAATATGTAAGTATAACATCATATTTGTTTTTAGTTTTTTTTGCCTTGTAAATTTATTGCTAAGCTAGAGGTTTGCTCCATATAAGTGGCTGTTCGTTCTGCAATATGCAAGGAGCAACCAATTCTTATATGAGCTTTTGTTTCTCCACTTTGCACGTTGTTAGCACATCTGCAAGCCCCTGTTTTTCAAAAAACTTATTTAGTTAGTGTTAATTAATTATTAATGCCATTTTTAGCCTTAAAATATTTATTATGATTTTTAGGAATTTTTTTAGAATTTTTAAATGAGTTTTAAATGAGTTTTAAATGAGTTTTAATAGCTAAAATATCAATTTACAATTTTCTAAAATGTTTTAATATCATTTTGTAAATTTTAGAATTGTTTTAATATGGTTTTGCAATTTACTAAATTGTTTCGATATCAGTTTGCAATTACTTAAATGTTTTAATTGCGGAATGCAAATTCTAATTTGCATTTAGACACTGGGAGTACCTAGTTGTAATAACCTAACTCTAGGGGCCCTATTGCTAAACCGCCGTCACCCCCCCCCCCCCCACGACCTCGGCCACCTGGCCCCGACGACCAGCCGCCATTTTCGGCCAGCGTACAAGCCCCCGACCGACTCAACCAGCCTTTAAAAGCCCCCTTCTTCCCCAGACCGAGCCCTAACCCTAAGCCACCACCACGATCACCCGCGACCACCGTAGAGGTTTCTTCTCCGGCGAAAACCCTAGGTCCTAAACCCTAACTCCGGCGTACCCGAGCGCCGTCTCACCGACCATCGTCGTCGGTCGCCACCACCGCCATTCGACGCGCCGCGACGAGCCGCACCCAGCGCCACCCGAGCGCCACCGTCCTGACCACTCCTCCGCCGGCCAGCACAATCGAATTCCCCCCCCCCCCCCCCCCCGACTAGCCGGACACGTAAGTGACAGTGTCTTTTCGTGTCGTGCGTGTCTCGTTTTCACATATGTGACTCGCCAGGACACGACGAACCCAACGCTGTGCTCGGACACGCGTTTCATGACTCGTACGTGTCGTGCATAGCACGGACACGTAGATTCCTGTGTCCCTAACTGTCCAGACACAAGATCGATTTTATTATTTTTTTTATATATGTTAATTAACCTAAACCTAAATAAATCTAACCGAACCCTAATCCTAATACAACCCTCGGGTTGACCCCCTGGCCAGCCCGACCCGACTTAACCCCCCCCCTCGCGCGCTCTCTCGCTCGAGTTCGAGCCCCCCTTGCTGTTGCATTTATTTCTTTTTCTTTTCCTTTTTCTTTTTTTCTGTTTTCTGTTATTTATATATATATATATATATATATATATATATATATATATATATATATATATATATTATATATATATATATATATTTTTATATATATATATATATATATATATATATATATATATATATATATATATATATATATATATATATTAGTATATATATATGTATATACTGTATATTGGCAGTATTTTTATATATGTATATATATTTTATAGTTAGTAAATCTTTATATATATATTTGTATTTATATACATATATGTATATATGTATATATTTTCATGTGTATATATATTATTATATATATACTATTATATATATGTATACAATATTTGTATATGTATATATACTTTATAATTAATTATTTTCTTATATATATATATATATATATATATATATATATATATATATATATATATATATATATATATATATATATATATATATATGTATTTTTAACATATGTATGTATATATTCATTTTGTATAATTTTACCTTATTAAAATAATAATATTTATTTTGCACTTTTATCAATTTGTATTTTAGTGTATTTAAATTACTGCAACCATTTAGTGTCCAAGCCTAGCATGGGTTTTTTGGGCTCAATTGTGTTTTCACACATTCAAGATATGTACAAGTCATATTGGACTTGATTCGTGGCCTTGGGTCCTGTATTTGAACTTTGGTTCAAATTATATACATGGACAAAATACGCAGATAATTAATTATTTAGTTTCGATTGTGTGCAATGATGTTTATGATTTTCTAAAAATACTTAAAATACTGTTAAAATTCTGGAAAATAGTATTTAGATACTATGTTAATTTAGCTAATTTAGTATAATTTTTATAGTATTTAAATTATAGTTTTGCCACTAGTTTGGCATATGAAACCAAAACTCATTTTCTGTATACTCAAGAAAACTGATTTTTATAAAAAACTTGTACTGGTAAATAAATTCCAGAAAAATTATAATAAAATTCTATAATTAACAAGGATTATTTTGGTACTTTGGTTTATGTAAAATTAAGCATTTTGTCTATCTCAAAAATTGTTAGAACACAATGGTCATTTGGTTTATTTATTGATTAATTACGACTTGTAACTTTTTGTGTTACTTTGAGTTTTAGCCGTGTTGAACCTCACCCCTCACTAGTGTAAAGACCCTAGAAAGTTAGTTAAAGTAGTGTGTCACCCCACATGGGTCTCCTATGCTAAAGTTAACATTTTGGCTAGGTGCCCAGTCACAAGTCGTGTTGCACCAATTAGTGTCCTAGTGTTTTAGCTTAGTGTAAAAACTAAGTTTATGTATTTATTTCTACAGTGACGAGTTACCAAACATCTATAGCACTTTTATCGCAGCTTGTTTTGCTTTGCTTTGCTAGAGGCAAGTACTTTCTACAAACTTTACATACTGTTACATAAATGAACTGCTAATCCAACCATGTTAAATGCTGATCCTTGGGGTAGCAAGTTAAAATATCACATATTTTACTTTCAGTTACTACCATGCTTAGAACAGTCTTTATGTATCTCTCATATGATTAGAATATGGGTTATGGGGAAACTGATAGTTGAGTACGTGATCATGTCCCCTTCTCCGTACGTATGTACCGAGCAAGGTTGACATTTTATATGTATACCTTGTCGTAGTCTTTATCTCAAAGCGAATTTGTACGTATGTACATCTATCGTCTTATCACTTGTACGGAAGTACATTTCATTATGTGCCCCTGCACATTGTACACCTATTGACGATCACGTACCTGCTACAGTTTTAAACATTACATATACATCTGTCTCTATGACATATGTGTCCTTGCCATGATAGATTGTGTGATGCCATGTTTCCAGTTATTTCCTCTTATGTTCATTTTCATGTTTCATATGCTAGTTTGCTAGATTCAGTACTTGCTCCCGTCCTGACAGGATAACGTTGTAGGTGTCCTTACTGAGGAGGAGTTACTCTGCGACCCATATTATGGAGTTACTGCCGAGGACCCGGCTTTGCTTTACGAGGATGTTCCTGCAGGGAACCTCGCCTAGTTGTCTTTTTTGCTTTAGACTTTTGAGAGTAGTCATGTATTAGACTACGTGTTTTGTAACTGGACATGTATCCAGTTTTACATTTCAGACTTGTACTTGGACATTTTACTATATGAGACGACTTTTGTGTTTGGAGCATTTATGACTTTTATTCACTTATAGAACTGTTAGCACATTTAGTCTTATCATGTTGTCTTTAGAATAGCTTACTACGTTTTATCTCAAACGTAGGCTAGGCATGACTCGGCCCGGCCCAACAATTTGGGTAGCGGGTCGTGACATGTTTTTAGTGGTGGCCCATGCAGGTCCTGACTAAATTGTTTGGTTACGTTATTGTACCAAGCATGCCTGCAATTAGGAACTTAAGGTAATTAGACAACATTAGGAATGCCGCTTAGAACACCTAGAGGAATGCTAGGATTACAACATAGGAAATACATCACATGCTTGTTATTATAATTAGATTTTCTTGCCTGTGATTGCTTACTTTAAACAAGTCCTTATAAGTCCTTTTTATTGTAATTAGATGGTGCTTACTCGTTCATCCCAGTATGTCACACCTGAGAATGGTACACTTCCTATCCAGTCAGCTGACCAGTTGACTGATACACCCCCACCTCCACCTACCACTTTCCCCCACTCCACAGATCCACAGACCAAGATGCCTCCACCACCTTCCACATCCCAGTCCCAGCAGGCTCCGATACTTCTACCACCCCCTATCACCATACCTACCCAGGCTTCCGTCACACTCGACGGGAACCAGCTGCTCACTATGATCCAGGGGTTCCTAACAACCCATAAAGAGCAGACTGCCCTACTCTGCCAGAGCATGGAGGGTTCTGAGGAACGTCCCGTGGTCCCACCACCTGTAGAGCCACGGCAGAGAGCGGGGACGATCAAGGACTTCATGGGTCTGAATCCCAAGGAGTTCTCAGGGACAGAGGGCATAGTAGTAGCGGATGACTGGCTAGACTCGGTGGAGAGAAAGCTCCTTGGAGTTAGGATGCCGGGTGACCTCCAGGTCGAAGAAGCGAGATTTTTGCTGATAGACTTGGCAGGAGTCTGGTTCCGGAATGAGCCGTTGTTTGCGAGAGGGAGAGCCACTTGGGATCAGTTCAAAACCTAGTTCAAGAAGAAATTCTTCTCGACCACTGCTAGAGTAGCCATGGGGCTACGATTCCAGAACATCCAGCAGGCGAACTGTTCTGTTGATGAGTATGCGGCAGAGTTTAGTCGCCTGAGCCGTTTTGCTCCTAGTCTGGTTGCAGATCCAGAGGAGATGACCCGTAGGTTTTGCCATGGTCTAGTTCCAGACATTGGCATTCTTATAGTGGCGAACGGTACGACTGACTACTACCAGAGCCTAGAGTTGGCCCCGAGCATTGAGGAGCGTCTTCTGTCTAGCAAGAGGCCGGCTTTCGTACATCATGAGGGACCGTCCAAGCGTCAGGCTTTCCAGCAGAGAGCACCGACGTCGCCCCAGCAAACTTACCGCCCCCCTACACCACATCATCAGACCCCGCCAGTTCGAGCCCCGGGACCCCGACATCAGCAGCAGCAGCAGCAGCAGCAGTAGCAGCAGAGGGGAGCTATATGTTCTTCCTGCGGAAGACCAGGGTATGATTACACCATTTGCAGGAAGAGGTTGAAGCAGTGTTTGGCTTGTGGGTTTGCCACCCATCAGCTTCGAGAGTGCCCAGTAGCGAAGACTTGAGGACCGCTTCCGACTCAGCAGCAGAGATTTGGGCAGCATCTGCAACAGCAGAAGGGACCTCAGGAGAAGGTTTATAGCCTAGCCCTTGAGCCAGAGCCGGAGCAGGTTTCAGAGCCAGATTACTTAGCTGACATCATCACAAGTCATGTTTATTTACATACTTTTCTAGCTGTATGCTTGTTTGATTCTGGTGCATCTCATAGCTTCCTATCATTAGAGTTTATGCATAAACACCATCTAGTAGCTACACCTACTGCGGAGATTAGTAGAGTGATGACGGGAGGAGGACCAGTGCCTATTAGATCTATCTATAGATGTTCTATTTTATAGCCGGGAGAGAGTTCAGGGGACGATTCTTTGTGATGCCACTCCCCGGTTATGATATCATATTGGGGATAGACTGGCTTAGCTATGCCCATGCATCTATAGACTGTCATGAGGGTAGTATTCTGTTCAGTCCCCCAGGCACAGCACCATTCAGTGTCAGGAGGACAGGGCCGGAGATCAGCCTAGAGCCGAACTGTTGTGCGACAGTTGGGGACGTAGCACCGCCACACCCTATCATCAGGGAGTTTATGGATGTATTCCCAGAGGATCTTCCAGGGCTTCCACCTGACAGAGATGTGGAGTTCACCATAGATTTAGTGCCGGGTTCATCACCAGTATCCCGGGCTTGCTATAGAGTGAATCCCAAGGAGGCAGTAGAGATGAAAGAGCAGATTGATGACCTGCTTAAAAAGGGTTTCATTCGATCCAGTGCTTCTCCATGGGGAGCGCCAGTGCTTTTTGTGCCTAAGAAAGATGGTACAGTCCGGTTGTGTATTGACTACCGGGCCTTGAATGCCATCACCATCAAAAACAAATATCCTCTGCCCAGGATAGATGATTTGTTCGACCAGTTTAGCGGGACGAAGGTGTTTTCTAGGATAGACTTGAGATCCGGGTACCACCAGGTGAAGGTTAGGGCAGCAGACATCCAGAAGACGGCGTTCAACACGAAGTACGGGCAGTACGAGTTTCTGGTGATGCCATTTGGTCTCACAAATGTGCCAGCTGTCTTTATGAATTTGATGAATAAGACCTTCCACCAGTATCTGGATAAGTTCGTCGTAGTGTTTATCGACGACATCTTGATATACTCGAAGACGCCAGAGGAGCATGCAGAGCACTTGCGGATAGTTTTGGGGATTCTGAGGAGGGAGAGACTGTTTGCCAAATTATCGAAGTGCGAATTCTTTTTAGACCGAGTGGAGTTTCTCGGCCATGTAGTCACTGGAGATGGAATCTCGGTGGATCCCAGAAAGATTGCTGCAGTTGAGACATAGAAGGCTCCGACGTCAGTTTCAGAGATCATGAGCTTTCTGGCTTTAGCAGGCTATTATAGAAAGTTCGTCCAAGACTTTGCTAGGATAGCTGAACCCATGACGAAGCTGACACAGAAGGACGCAGAGTACATCTGGTCAGAGGACTGCCAAGCAGCGTTTGAGGAGCTGAAGAGGAGGCTGACGACCGCTCCAATTCTGACTTTACCTTCAGGTTCTGGAGGTTTCACCATTTACATCGATGCTTCTGGGAAAGGGCTAGGGTGTGTCCTACAGCAGCATGGGAAAGTGATTGCTTATGCATCTAGACAATTGCGGACTCATGGGCGAAATTATCCTACCCATGACCTAGAGTTAGCTGCGGTGATCTTTGCACTCAAGTTATGGAAACATTACTTATACGGAGAGCGTGTGGAAATCTTTACTGACCACAAAAGCTTGAAGTATGTGTTCACACAGAAAGAGTTGAACATGAGGCAAAGACGATGGTTGGAGTTGATGAAAGATTTCGACATCGATTTACAGTATCACCCCGGGAAGGCAAATGTGGTGGCGGATGCGCTGAGTGGCATCCGATGGCATGGTACTTGATGATTGATCGACATTTGCGGAAGGATCTGGAGAAGCTCGGTATCGAGCTAGTTCGGCCAGGATCAGTGATACAGATGATGGCGCTTGACATTCAGTCAGGTTTGATGGAGCAGATCAGAGAGGCACAGTCTACAGATGAGAGCCTTCGCAGACTTTAAGCCCAGGCGTTAGCAGGATTGCTGGATGACTTCACTATAGCAGAGGATGGATCCTTGAGGTATGGCAGCCGATTGTGCGTGTTGAAGGAAGAGCTGGTAGAGGCAGTCTTGCAGGAGGCGCACCGATCGAGATATTCTATTCACCCTGGTGCTAACAAGATGTACCATGACTTGCGGGAACATCTTTGGTGGCACGGGATGAAGAGGGATTTCTATCACGTTTTATCTCGAGATGCCTAGTTTGCCAGCAGGTTAAGGCAGAGCGCCAGAGGCCAGCTGGTTTGTTGTAGCCGTTACCCATTCCCGAGTGAAAGTGGAAACATATTACGATGGACTTTGTCTCAGGGCTTCCTCGTTCCCAAGGAGGGAAGGATGCCATTTGGGTCATCGTGGACAGGCTGACGAAGTGTGCGCACTTCATACCCTTCAAGGTGGGGCTTTCTACCGAGAAGTTGGCAGAGCTTTACATGAAGCAGATAGTTCGCCTACACGGAGTACCGGTGAGCATCGTGTCGGACAGAGACAGCAGATTTACATCCCACTACTGGAGGAGCTTGCAGGAGGAGTTGGGCAGTAGGCTCAAGTTCAGTACGGCGTACCACCCGCAGACTGATGGGCAGTCTGAGAGGACGATACAGACACTGGAGGATATGCTGAGGACCTGCGTGCTGGACTTCAGAGGATCATGGGAGAGCCATCTACACTTGGTAGAGTTTTCATACAACAACAGCTACCAAGCCAGTATCGGTATGTCTCCTTTCGAGGCGCTATATGGACGACGATGCCGCACACCGCTCTTTTGGGATGATATTGGAGACAGAGTTATGCTTGGGCCAGAGGTGATCATGGATGCAGCAGAGAAAGTCGAGATGATCAGAGACAGGCTCAGAGTAGCTCAGGACAGGCAGAAACACTGGGCTGATGCTAGTCGCAGGCCGATGGAGTTCGCAGATGGTGATATGGTGCTAGTAAAGATATCACCTACTAGAGAGACGATCCGGTTCGGACGAGGAGGTAAGCTGAGCCCGAGATACATCGGGCCGTTCGAGATACTTGGCAAGATCGGAGAGGTAGCTTACAGGGTTGCACTTCCACCCAACCTAGCAGGAGTTCACGATGTCTTTCACGTATCTCAGCTGAGGAGATATGTTCCAGACCCCAGTCATGTGCTAGATCATTCAGAGTTGGAGGTCGGACCGAGCCTTACAGTTTCTGAGCAGCCAGTGGAGATATTAGATAGGAGAGAGAAGAGGCTGAGGAACAAGGTTATACCCTTAGTACGAGTAGCTTGGAGCCGTCACTCTCCAGGTAAATCTACTTGGAAGAGGGAGTCAGACATGAGGAAGAGATACCCTTACTTGTTCGATCCAACCGCTGCGAGGAAACCACCCGTTCCCGCTTGATACCTTAGAGGTTAGTTTCGATCATAGCCTTAGTCATTTGTTGCATTGCTTGCTATGTTAGAATATTGTAGGGTCTTCAATCCTTGTGAATTTCGAGGACGAAATTTTTCAAGGAGGGAAGACTTGTAAGCCCCTATTTTTCAAAAAAATTATTTAGTTAGTGTTAATTAATTATTAATGCCATTTTTAGCCTTAAAATATTTATTATAATTTTTAGGAATTTTTCTAGAATTTTTAAATGAGTTTTAAATGAGTTTTAATAGCTAAAATATCAATTTGCAATTTTCTAAAATGTTTTAATATCATTTTGTAAATTTTAGAATTGTTTTAATATGGTTTTGTAATTTGCTAAATTGTTTCGATATCAGTTTACAATTACTTAAATGTTTTAATTGCGGAATGCAAATTCTAATTTGCATTTAGACACTGGGAGTACCTAGTTGTAATAACCTAAACTCTAGGGGCCCTATTGCTAAACCGTCGTCACCCCCCCACGACCTTGGCCACCTGGCCCCGACGACCAGCCGCCATTTCCGGCCAGCGCACAGCCCCCGACCGACTCAACCAGCCTATAAAAGCCCCTCCCTTCTGCCCCAGACCGAGCCCTAACCCTAAGCCACCACCACGACCACCCCCGACCACCGTAGAGCTTCTTCTCCGACGAAAACCCAAGGTCCTAAACCCTAACTTCGGCGTACCCTAGCACCGCCTCACCGACCATCGTCGTCGGTCTCCACCACCGCCATTCGACGCGCCGCGATGAGCCGCACCCAGCGCCTCCCGAGCGCCCCCGTCCCGACCACTCCTCCGCCGGCCAGCACACTCGAATTCCTCCCCCCCGACTAGCCGGACACGTAAGTGACAGTGTCTTTTCGTGTCGTGCGTGTCTCGTTTTCACATATGTGACTCGCTAGGACACGACGAACCCAACGCTGTGCTCGGACACGCGTTTCATGACTCGTACGTGTCGTGCATAGCACGGACACGTAGATTCCTGTGTCCCTAACTGTCCGGACACAGGATCGATTTTATTATTATTTTTATATATGTTAATTAACCTATACCTAAATAAATCTAACCGAACCCTAATCCTAACACAACCCTCGGGCTGACCCCCTGGCCAGCCCGACCCGACTTAAACGCCCCCCCCGCGCGCTCTCTGGCTCGAGTTCGAGCCCCCGTTGCTGTTGCATTTATTTCTTTATCTTTTCCTTTTTTTTTTTCTGTTTTCTGTTATTTATATATATATTTATATATATATGTATATATATATATTTTTTTTTTGTATATACATATATATATACATATATATAAATATATATATGTATATACATATATTTATATATATATACATATATATAAATATATATATGTATATATATTTATATATATATGTATATATATTATATATATGTATATATTTATATATATATGTATATATATATATAAATGTATATATATATATATATATATATATATATATATATATATATATATATATATATATATTTTGTATATATATATATATATATATATATATTAGTATATATATATATATGTATATACTGTATATTGGCAGTATTTTTATATATGTATATATATTTTATAGTTAGTAAATCTTATATATATATTTGTATTTATATACATATATGTATATATTTTCATGTGTATATATATTAATATATATATACTATTATATATATGTATACAAATATTTGTATATGTATATATACTTTATAATTAAGTATTTTCTTATACATATATATATATATATATGTGTGTATTTTTAACATATGTATGTATATATTCATTTTGTATAATTTTACCTTATTAAAATAATAATATTTATTTTGTACTTTTATAATTTGTATTTTAGTGTATTTAAATTACTGCAACCATTTGGTGTCCAAGCCTAGCATGGGTTTTTGGGCCTAAATGTGTTTTCACACATTCAAGACCTGTACAAGTCATATTGGACTTGATTCATGGCCTTGGGTCCTGTATTTGAACTTTGGTTCAAATTATATACATGGACAAAATACGCAGATAATTAATTATTTTATTTTGATTGTATGTAATACTGTTTATGATTTTCTAAAAATACTTAACGTACTGTTAAAATTCTAAAAAAATAGTATTTAGATACTATGTTAATTTAGCTAATTTAGTATAATTTTTATAGTATTTAAATTATAGTTTTGCCACTAGTTTGGCATATGAAACCAAAACTCATTTTCTGTATACTTAGGAAAACTGATTTTTATAAAATACTTGTACTGGTAAATAAATTCCAAAAAAATTATAATAAAATTCTATAATTAACAAGGATCATTTTGGTACTTTATTTTATGTAAAATTAAGCTTTTTGTCTATCTCAAAAATTGTAAGAACACAATGGTCATTTGGTTTATTTATTGATTAATTACGACTTGTAACTTTTTGTGTTACTTTGAGTTTTAGCCGTGTTGAACCTCACCCCTCACTAGTGTAAAGACCCTAGAAAGTTAGTTAAATTAGTGTGTCACCCCACATGGGTCTCTTATGCTAAAGTCATCATTTTGTCTAGGTGCCCAGTCACAAGTCGTGTTGCACCAATTAGTGTCCTAGTATTTTAGCTTAGTGTAAAAACTAAGTTTATGTATTCATTTCTACAGTGACGAGTTACCAGACATCTATAGCGCTTTTATCGTAGCTTGCTTTGCTTTACTTTGCTAGAGGCAAGTACTTTCTACAAACTTTACATACTGTTACATAAATGAACTGCTAATCCAACCATGTTAAATGCTGATCCTTGGGGTAGCAAGTTAAAATATCACATGTTGTACTTTCAGTTACTACCATGCTTAGAACAGTCTTTATGTATCTCTCACATGATTAGAATATGGGTTATGGGGAAACTGATAGTTGAGTACGTGATCATGCCCCTTCTCCGTACGTATGTACCGAGCAAGGTTGACATTTTATATGTATACCTTGTCGTAGGCTTTATCTCAAAGCAGATTTGTACGCATGTACATTTATCGCCTTATCACTTGTACGGAAGTACATTTCATTATGTGCCCCTGCACATTGTACACCTATTGACGATCACGTACCTGCTACAGTTCTAAATATTACATATACATCCGTCTCTATGACATATGTGTCCTTGCCATGATAGATTGTGTGATGCCATATTTCCAGTTATTTCCTCTTATGTTCATTTCCATGTTTCATATGCTAGTTTGCTAGATTCAGTATTTGCTCCCGTCTTGACAGGATAACGTTGTAGGTGTCCTTACTGAGGAGGAGTTACTCTGCGACCCATATTATGGAGTTACTGCCGAGGACCCGGCTTTGCTTTACGAGGATGTTCCTGCAGGGAATCTCGCCTAGTTGTTCTTTTTGCTTTAGACTTTTGAGAGTAGTCATGTATTAGACTACGTGTTTTGTAACTTGACATGTATCCAGTTTTACATTTCAGACTTGTACTTGGATATTTTACTATAATAGACGACTTTTATGTTTGGAGAATTTATGACTTTTATTTACTTATAGAACTGTTAGCACATTTAGTCTTATCCTGTTGTCTTTAGAACAGCTTACTACGTTTTATCTCAAACGTAGGCTGGGCATGACTCGGCCCGGCCCAACAATTTGGGTAGCGGGTCGTGACAATATCCAATATGTTTTGATACCCCGTGAAGTCTGATTTAGATGACACGATCATAGCTACTTTTGGTCTCCTGTAGAAGACTGCTTTATCATATTTAAACATTGACAGAAACACATATATTTGTATATATTCTAATATCTGTCTAATGCTTAACAATTCTTTGTTGCATCCAATAGGATCCTGGATAATCTTCCTGTGGCGGTCCCTAGACAAAGAAGGGATGGAAGCCAATTGCCTAGTTATGAACACGGTTTCCGTGTTGGGTACAAAGATGTGCTAGCTGGTGTAAGTTTGTATATGTTACTTTCTAATGGTAACTTACTTGAGGTGAACTTGATATTTTGTATCAATATTCTTTTTTACCAGAATAAAGAAGATAAATATTACATCAATAACCACCTAAGCTTCAAGGTCATGTATCATAACGACCCCGAGACTGATGATTCTCGCATAGTTGGCTTTGAGGTCATTCCAAGCAGGTGCATTTATTTACCTTCCCTTAACTTCACATATGTCAATTGTTCTTACAGAAGGTGATAATTGAGACTTATGTTTTCCAACTAATGTCAGTACATCTGAAATGCAAAGAAAGTGCAGGGTCAAGGATGTTATAGTGAATGAAGATTGCAAATTACTTCATGAGTATGGTGTTTCAGGTAGTTTAGAATACGAACAGTATTATGTCTTCTAGTAACGCATGATGCTGCTGGTCACCTTATAGGGTTCAACCCTTAAATAATATTCATGTTGTATTGTGTACAAGTAATATAAGTTGTTTTGCCGCTCATTTTTGTTCCCATGAAAACATGTATTATGCTTGCACCGACATGGGAAAATGGAAGACCCTACTCTATATTGTTTCGTCTACGCACCAGTATATGTGTCCATATTCATGCAATATAGGTGACTACTTATGTACCTATTTGAATATATTTGTTTCCCATAACCTAATGTCCTTATCCGTGTTCAGACTCGCATATTCCATAGATTTTGGTTGTGACTCTTCTTTCAGATTCATTCTGACTCAAAGTCATTTTCGTTTCATCTCTATTATTAGTGTTAGTCTCGACACAAATTGCTGAGTCGGTTCGACTCGAGTCTATCAAATGCACAATAAATATGACTGTCATTTGATCAAGAGTTTCATAATCTTCTGATTGATTTAAATTCTAGTCGAGCTTCAAGAACCTTGGATTTTTTTCTCTTCAGGAATGGACGTGAACTGTGGCACCTACGTCCGGTGGATGTCAGCTTCGCGAAGGATGATCGAACCATCGGGGCGATCTTGTGGGCTGGGTATCCTGGAGAGGCAGGCGGATTGGCAATTGCCCATGTTCTATTTGGACAGCACAATCCAGGTGAGATTTTCTCCTTTGTTTCTACAAATTTGTCGTTATCAATCAACATCCAGAAGGCCACGATACGAACTCAGGATACGAATACGGATACGTATAAGTTAAACTTACAATAGATTTTACCCAAATAAATAAAGTATATTGAACTTTGTTTTTATCTTTTTCAGGATTTTGCTACATATTCTGTGGATAGTTTTGATGTGGCTAAGTTTTGATGTGGACAATTTTGGTAGTTGTAAATATATATATGTATTTGGATATTCAATGTAATAAAGATGTTGATATGTACTCTATTTTGAGAAATGTAATAAAGATGGTGATATATAATGTTAAGTTTTTGGAATGTAATATATACTGTGTAGTATAGAGCATTATAAATATGCTAATTTGAATAGTATAAAGTGTTATAAATGTGCTGCATTGAGCCTATATATATTATCTATTCATAACATTTTAAAATTGTTCTGAATTATGTACTATATATTAACTATTCATAACGCTTTTATAGAAACTATTCATGACGGTTTTTTTATAACGCTTTTAAAAAATATTTATAACACCCGTTTTCATAACGGTTGCTTTGAAAAAAAAAGTGTCATGGTTTGTCCTTAGTGACGCTTTTTAGCCGTCATTAAAAGGATTTTTTATTGTAGTGAAATAAGTAGGATTGCAGGCATTATGACAGTCCTACAAATAAGTAGGACTGCAGGCCCTGTTATAGTCCAACAAATATGTAGGACTGCAGACCTTATGACAGTCCTAGGTCTCTTCAGGACTGTCACATTTTCGACAGTCTTGTTTAACATGTGGAGTGTCAACTGTGTGACAGTCATGCTTCCTACAAACACGAAATAAATTTTCAAATTAATTACTAAGGGTGCTTTCGAAGAACCGATGTGTTCTTCAGATGAAGCAGGACGAGAATTTAGTATATTTAATGACCCGGGTTCTTTGATGTGCATTTTTCTATATTAAACACATATAATTCAATATTTATATGTGAAAGTAATGTTTGAAACCCTAATCATATATTAATTCGATCAAATAACAGTAGAATTCAATGAAATTATAACTATAATTTTCACCAATCTTCACAAAATCTAGGTTGGAAAAAAAATTTGGACTAGGGTTTAATTATGTGACCTAGAATTTTTTTGGAAAGAAGAGAGCAAAAGAGGGAGGGAGAAGAGAAGAGGGAGAAGAGGGAGAAGAGAGAAACAAACCCAAATGTGGGCTAGCCCCAAACAACAAATAGGAGTGGCAAACTTGTAAATATTTAAAAAAATAGGCTACTCCTAGCAATTGTTGGAGTTCCCTTAGAATTAGCCTTATATTTTAGTTATAGAACATAAATTTTATATTTTAGTTTAAAGAGTGTCTGAATTATATTTAGTTGGTATAAATTTAATTGGTATTTTAGGTAGAAATCGAAAAAATGAACATGTCACGTTCCATATTTTTAGAATTATTTTTGTCATAATTTGTCGATACGTCGACAATATTGTATAACTGTAATTTTGTACTCGACAAAAACTATTTGTTTGTGTAGAATTTTTTCGAACACCAACATTCTTAGCCAAAAAATAAAAACATGACAAATTAACTAGAAAAGTAAGGAATATGACCATCACATGTCTTGATTTTCATCCAAAAATACCAATGGAATCTAGTTTGGCACTCTTTAAACCAAAATGCAAAGTTTATGTACCAAATAAACCAAAAAAAATCGATCACCAAAATGGCAAGTACTACATTCTTCATACACCATTTAGATAAGTAACTCAAATTTCGATTAGAATTTGTTATAAATATACACCTCCCATCTTAACCACGTAACTTTGGAGTGTTTAGTTATAGTTAGATAATATTAGATAGTTAAATAATTAGATTTTTTTACTTTTAATTACGTGAGGATATACGACTTAGAATCTTAGATGACTAGTCATTTTCAAGTCTCCTTATAAACAGTAAAGATATATTAATTTAATTTAATTTAAAAAATAATAAAAAATGTGTTAATATGTGCCCATTAACGTATGTTAAGGGACTAATAAATATCTACTTTTAACAATATCAATACTGTCACGCCCCGACCCGGAATTACCCAAATCATCGTCCTTGCAGGAGGCGTGATGCCGCAAGAGCCTGGAGTTGCGATCGTGCAAGGCAAGATGACAAGTTCTCAAATGGTTATATTTGAGTTGATATTAACAACGAAAGGAAAACACAGTATACAAAACAATTCTCTTTATTGATATTCGAAATGGGATTACAAAGGCTTTCGATAGCCCAACAATATATGCCAGATTGGCTACAACACTTAGGTTCTCTCTTGCTCACAAAGGATTTCAACATTCCATACATTATGCCTTCTATATCTCGGTCGCATCAATCCTGTTGCATGTCCGAGCGTCAATGCGGTCACACGCCTCAATACGTTTTGGCATTCCAAGCCTCAATGCGTTCAAGCGAAGCTCCGCTGCGAGCAGACCAATCCCTGAACCTGCTAGTAAACTAGTGGGGGATTAGTACTTTTGTCCTCGTTGTACTGATCAAAAACCCACTTAATAAACCGACATTTAGTATTATATTAATTCATGCAAATATACAATTTGGTTCTCTTTCTATGTTCTCCTTAGGATCAGTTCATGGCATAATTCGAAGACTGTAAGCATGTTATCATGGCAAGCATGTTATTCAATTCACATAAGTAAATAGGCAAGCAATCTCATATTTGTTTCATGGCATGACTTACTAACATTGACGCACTCGCCCTTGCACCGACGTAAGGTGAATACGCCTATCAGCTTTTTCTGTCATATTATAAGTGCTCTCTATACGGATCTATATGTGCACGGTATGAGTGTACCTTGCACTTTTGACCCATCGCCCTTAACTATATGATGGTCACTAGCTTTCCGGGCTAGAATGGATTTATGTTTCTCAAATCGAATATGTAAGACGATGATCACTCTGTTGCGGTTGCTAACCCAAACAATCAGAGGACCCCCGAAATACTCGAGGAAGTGGCTTATCACATTCACTAGAAGGTCGCTACCCGTTTAGATGAAGTGCACCAACAATATCGATTTTACCCACAGTCCCTCCTAGGCCGAACGGTCCCAGCGCCCTGGTGAACAACGTTCGAGGGAAGATAACACCCGTGCACGGGCAATATGTCTCTAAGTCCATTTGACCATGCAACGCATCTTATCTTTCATACAACCAAGCAAGTTTATCTATATCTATTTCAATTGGCATAACGCTCCAATGTTCTCAATGAACGCCCCGAAGTCCATGAACATTTCGAAGACACCATGCCGCATCGACAGTTATGCCACATCCGTGCCACAACTGTTCTCTTCGTCGCAACGACGCCATCTTTTGTAAGTATTATATAGCTGTGCACATTCGTCGTCTTTCCTTACATCGTGCATTCAATGCAGCCTCGAAGCCATGTTTCCATATTCTACGTCTTAGTATTCAATGCGTTATACTTATGTTCCATCCTTCCGAACTCGTGCAACTGAGGTACGTCTCGATAAGGTATTCAATGTTCTATCGTTCGTGCACTGAGGCACTAGCACCGATATAGTCTTTCAATGTTCTAGCATGCTAACTCGTACGCGGGGGGCACAGAATGACTTATGCACTAGGACACTCGTCGATACAGTTATTCCATGTTCTTATAGCTTGCGTACTGAGGCGCTCGCCTTTGCGATATTCAATGTTCCATAGCGACTCGTACATTTGCTGTACGATTCATTTTAATTGTTCTATCTAGTGTTCGACACGCACTATGTTTATCTTTCTATCGAGCCACGCCCGTGGGGTTGATAGGTTAACTCAGCATACAATGATATATATTTTAATTAGGCATGAAGGAGTAGGAAAGAGAGTCAATGTCCTCCCACCTTGAGTCGATATGCCTTGTCGTTTTGCCGAGCTGATGCGGCTCGATTTTATAACTTCTTTGCACGGCCAACTCTTCTGACTTAGCCATTCGAGCACTTAGTGCTTCATTGAATTATACGTCCGATTTGGCTTACCGTGCCAACGTCTCAGTCCGTCGCAAGGCGACGATTGGTTTCGCGGACCCCTTACTGAATAAGGCAAAATGTCGACCACTAATATTTCAGCGTAAACGTATAGCCTGCACATGAAACCAACTAAAATAAATACTAATTCGATTCGGTCAATTGCCTTACGTCGATTCGATTTTTTAGAATCTTCGAACCAACTCAATGCTTTCCCTCGGGCTAACTTAACACTTGCATTGATATTACTTGTTGCTTTCCTCGGGGCGACATACCTCTTTGTATCGATTTGCATTGATACATTTCTCGGGACAACGTAACTCTTGTATCGATTCACATCGATACGCAATCGGGTCAACGCAACTCTTCGAGTCAACGACTCAGCATAATACACCGTACGGAGCAGGACATTACATAATATACCACTCAAAACAAGGTTCGTCCTCGAACCAAAACCAATACTAAATTTCCAAGGGTTTCACTAGATCGTCCCACGATCTTGTCTCACTATCGTTTGGATCATACAACTTAGTTTGGAATCATACACATATTTTAGGCGTTCCACCAATATATGTATTTTAGCCAAGCTTAGTTGTAAGATATCGGAACAACGCTAACATATAACTTCTTATTCTCAATTACTCTCCATCTCGTACTCTCGATCGGACTTGGTTCCAGTGCTTGTTCTCGCAATTGAAGCGCACATGCATATTGATACATACGCGATCGTCCAACAAAAGTCAGGGTACACGATGAGATTCGAAAATCGTATTTCTTACTTCATAAGTTTCATTGGGACTATCAATCCTATGCGTCGCGTTAAGCCGTCGCGCATCCGGTCGCGACGAGTCTCCGCAACGCCTTGCGTTCGACGTCGTTATCCAACTATTTCTGATGTTTCACTTCGTATCTTATCTCGACATGATTTTATTTTGTTGACTTGCAAAAGCATCAACATTCAGTACTATGTTTGCTAGGTGACTTACGCAGACACCGTGCTTAAATTCTCCTGACATCGAATATAAGTTCATCTCGCAACATCGAATATAAGTCCGTCTCGCAACATCTAATATAAGTTCGATTCACGCAAGCTCAATTATAAGGTAAATCCAATCTAACGACATAACTTGTAAGTCATTCCCTTATCGTTCGCTCTCGTGCATAGCACGACTCTCACAATCGCCAATCCGAATCACCTAGTCCGTTGGTGAATTTCTAGTTCGATCGTTGACCAACATAACCATTCAAGCATTCATCCGACGAATATTCAAAAATAAGCTACATCATTCTCAATCGAAAGTGGTTCCAACAATTTTCGATCGCCTAGACTTATCGTCAACATACACCACACTGTATTTGTTACCGATGCAATTTTGTATGCGATATCGCATGGGTCGTCTTACGGCCTGCAACATTCAATTTGATTTGACGGTCAAGTCTTCTAGGGTCAGCTGCCCCGAAGCTACGCTCGATAATTGTGGATCATTAACGAAGGACAGTTTACTACGAACCATGCTATATCTTCTTTCAGAGCCAAATCACGTTCTGGCGCTTTCTATGTGACTACCCAATTTCAGATAAAACCATTTCTACCGACGCAACTGATGCGCAACTATCCTCCGAGTAATGTCATGCACTGCCGTCGATGATTTCACAATTTACGAAATATCTACTCGTATCGAGTTCGAGTCTATCTTATTTGCGGTCGACACACGAGATGTTATAAGTATCGAACAATCGTCGATGACTTATAGTCTCGTCTTGATCAATCACAAAGTTCATGATCAACCACTTCGTTCATTCTCGCATTGTTATTTCTAAAAATCTCGATATCATAGGCCTACCATGTTGTGTCTTCTCATATCGTGCTTACATTTTTTGGCGTGTCGATTTTGATAGTTTATATCAATTTCGATAGCAAGAGGGTCGACTTCGAATCCGTTCCAACGTCAACTTAACTCGTATCGCATACATCCAAGTTCGCAACGAACTTTTCTATATGCATCAACTCGTTTTTCTGATTCGCCGCATCCCGCTATACCTTGATCGCGTAACTGAGTTACCGATTATCCAACATCGAACCCTCAAGTCATACGATCTTGCCCTCTAAGTTTTGCGTATTTTTCAGTCGTACTCAAATGAGTTTCACCGTAATGTAACCAACTATCACTTAGGCACTATTTACCCGTATCAACCAACTCTTCACCGTAGTCGCACATCGTACGATCCGATTATATTTTGCCTCGTCCAACATTTCTATCAAGATCGCAAGTCGTGCGATTCAATTTCACTTTGCATCGGCTAACATTTCTATCGAGATCGCAAGTCGTACGATTAGATTATAATTTGTATCGCCCAATATTTTTATCGAGCTCGCAAGTCGGGCGATTCGATTACAACGTTTCAAGTTTCCTATCCCGCCGATCCGATTGTTGCCTCAAGGCATAATCGTTTCGCTAGTTCCCGTCATTCGACCGACACATAAATTTTCAATCGACGTATCATTCAATAATACAAGTCCCGCCTTACCGTTCTAACTAATCATCGAAGAACGCTTGAATCAACATGTCGTCATACAAATTCTTAATCGAGTCTCGGTGCTATCCCGTCCGTTGCGGATGAATCTTCCACAATCTTCACAATGCATTATACAACCCACTGCACAAGTGGTATTGCATATACCACTCGGAATCGAGCCATTCACCGCACCGGTGGTATGCCATATACCACTCGGAATTCAAGTCATTTTTCTCGCATACGTGGTATGGACCAACAATCTCTTCTGACTCACGATTTTCATAGTGATCATACCGATCACAACCGTAACTCTTGATTAATCAAAATCTGACACAACTCGGCCAATGCATTCATTTGCCAACACAATCTTGGTGCGCAACCGAACCGATTCCATTTCTCAATTTATAACTTTTATTTTCTTCTGTTGCATCTTGTGCAACAATTCATTCTCGATATCCGTTGCACTTCGTGCAGCAATTTCACTTTAATATACGTTGTATCACGTGCAACAAATTACTTCTGATACGTATTGCACATCATGTACCGACTTATTTTTGACATTTATTGCACTCGTACAACGATTTATTTTCGATATCTTCTGCACCTCGTGTAATAATCTATTTTCGATATGCATTGCACATCGTACAATGATTTATTTTTGACATTTATTGCACCTCGTACAATAATTTATTTTTGACATCTATTGCACCTCGTGCAACAATTTATTACCAACATCCATTGCACCTTGTGCAAGGATTTATTTCCGATATTCAAAGTCAATATATGAATCCGTTCAACACATTTGATATCAACTTTTATTTTCTTTCAATGCATCATTTACAATCAACGCGTGGCAGTTGCCGCAGCAGCATTCCACAATTTTTATTATACTGATACAACCAACATTTCTCCTATCGATCGTTGCAAACAACGAACATCTCAAATTACATTTTATGACGTGTTGCATCCGCAACTACAAATCCTTGAATTCACATCTCACAACTTGTTGTACTTACAGCAACAAACCTTTTATGACTTTTCCAGCAAATACCATATAATTTCCAAAACAACACGCGACAAAATTACATGATTTGTATTAGACTTATTTTATAGAACATCCAGTGCGGCATCGAGTAGAGTCAAGAGTGATTTCGATTGGTGGGGGACAACTCTTTGGAATTGAAATGAAGCAAGCGTCCAGAGGAAATTAAGCCTAGAGCTTTGATACCAATTTGTCACGCCCCGACCCGAAATCACCCAAATCATCATCCTCGCAGGGGGCGTGATGCCGCACGAGCCTGGTATTGCGCTCGTGCAAGGCAAGATGACAAGTTCTCAATTGGTTATCTTTGAGTTGATATTAACAACGAAAAAAAAACAGAGTATACGAAACAATTCTCTTTATTGATATTCGAAATGAGATTACAAAGGCTTTCGATAGCCCAATAATATATGCCAGATTGGCTACAACACTCAGGTTCTCTCTTGCCTACAAAGGATTTCACTGTTTCATACATTATGCCTTCTATATCTCGGTCGCATCAATCCTGTTGCATGTCCGAGCGTCAATGCGGTCACACGCCTCAATACGTTTTGGCATTCCAAGTCTCAACGCGTTCAAGTGAAGCTCCGCTACGAGCAGACCAATCCCTGAACCTTCTAGCAAACTTGTAGGAGATTAGTACTTTCGTCCTCACTGTACTGATCAAAAACCCACTTAACAAACCAACATTTAGTATTGTATTGATTCATACAAACATACAATTTAGTTCTCTTTCTATGTTCTCTTTAGGATCAGTTCATGGCATAATTCGAAGACTGTAAGCATGTTATCATGGCAAGCATGTTATTCAATTCGCATAAGTAAACAAGCAAGCAATCTCGTGTTTGTTTTGTGGCACGACTTACCAACATCGACGCACTCGTCCTTACACCGACGCAAGATAAATACGCCTATTAGCTTTCCCTGTCGTATTATAAGTGCGCTCTATGCGGATCTATATGTGCACGATATGAGTGTACCTTACACTTTCGACCCATCACCCTTAACTATATGATGGTCACTAGCTTTTCGGGCTAGAATGGACTTATGTTTCTTAAATCGAATATGTAAGACGATAATAACTCTGTTGCAGTTGCTAACCCAAACAATCAGAGGACCCCCGAAATACTCGAGTAAGTGGCTTATCATATTCACTAGAAAGTCGCTACCCGTCTAGATAAAGTGCACCAACAATACCGATTTTACCCGCAGTCCCTCCTAGGCCGAAAGGTCCCAGCGCCCTGGTGAACAACGTTTGAAGGAAGATAACACCCGTGCACATGCAATATGCCTTTAAGTCCATTTGACCATGCAACACATCTTATCTTTCATGTAACTAAGCAAGTTTATCTATATCTATTTCAATTGGCACAACGCCCCAATGTTCTCAATGAACGCCCCGAAGGCCATAAATGTTTCAAAGGCACCATGCCGCATCGACAGTTATGCCACATCCGTGCCACAACTGTTCTTCTCGTCGCAACGACGCCATCTTTTGTAAGTATTATGCAGCTGCGCACATTCGCCGTCTTTTCTTGCATCGTGCATTCAATACATGCCTCGAAGCCATGTTTCCATATTCTACGTCTTAGTAGTCAACGCGTTATACTTATGTTCCATCCTTCTGACTTGTGCAATTGAGGCACACCTCGATAAGGTATTCAATGTGCTATCGCTCGTGCACTGAGGCACTCGCACCAATATAGTCTTTTAATATTCTAGCATGCAAACTTGTATGCGGGGGGCATGGAATGACTTATGCACTGGAGAACTCGTCGATACAGTTATCCCATGTTCTTATGACTTGCGTACCGAGGCGGTCGCCTTTGCGATATTCAATGTTCCATAGCGACTCGTACATTTGATGTACGATTCATTTCAATTGTTCTATCTAGTGTTCGACACGCACTATCATTATCTCTCTATCGAGCCACGCCCGTGGGGTTGATAGGTTAACTCAGCATACAATGATATATATTTTACTTAGGCATGAAGGAGTAGGAAAGATAGTCAATGTCCCCCCACCTTGAGTCGATATGCCTTGTTGTTTCACCGAGCCGATGCGGCTCGATTTCATAACTTCGTTGCATGGCCAACTCTCCTGACTTAGCTATCGAGCACTTCGTGCTTCATTGAATTATATGTCCGATTTGGCTTACCGTGCCAACGCCTCAGTCCGTCGCAAGGCGACGATTGGTTTCGCGGACCCCTTACTGAATAAGACAAAATGTCGACCTCTAATATTTCAGCGTAAACGTATAGCCTGCACACGAAACCAACTAAAATCAATACTTATTCGATTCGGTCAATTGCCTTGTGTCGATACGATTTCTTAGAATCTTCGAAACAACTCAATGCTTTCCCTCGGGCCAACTTAACACTTGCATTGATATAACTCGATGCTTTCCTCGGGGTGACATACTTTTTTGTATTGATTTACATTGATGCATTTCTCGGGACAACGTAACTCTTTTATCGATTCACATCGATATGCAATCGGGTTAACACAACTCTTCGAGTCAACGACTCAGCATAATGTACCGTACGGAGTGGGCATTACATAATATACCACTCAAAACAAGGTTCGTCCTCGAACCAAAACTAATACAAAATTTTTAAGGGTTTCACTAGATCGTCCCACGATCTTGTCTCACTATTATTTGGATCATACAACTTAGTTTAGAATCATACACATATTTTTGGCGTCCCACCAATATACCAAGCTCAGTTGTAAGATATCGGAATAATTCTAACATGTAACTTCTTATTCTCAATTACTCGCCATCTCGTACTCTCGAAAGGACTTGGTTCCAGTATTTGTTCTCGCAATTCTAGTGCACATGCATATTGATACATACACGATCGTCTAACAAAGTTAAGGTATACGATGCGATTCGAAAATCGCATTTCTCACTTCGTAAGTTTCATTGGGACTATCAATCCTATGCATCGCATCAAGCCGTCGCGCATCCGGTCATGACGAGTCTTCGCAATGCCTTGCATTCGACGTCGCTATCCAACTATTTCTGATGTTTCACTTTGTATCTTATCTCGACATGATTTCCTTTTGTTGACTTGCAAAAGCATCAACATTCAGGACTATGTTTGCTACGTGACTTACGCAGACACCATGCATAAATTCTTCTGACACAACTTTAAGTTGACAATGCACAAAGGCCACAATCTATCCGACACAAAGTTTAATTCAAGTCGACAATGCTCAAGGCAACGACTCGCCTTAACACGAAGGTCTTTACGATGCGTCTTACATTTGATTCCTATCGAGTAGGAATTTTCTAGCCAAATTCTAAACTCGTCCGTCTCGCAACATCGAATATAAGTTCGATTCATGCAAGCTCAATTGTAAGGTGAATACAATCTAACGACATAACTTGTAAGTCATTCCCTTATCGTTCCCTCTCGTGCATAGCACGACTCTCACAATCGCCTATCCGAATCACCAAGTCTGTTGGTGAATTTTTAGTTCGATCGTCGACCAACATAACCATTCAAGCATTCATCCGACGAATACTCAAAAATAAGGTAAATCATTCTTAATCGAAAGCGGTTCAATAATTTTTGATCGCCTAGATTTATCGTCAACATGTACCACACTGTATTTGTTACCGATACAATTTTGTACGCGGCATTGCATGGGTCATCTTACAGTCTGCAACATTCAATTTGATTTGGCGGCCAAGTCTTCTAGGGTCAGCTGCCCCGAAGCTACATTCGATAATTATGGATCATTAACGAAGGACAGTTTACTACGAACCATGCTATATCTTATTTCAGAGCCAAATCACGTTCTGACGATTTCTATGCGACTACCCAATTTCAAACAAAACCATTTCTATCAGCGCAACTGATGCGCAACTATCCTCCGAGTAATGTCATGCACTGCCGTCGATGATTCCGCAATTTATGAAATATCTACTCGTATCGAGTTCGAGTCTATCTTATTTGCGGTTGTATCTCCCCTTCCCGAAATTTTGAAATATTTTTTTATTTTATTTATTTATTTGATTTAAATGGTAATTTTAGAATTTTTTAAATAATTATTTAGTTAATTATTACGGTAGATAATTTTTAATCATGATTAAATTTGGAGTACAAGGTGACTAGAAATCGTGGCACTGATAGTGCAATGGCGTGCCTAGATTAGTGTATTAGCCATGCCAAGGAAGGCCGAGCCATAGTGATGTCCTAACTAGAAAAACCAGGCCAAGCTGTGACATGACCACTATAAATGGTTTAATTATTTATTAATTAATTTGTTGATTTATAGAAGACCCGGTTGTACCAAAATAGTCCTGATTTGACCCGAACCAGACCCAGGCAATGTAGACATATAGCGCGACCCAAAAACATCCATGTAGGTGTGCATTTATTATGCAAGTAAATATATTTCGTATTTTATTTAGTGGGCTAGTAAATATGTCGCGATAACTTTGTTATATATATATATATATATATATATATATATATATATATATATATACTATGTTATCGATATTAAATTTATTATTCTATTTTATAATAGGATGAATATTTTCTTGTAATATAATTCTGGATTTTTGGGATTTTATATTCTGTTTGTGTGTGTATGAGCATATTTATACATAATAATAGATTATTATATAAGTTATAGCAAATAGGATAATAATTATATATTACTACAATGGATTTCAATTTTTGAATATTGTATAACTATTAATTGTATCTATCTATATGTATTAATTAGATTATATAGATTTTATATGCATGTGCATATATAAAGTTATATATATAATTATATGTATATATATTATATAAAAAAAAAAATTATATATCTAGGTATATAGGTTATATAAAGAAAAAAAAAGGGGAGGAGAATGAAAAATCCCCTCAGCCTAACTAATCCCAGCTTGGCCCAGCCCGATGCTTTACGAAGCCAAACCAAGAGGAACCCCATCCCGTGAGTCCCAGGACCCGACTGTGCCGTCAAACGCACCGAATATATATATATGTATATCGCGTCGAGGGAGAAACCATCGAGAAGTAAACCCTAACCCACGCGTACGTCGACCTCAGGCGAAGCCTCCCCACGCGCGCCACCGCCATGCGCCGCCGCGAGCGCCGCCGGCCGGGCGCGAGAGCCAGCCCGCGCGCGCACACAGGCACGGAACAGCGCAGTACAGCGCCTCCACTTCGTGGTACGATTTCTCTGTCAACTTTTATTCATATTCGATCCCGTAAATTCGTATGCGTAGCCTATATAACCACCTAAGAGACCCTTCAAATAGATTCGGAGATACTCGACTGGATTTTTCAGGAAATCAAGTCGAAGATCACGAAAAACCTGTTAAGTTGAACCAAGTAATTGAATCAAACACCCAACTTGGCGTCAAGTTTCCCATCAACCTATTCTTCGAATCCACAAACTTTCTGAACAGAAGTTAACCACAACATATAGGGCTAGAAAAGTCCAGTAGGAGGTTGTAAAGTTTTGCCTTATACAAAGAAATATACAGATGTAAACTTGGTTAAAAACCTGTTTTTCAAAACAATAAAATCTCTCAATACGACGTGCGTCCCGCCAATCCGGACGACGTGGTTGCAAACCGAAAGCATCGAAGGCTGCGTATCGACTTCGTGGACATATGGGCTTTGACAGAATTCAAATTGGTCGCGTGTGCGCGACGAATTTGATACGTATCCGTCGAAATTCGCCGTATCGGCCTCTGTGCAAGTTTTTCAATTACTTTGTGCACGCTCGTCAGATCGAGACAAAACTTGCACCAACATGATCGTATTATTTTTTTGGTCCTGTATGCCAAGTTTGGTCTAATTCTGAGACAGTTGAATCGAACGCCGTTTTGTAGGCCCCACGGTCCGACTCAACGGGCGATTTTGTACACGGCCCACCGGAATCCAATTCTGGACATACGGTTGGATTCGTATCGAAAAACCAGACTTGTAGACATATAGTTTGACGACTTTAGAGACCGTTGACTCTGGCACAATTTTCGGTGCAAAGCAGGTCCAACGGCGGATATCATTTTTGCCCGAAATTACCATTTTGCCCCTGTGTCCAGAATTGGACTTAAGGACAGGCAATCCTAGCTAATTTGACTATTTTGAGGACGTTGGTACTGTTTATTTTAGCATCTAGAGACTTCTGCATGTGTTGACTGATTGTGGCTCATTGAGTGGTATAGTATTATTGGTTTCTCCAACTAAGGACCTCAGGCAATTGCACTTTCTGATTGCTTTCGATTCATAGTAGTCTTTTTATTTTATGTTTATACATATATCTTGCTGTTTGTTGATACGCTCGTCACACGGAGTAGTCGGGAGGGGAAATATCTTAGTAGACATGTGGACTACCCAGAACTATCTCCCGTGTCTTTCGTGGAGAATAGCAGCTGCACACGATACGTGCAAGGTGCCTGATTTACCCCCTAGCCGTTCACATGTCGAAACGAATATTTCACACCACATAGGTAGTTGTCTTTTTATTTTTCCTTTTATTCTCCATCGTGCCATGTCATCAGTTATCTTCCAGTTTTTATCTCTCATATGTTATTTTCATGTCTTGTTAATTTTATTGTGTTTTTGTATTGCCGTCGGTTTGTGTACTTGTTCCATTCCTGACTGTAAACCAATATTTTTCAGGTTTAGCCGCGATCACTCTTAGCACTGGGAAGACATGGGTATGCTGAGGCCGACCTAGATAGTGGAACTAGTTATCATTTTCATTAATTGTGAGAACTTTGTATTTTCCTTTAAATATAAATCCTATAAATGTTATAATAAACTTAGAAATGTGAATGAGCAGCAAATATTATATTTTATGATTTTGAGCATTTATGTCTTGCGGGCTTGACAGCGTTCTACCGCCGACTCTGCGGCGTAGGCTGGCTTGGACACGTCTCGTATCTGAAAAAGCGGGTGCGGATCATGACAAGTTTTTGTGGTGGCCCATGCAGGTCAGTTTTTACAAAATATTACGAACTCGTGATGGTACTTAAGTTAGTCGTACCATTGCGAGCCTGCGCCCAGGAAATGCTCATTCACAATTAGGATTAAAATAATTTAGGAGAATAACGAGGACTAGGAGTCCCTTGTTCAAACTGACCGTTGGGTAGTTAAGGTTATTAGATAGGCCATGCAATTTAGATAGCTTGCTAAATCCCTATAGGTACACTATTACTTTTGATATGACAATGTGATCCAATGTGGATATACTATTCGCTTGGTATGTTAGACTTGCCTAGAATTAATGCGTTAACTTTGATAAACTGTTCAATTTTTTTTTGCTTTATTAGACATAAATCTTATATCATAAGTTAGAATTGTCTATTTTAAATTTTCTTTTGCTGTAAGGAGTTAGTTTATAATTTCTGATTCTGTTAATCGTGTACGAATCTCGAGTAAGATTTTGATTCTCACAAAACTCGAACTACTTGTGCCTCCTTTCCAAAAATCTCGCATACTTATATTTTGACTAGCTTGACCAATGCTGCTATTACAGCCTAGTTTTGCAAGCTTACTCTTTTATCGAGCTTGATTCGAGACATATGTTTATTGGGGACGCCCACTAACATATTGTCTAATCAAAATCATTGTATTACGGTCTGATCAACCATGATGCAATTGGTTCGCTCTTCATCTAATTACCCTACGTGGATTGAGATGTAGCTGTCTCTAGGATCTCATCCGCGACTGCTTTGACAATTCCTCTTGAATTATACATTCGTCCATGAATCATGTAATTGTATTCAGTGACATCTCTCTTGAACTCTTCATTGTTTTCGTCTTTCACTGATTGGAAAGACGAAAGCTCGTAATTAATAGATAAATACAGAGTATTCCCATGGCTATGATAGTGGTATACGCAAGTGTAGCTACCATCGGCCAGCCCTATGACTGGAACCTTGCCTTGAGTTACTCGTTCTCCCTTCGATACTAAACCTACTAACTTGATCTTCTAGTCATTGGAGTCCGAGAATGATTAGGATCGTTCACTTGATCGAATGCCAACCTAGGAGACTACCTATTCTCCAGGGACCAATTATTGTGAGCCTCTAATCATTTGTTTGAAGCTTGATCTAACTAGAACCCTTGTGACAATAGTCTGGCAGGCTCAACACAAATAGAAATGTACGACCTAATTGTTAGAAATCTTTTCATATGACGTGCCTTAGAGCTAGTTACCCCGTCGATAACTCTTGTACACTATGGATGTGTATGTTCCTCTATTTTTATCGACCATGTGTTATTGAACACCCTCGTTTCTTATTTATTGAGGAACAATCCTTGACTTAACTTATATCTACCGTACCCCATTACGCCTTGCCTTACTCTTTATTAACAAGAGTCGAGGTACAATATCCGGACCTTGAAATCCTTCTAACCTCATTATCCTTAAAATCATGTCCTAGTTTCTAAGGTGGGTAGACTGTAAGCCCTAAAATTTCGAGATATACAAGGATAACCGATTGATCGGGATAAATTCCATTAGGATGATAATTGGTGCCCCGTAGACTCCCACTTTCCATTTAGATCATTTTATGTCCCCAGCCGTGCCATTAATATTCGGAGCACGAGACCAGCTACTATCTTCCAACAAATTTCATATGCAAGATCTAGATGAGTCCACATTTATCTAGGTATATCATGTCCCACTCAAACCCGTCCCCTTGTACTCTATTCTTGTGGTACGACTTTCAGGACAAAAGGACTAGCTATAACCCTTACCACAACACCGGTATACTTTCTGACTTCCACTAGAGCCTCAACCTTGACTCAGTACATTCGACCCAATATATGGTTGTGATTTACTCGAAGTCCACTACGCACATGCCACTAGTATGCCACCCAATTGAGGCCTCATGTGTTTCTTAAACACAAAGGTCACGGGAGGCGTATTTCGGGCTTTATGAACCTAGCTAACCAACCTGACGGGCAACTAACTCAACCCCTTGGATAGAAACCTATTTTAGAATACCCTAATCTAGTAGGAAAAGTTTTATCATTGGAATCTTGTCCAGTCCATATAGATTGCAATCCAAGGTTCATTCAACCTACGAGTGATGTCCAATTAGGGTACCCATTATGACCCAGTAAAACCCATCCATACATACCACCATACTCCGACTATAAAATCGAACTATTTGAAATAGGCCCTATACCTACTATGTAGTCCCCACCTCTTAGGATGTGATGTCATTCGTAACTCTTATTCTATTTACCCGGAAGTCGTGACACGATCTTGTGTTGCATTATATTCCTTGCTCGTGTGTTTAAATAACCACGGAAAAGATTACAACCTGGATTTCTCAAATTCCGTTCTATTATGAAACCTTGTTTAGAATTTCGGAAACAGAATTTCTGTATTGCATGGATTGCAAGCCCTCTAAGAGCGAAGGGTTCTTCGATGTAGCAAGTGACTGGACTAGAGTAGCCCAATCTAGCGAATAAGACTATAGGTTAATAAATACTCTTTCTACCTGTATTATTGTACATTCTCTACCGCTCTTTAAACTTCATAATTGCTCTTGATTGTTCTTCCTTATCATCCTGTCCTCTCTATTGCAGATAGACGAAGGTCATACTTATTAGAATTCACCAATATTTCTTAGCTACTTGTGTAAATTACTGCTTACTAAGTTCGGGTTGCTTGATAGATACGAGAGGATTATAGATACCATATGCCTAGATATTTGTTGGTAGGATTGTTAGCACCAGTTAGAAGATTTTAAGATTTTAGTGTGAGGAGTAGTGTGACCAAAGGTGGGTAGAAGTCCTGGAGGCTATTTGGCTAGGAGAAGAATACAAACTATTTTTTTTGAGGAATTAAAAATTTGAGAAGATTGTGGTAATAGTGGATTTATTCCTTGACTTTTATTTTTAAATTTTAGGCATGGTTATGAGTTAGAATTTTGTGGACGAAATTATTTTTAAGGTGGGTAGATTTGTAGCTCCCCTTCCCGAAATTTTGAAATATTTTTTTTATTTTTTTTATTTATTTGATTTAAATGGTAATTTTAGAATTTTGTAAATAATTATTTAGTTAATTATTACGGTAGATAATTTTTAATCATGATTAAATTTGGAGTACAAGGTGACTAGAAATCGTGGCACTGATAGTGCAGTGGCATGCCTAGACTAGTGTATTAGCCATGCCAAGGAAGGCCGAGCCATAGTAATGTCCTAACTAGAAAAACCAGACCAAGCTATGACATGACCACTATAAATGGTTTAATTATTTATTAATTAATTTGTTGATTTATAGAAAACCCGGTTGTACCAAAATAGTCCTGATTTGACCCGAACCAGACCCAGGCAATGTAGACATATAGCACGACCCAAAAACATCCATGTAGGTGTGCATTTATTATGCAAGTAAATATATTTCGTATTTTATTTAGTGGGCTAGTAAATATGTCACGATAACTTTGTTATATATATATATATATATATATATATATATATATATATATATATATTATATATATATATATATATATATATATATATATATATATATATATATATATATATATATATATATATATATATATATATACATACTATGTTATTGATATTAAATTTATTATTCTACTTTATAATAGGATGAATATTTTCTTGTAATAAAATTCTGGATTTTTGGGATTTTATATTGTGTTTGTGTGTGTACGAGCATATTTATACATAATAATAGATTATTATATAAGTTATAGCAAATAGGATAATAATTATATATTACTACAATGGATTTCAATTTTTGAATATTGTATAACTATTAATTGTATCTATCTATATGTATTAAGTAGATTATATAGATTTTATATGCGTGTGCATATATACAGTTATATATATATATATATATATATATATATATATATATATATATATATATATATATATATATATATATATATAGGTTATATAAAGAAAAAAGGGGAGGAGAATAAAAATCCCCTCAGCCTAACTAATCCCAGCTGGGCCCAGCCCGATGCTTTACGAAGCCAAACCAAGAGGAACCCCATCCCGCGAGTCCCAGGACCCGACTGTGCCATCAAACACACCGAATATATATATGTATATCGCGTCGAGGGAGAAACCATCGAGAAGTAAACCCTAACCCATGCATACGCCGACCTCAGGCGAAGCCTCACCACGCGCGCCACCGCCGTGCGCCGCCGCGAGCGCCGCCAGCCGGGCGCGAGAGCCAGCCCGCGAGCGCACACAGGCGCGGAACAGCGCAGTGCAGTACCTCCACTTCGTTGTACGATTTCTCTGTCGACTTTTGTTAATATTCGATCCCGTAAATTCGTATGCGTATCCTATATAACCACCTAAGAGACCCTTCAAATAGATTCGAAGATACTCGACTGGATTTTTCAGGAAATCAAGTCGAAGATCACGAAAAACCTGTTAAGTTGAACCTAGTAATTGAATTAAACACCCAACTTGGCGTCGAGTTTTCCATCAACCTATTCTTCGAATCCACAAACTTCCTGAACAGAAGTTAACCACAACATATAGGGTTAGAAAAGTCCAGTAGGAGGGGTTGTAAAGTTTTGCCTTGTACAGAGAAATATACAGATGTAAACTTGGTCAAAAACATGTTTTTCAAAACAATAAAATCTCTCGATACGACGTGCGTCCCGCCAATCCGGGCGACGTGGTCGCGAACCGAAAGTATCGAAGGCTGTGTATCGGCTTCGTGGATGTGTGGGCTTTGACGGAATTCAAATTGGTCGCGTGTGCGCGACGAATTTGATGCGTAGCCGTCGAAATTCACCGTATCGACCTCTGTACAAGTTTTCCAATTACTTTGTGTACGCTCGTCAGATCAAGACAAAACTTGCGCCAACAGGTCCGTATCGTTTTTCTGGTCCTGTATGCCAATTTTGGTCCAATTCTAAGACAGTTGAATCGAACGCCGTTTTGCGGGTCCCAAGGTCCGACTCAACGGGCAATTTTGTACACGGCCTGCCGGAATCCAACTCTGGACATACGATTGGGTTTGTATCAAAAACTTGGACCTATAGACATATAGTTTCATGACTTTAGAGATCGTTGACCCTGGCACGATTTTCGGTATAAAGCGGGTCCAACGGCGGACATCATTTTTGCCCAAAATTACCGTTTTGCCCCTTATCCAGATTTGAACTTAAGGACAGGCAATCCTAACTAATTTGACTATTCTGAGAATGTTGGTACTATTTATTTCAGCATCTAGAGACTTCTGCATGTGTTGACTGATTGTGGCTCATTGAGTGGTATAGTATTATTGGTTTCTCCAACTAAGGACCTCAGGCAAGTGCACTTTCTGATTGCTTTCGATTCATAGTAGTCTTTTCATTTCATATTTATACATATATCTTGCTGCTTGTTGACACGCTCGTCACACGGAGTAGTCGGGAGAGGAAATATCTTAGTAGACATGTGGACTACCCAGAACTATCCCCCGCGTCTTTCATGGAGAATAGCAGCTGCACACGACACGTGCAGCATGCCTGATTTACCCCCTAGCTGTTCACATGTCGAAACGGATATTTCACACCACATAGGTGGTTGTCTTTTTATTTTTTCTTTTATTCTCCATCATGCCATGTCATCAGTTATCTTCCAGTTTTTATCTCTCATATGTTATTTTCATATCTTGTTAATTCTATTATTTTTTTGTATTGCCGTCAGTTTGTGTACTTGTTCCATTCCTGATTGGAAACCAACATTTTTCAAGTTTAGCCGCGATCACTCTTAGCACTGAAAAGACATGGGTATGCTGAGGCTGACCTAGATAGTGGAACTAGTTGTCATTTTCATTAATTGTGAGAACTTTGTATTTTCCTTTAAATATAAATCCTGTAAATGTTGTAATAAACTTAGAAATATGAATGAGCAGCAAATATTATATTTTGTGATTTTGAACATTTATGTCTTGCGGGCTTGACAGCGTTCTACCGCCGACTCTGCGGCGTAGGCTGGCTTGGACACGTCTCGTATCCGAAAAAGCGGGTACGGATCGTAACAGCGGTCGACACACGAGATGCTATAAGCATCGAACAATCGTCGATGAATTATAGTCTCATCTTGATCAATCACAAAGTTCATGATCAACCAGTTCGTTCATTCTCGTATTGTTATTTTCGCAAATCTCGATATCATAGGCCTAACCCGTTGTGTTTTCTCATATCGTGCTTACATTTCTTGGCGTGTCGATTTTGATAGTTCATATCAATTTTGATAGCAAGAGGGTCGACTTTGAATCCGTTCCAACGTCAACTTAACTCGCATCGCATACATCCAAGTTTGCAACAAAATTTTCCATACGCATCAACTCGTTTTTTCGATTCGCTGCATCCCACTATACCTTGATCGCGTAACTGAGTTATCGATTATCCAACATCGAACCCTCAAGTCATACGATCTCGTCCTCTAAGTTTTGCGGGTTTTTCAGTCGTACTCAAATGAGTTTTACCGTAATGTAACCAACTATCTCTTAGGCACTATTTACTCGTATCAACCAACTCTTCACCGTAGTCGCACATCGTACGGTCCGATTATATTTTGCTTCACCCAACATTTTTATCGAGATTACAAGTCGTGCGATTCGATTTCACTTTGTATCGGCTAAAGTCGTACGATTCGATTATAATTTGTATCGTCCAATATTTTTATCGAGCTCACAAGTCGGGCGATTCGATTACAACGTTTCAAGTTTCCTATCCCGCCAATCCGATTGTTGCCTCAAGGCATAATCGTTTCGCTAGTTCCCATCATTCGACCGACACATAAATTTTCAATCGACGTATTATTCAATGATACAAGTCCCGTCTTACCCTGCTAATCGATCATCGAAGAACGCTTGCATCAACATGCCGTTATACAAATTCTCAATCGAGTCTCGGTGCTATCTCGTCCATTGCGGACGAATCTTTCACAATCTTCACAATACGTTATGCAACCCACTGCACAACTGGTATTGCATATACCACTCGAAATCGAGCCATTCATCGCACCGGTGGTATGCCATATACCACTCAAAATTCAAGTCATTTATCTCGCATACGTGGTATGGACCAACAATCTCTTCCGACTCATGATTTCCATAGTGATCATACCGATCACAACCGTAACTCTTAATTAATCAAAATCTGACACAACTCGGCCAATGCATTCATTTACCAACACAAGCTCGGTGCGCAACCGAACCGATTTCATTTTTCGATTTATAAATTTTGTTTTCTTTCGTTGTATCTTGTACAACAATTCATTCTTGATATTCGTTGCACTTCGTGCAACGATTTTACTTTGATATGCGTTGCACCACGTGCAACAATTTACTTCCAATACGTATTGCACATCATACACCGACTTATTTTTGATATTCATTGCACTCGTACAACGATTTATTTTTGATATCTATTGCACCTCGCACAACAATTTATTTTCGGTACGTATTACACATCGTGCAATGATTTATTTCCGACATTTATTGCACCTCGTGCAACGATTTATTTTTGACATCTGTTGCACCTCGTACAACAATTTATTCCCAACATTCGTTGCACCTTGTGTAACGATTTATTTTCGATTTTCAAAGTCAATATGTGAATCCGTTCAACACATTCGATATCAACTTTTATTTTCTTTCAATGCATCATTTACAATCAACGCGTGGTAATTGCTGCAGCAACATTCCGTAATTTTTATTATACTGATGCAACCAATATTTCTCCAATCGATCGTTGCAAACAACGAACATCTCAAATTACAATTTACGACGTGTTGCATCTGCAACAACAAATCCTTGAATTCACATCTCGTAACTTATTGCACTTACAGCAACAAACCTTTTACGACTTTTCCAGCAAACACTATGTAATTTCCAAAACAACACACGACAAAATTACATGATTTGTATTAGGCTTATTTTATGGAACATCCAGTGCGGCATCGAGTAGAGTCAAGAGTGATTTCGATTGGTGGTGGGCAACTCTTTGGAATTAAAACGAAGCAAGCATCCAGAGGAAATTGAGCCTAGTGCTCTGATACCAATTTGTCACGCCCCGACCCGGAATCACCCGAATTATCGTCCTCACAAGGGGTGTGATGTCGTACGAGCCTGGAGTTGCGCTTGTGCAAGACAAGATGACAAGTTCTCAAATGGTTATCTTTGAGTTGATATTAACTACGAAAGGAAAACAGAGTATACGAAACAATTCTTTTTATTGATATTCGAAATGAGATTATAAAGGCTTTCAATAGACCAACAATATATGCCAGATTGGCTAAACACTCAGGTTCTCTCTTGCCCACAAAGGATTTCACCATTCCATATATTATGCCTTCTATATCTCTGTTGCATCAATCCTGTTGCATGTCCGAACGTTAATGCGGTCACATGCCTCAATACGTTTTGGCATTCCAAGCCTTAAAGCGTTCAAGCGAATCTCCGCTGCGAGCAGACCAATCCCAGAACCTGCTAGCAAGCTGTGGGGGATTAGTACTTTTGTCCTCGCTGTACTGATCAAAAACCCACTTAACAAACTGACATTTAGTATTGTATTGATTCATGCAAACATACAATTTAGTTCTCTTTCTATGTTTTCCTTAGGATCAGTTCATGGCATAATTCAAAGACTGTAAGCATGTTATCATGGCAAGCATGTTATTAAATTTGCATAAGTAAACAGGCAAGCAATCTCGTATTTGTTTCGTGGCACGACTTACCAACATCGACGCACTAGCCCTTGCACCGACGCAAGGTGAATACGCCTATCAGCTTTCTCTGTCATGTTATAAGTGCTCTCTATGCGGATCTATATGTGCACGATATGAGTATACCTTGCACTTTTGAACCATCGCCCTTAACTATATGATGGTCACTAGCTTTCCGGGCTAGAATGGACTTATGTTTCTCAAATCAAATATGTAAGACGATGATCACTCTAATTGCGGTTGCTAACCCAAACAATCAGAGGACCCCCAAAATACTCGAGTAAGTGGCTTATCACATTCACTAGAAGGTCGCTACCCGTCAAGATGAAGTGCACGATTTTACCCGCAGTCCCTCCTAGGCCGAACGGTCCCAGCGCCCTGGTGAACAACGTTCGAGGGAAGATAACCCCCGTGCACGGGCAATATGTCTTTAAGTCCATTTGACCATGCAACACATCTTATCTTTCATACAACCAAGCAAGTTTGTCTATATCTATTTCAATTGGCACAACGCCCCAATGTTCTCAATGAACACCCCGAAGGCTATGAATATTTCGAAGGCACCATGCCGCATCGATAGTTATGCCACATTCGTGCCACAACTATTCTTCTCGTCACAACGATGCCATCTTTTGTAAGTATTATGCAGCTGCGCACATTCGCCGTCTTTTCTTGCATCGTGCATTCAATGCATGCCTCGAAGCCATGTTTCCATATTCTACGCCTTAGTATTCAATGCATTATACTTATGTTCCATCCTTCCGACTCGTGCAACTGAGGCACGCCTCGATAAGGTATTCAATGTTCTAATGCTCGTACACTGAGGCACTCGCATCGATATAGTCTTTTAATGTTCTAGCATGCTAACTCGTGCGTGGGGGGCATGGAATGACTTATGCACTGGGGCAATCGTCGATACAGTTATCCCATGTTCTTATGGCTTGCGCACCGAGGCGCTCGCCTTTGCGATATTCAATATTCCATAGCGACTCGTACATTTATTGTACGATTCATTTCAATTATTCTATCTAGTGTTCGACATGCACTATGTTTAGCTCTCTATCGAGCCACGCCCATGGGGTTGATAGGTTAACTCAGCATGCAATGATATATATTTTACTTAGGTATGAAGGAGTAGGAAAGAGAGTCAATGTCCCCCCACCTTGAGTCGATATGCCTTGGCATTTTGCCGAGCCGATGCGGCTCGATTTTATAACTTCTTTGCACGGCCAACTCTCCTGACTTAGCCATTCGAGCACTTCGTGCTTTATTGAATTATACGTCTGATTTGGCTTACCATGCCAACGCCTCAGTCCGTCGCAAGGCGACGATTGGTTTCGCGGACCCCTTACTGAATAAGACAAAATGTCGACCACTAATATTTCAGCGTAAACGTATAGCCTGCACATGAAACCAACTAAAATAAATACTTATTCGATTCGATCAATTGCCTTGCGTCGATTCAATTTCTTAGAATCTTCGAACCAACTCAATGCTTTCCCTCGGGCCAACTTAACACTTGCATTGATATTACTCGATGCTTTCCTCGGGGCGACATACCTCTTTGTATCGATTTGCATTGATGCATTTCTCGGGACAACGTAACTTTTGTATCGATTCACATCGATACGCAATCGGGTCAACGCAACTCTTCGAGTCAACGACTCATCATAATGTACCGTGCGGAGCGGGGTATTAAAAATACTCCTAGTGTTAGTCCAATGATTGTATCATATTTTTGAATATGACTAATTGGTTAAGTTTAACATAATAATGTAACTAATATTCATGTAATCATTATCATGTTGCTACTTAAACTTAGGATTGTCCTACTATTCATTAAATATATTATACTATTTTACTGCTTTATTCGCCTAACATATACTCGCAGACAAACAATAAGCATAATCAAGCTAGAATGCAATTAAGAATTACTGATTGGTTATACAAAAAGATTTATTTGAACCACTCAACGACCTATCTGGGCCTCGCACTCGGGGATTCTGCTGCTCGGTCAGCGGACAGGGGTCGAGGGGGCAGCACCCCCCGTGGAGGTTCGGAGGGAAGCCCCCGAAAGGTATTCAAATTTTCAGATATGTTTATCTTTGGAAAACTGTAATCAAGAAAAAAGACGTCTTCAAGTCTGCTAAAATGTCAAAAGAAATGCATCATCAAAGTGCTCATCTCCTTATATTTTATTCTGTATTTTATCTTTCTTTTATAGGACATTATGTGCATTGACTCGTGCTGGCACTTATTTGGCTTCCTATACTCCACTACCAAAAATCCTACCTATCTTATCGACCCACAATACAAAGGTGTTCAAACTTCGACCACCTGACTGGTCAAAGGACAACCAAACTCTGTTATCCAAGCCCAGTATTCCTTTGGATCAAGTCACCATGTTGAATCGGCTCCAACGTTCGCTTTTTTGAACGTTAGGCAACCAAACTTTGCCCAAGTTCTGTCCCCAAAAATACTATAAATAGAGTTAAGATTGCCATTCATTTCACTCATCCCATTCAATCTTCTCTTCTCCATCTAAAGTGTTTTGAGATTTATACTTTCAAATCAAAGCATTTATGACTCTTAGCCAAGATAGTGAAAGTTTTTTCTGATCTAGAAGTTTGGTTGAGTTGTAAATAAGGCTTAAGAAAGTCTTTGTTGTTATCATATTCCTGAAGTCGGCAAGTCATTTGGATTAAAGGCTTGCAAGTTGAAGTAGTGAACTTCAGACTAAGCACATGTTGTAAGGAGTTACAAGCACTTCGGATTCAAAGCTTGTTTTTTACGAGATAGTGGACTCAACATCGAGTTAGAGTTCTCGAGACTGGACTAGTTCTCTCAGAGAAAAACCAGTATAAAACTTGGTGTTTATGTTTTCTCTTCTCTACTCATTTACTTTACACATTTAAATATTTGATATTGTATACTTACATATCAATTTACTTACTGCCATATTTTTTAGTTTGTGATTATTATTCCGCTATACACATGCACTCTATTCACCATACCCCTTCTAGAGGTGCTCAACGGTCCTACGCCTAGTGCTAATAAATACATGTTTGTAATAGGGAAATGTAATTACCAAGAAGATATTTACAATGTCCTAGAATTTTCTATGTGGGTTACCAATCATTCCCTAATTCGCCGAATCGTTCGTCCTTACATTGATTCAAGGTGAATCGATCGTTCTCGCTGGGACGTAATATCGTACAAGTCTAATTTGGACTTGTACAAGGCAAGTATGTGTATTTGGTAATTATTTTGAGACAACAAGTTAAAATTAAACAGTACAGAGGGTTGAAGATGTAGTATAGGAAGAAATAAGATTTTTATTGATAAAAATGGACAAGTATGTGCAGGGTCATTTTTACGTTACATATGCCATTGAGGCTATATTCTTTGAAAACATAAAAGAAGAACTTTCGATAAGCTTACGTGAAATACTCCTTTTCGTTCCATACATTCATGTCGCATTATATCGTTTGAACAAAAATCCTTCAATCTAAATTAGGCTTCAAAATACTTCAAAATATGAGAGGTTCAAGCTGCCTCCCGTTCTTTAGCTTCAGCTTAGTCTCGAGCTCTCGCAACGAGCTCGTCACCTGGGGAGTTGGGGGTTAGCACACTTGGGAATGCATTAGTGAGCGGAAAGAACCCACTCGTCTAAATCGACACTGCTTATTAAGGATTTCAAGCATTCAAAGTGATTTTTCTATTTAGAACCAATTGAATTGCAGTTCATATCGAAGGCATAGTTTAAAGTAGTAAACAACATAACCATTTTCAATTTATCTTACCACGGTCATGCTCCTCCCTACATAAAACAAATATAATACTTATCACCTACACAAGAAAATAGGTGAGCATGCTATCTATCTTTTGCGGTCATTAGTGTTACGACACCATGAGGGACAATTCTCAATGGCATTGCGACACGCCCTATCAGTCCAGGTTGTGAGCCTAACTGATGGTCTCGTAATGCCTCGTGCGAAGCACGAATCTCAAATACCGCCTAGGTCGATTCAATCTCGGCGCCCCAAATACCATTTCGAGGAAGATAATACATTATGCACAAGTTGTCCATGACCATGCAAGTGTGTGAACAGTTTAAGCTAGGCAACATAATGCATGACACAAATAGAATTTAGCAATAAACATCTATACCTTGCACAACAATTCATCCATTTCCCTCAAAGTCGTATGTTCGATTTGGCGACTCGTAAGTACTAAATACTCCGAGGCACCGTACCATAAATCGATGTTTCAATCTCCTTCCTTTCAATAGTTTTCCTAATTTTGAACCAAATTGCTCGTCTCGATGCGATGTGCTACGTTAATGTCTCTAGGCCTACTTATTCTAGTTACGTTACAATTATCCTATGTTCTTTATCTTAGTGGCACTATATATATATATATATTATATATATATATATATATATATATATATATATATATATATATATATATATTCAACCAGCATCATCGATTTGAACGTTGAACTTAAAAATTTGTTGTCGGAAAGGAGTAGAAAAGAAGGGACCGAACCACCCACCTAAAAGAAATGCGTCGAGGGTAGGCAATCACTTTGCAATGGTCAAATGTCAATTACACGAACTCCTAAAATGGCACGAATATCATATTAGAATTCCTTCATAAATCCTTTCCCATTCAAATTTCCTAAAAGGCGCATTCAGAAATCGAAGCAAAAGTACAATCATAAAAAACCAAGCAACAAAACATCCATAAAACCAAGAAAACCAACAGCAGACTGATCTCGTCGAAGGGACTTATTTAGAGCTCATTTGCCAAGACAGTCATTGCTGAGTCAGACTAGCCATCTATGTTCTCGACCATGTCTGACTTGCCATGAGACTACTACAAAGTGCTTCGCCCCAACGGTAGAGGGACACTACATAATATACCATTAAGAAAATATTTCATCCAGAAACTTAGGAATAAGGGTCTGACCTTAATCGACGAACTGTGAAGGGTACTTCTCCTTTATTTTCGACTCTAGCTTCCATGTCGACTCCTTAACTGAATGGTTGTGCCAGAGCACGCGAACCAAAGACATCGACCGATTTTGCACGACTTTTTTTTACAATCCAAAATTTATAAAGGCTCCACTGAGTATGATAAGTCGGCGTGCAGCTCCAATTAATCAAAACTAACCACGTGACTTGGATTGTGCACGTAATTCTGAAGTTAGTAGACTAGGAAGACGTCGTACACTTAAGCCAGGGCAGGGGGCAGCTCGCTCCGATAAGCAACAACCGCTACTCTTTGAGGATCTCGAAAGGGCCTACAAAACTCGGAGTTAACTTGCCCTTAACTTTGAACCGCATAATGCCCCGCATCGACGTCACCTTGAGGAATACATGGTCCCTGACCAGAAATTCTAGCGGCCGCCGACGAGTATCTACATAACTCTTTTGTTGACTCTGAGCAATACACAGTATCTCGAACCATGCAGACCATTTCAATGGTTTGTTCTACCAGTTTCGGCCTGAGGACCTGTCACTCACCGACTTCATCCCAGCATATCAGAGATCGACACTTTCTTCCGTAAAGCACCTCATAAGGAGCCATCTGGATGCTTGATTGATAACTGTTGTTGTACGCAAACTCCATAAACGGTAAATGCGTGTTCCAACTAGTCTTTAAATCTATCGCACACAGACGCAACATGTCTTCTAGGATCTTATTTGCTCTCTCTGTCTGGTCATCGATTTGTGGGTGGTACGTGGAGCTAAAATTCAGCTTGCTGTCCAGTACCGCCTGCAGACTCGTCCAGAAATACGACAAGAATCACCCATCTTTGTCCGAAATGATCGTGGTCGGTACCCCATGAAGTTGGACAATCTCATTGATATAAATCTGTGCCAACTGATCAGCGCTCCAGGATACTTTGATAGCGATGCAATGAGCAGACTTGGTCAATCGATCCACAAAGACCCAAATTGTGTCATTTTTTTCCGTCTGGTCTTTTGTGCTCGGCCTTCACCTATTGACAGGCTATGCACTGACCTGTTGACAGGCCATGCACTATGACACAAAAGTTGTCACATCTTTCTTTATGCCGTACCACCAAAAGGTCGTACACAAGTCCTCGTACATCTTGGTGCTTCTAGGATGCAATGAGTACTTCGCATAGTGAGCCTCCGCCAGAACAGCTTTTCTAAGTTCAACGTGGTCAGGCACGCATATTCTTCCCTTTATCCGCATTATTCCACGTTCGTCCACCGCAAAGTCGGACGTCTTCCATGTTGAAATCTGCTCGCGCATCTTCTTTATGTTAGGGTTATATACTAAAAGCATCACTTTTGTAGTAACCTTATTTCTTTAGATTTTGAATGAGAATCATATGGATAAATGTTTGCATATTGTATTTGTTGCAAGTGTTAATGCAAATGTCTAATATTCTATATTGTAGATAATATGGTATGTGGTGTCATACAGAAGATCATATTATCAGTTCCCTATGGAGTATATAAATAGTTCACAACTTAGATGGACTTGGACAATCTATTGGAAAGGTTGTAGTATAATATGGTATTAGTCTATCTTGACTATAGGTTTACACTAGTACACTTTGTGTGTATTGAACAGGACCACTTGAGGTTGTTCTCTTTGCACTGACTACATAATAGAACAAATACCTCTGTTATTATGGATGCTTGTGCTCTTAATTCGGATATAATAATAGACATGTATATGCAGTGTGCATTACTTTAACTCATAAAAAAGTGAGATTCATTATGGATCAACAACCTCAATGAATTGGGTAATAACATTATATGTATGATGGGCTGTTGATTATAAATGGAATCCATGTCCCGATACATCGGGTTGATGATGTCCCCTTAAGGAGCTCATAAGGATTGTCATGTAAACCCTGCAGGTGGATTATATCCGACATGACAAATAAAGTTGAGCGGTACTACTTAAGGATAAAAGATGTCGAATCAATATAGTTGTCAGTAACTTAATTTAATCGACGGACATACGATATCTTAACATGGGGAGCCAAACGAGCATATAATAAAAGGAGCCCACAAACATAATTTGGGATTAGGGAGGTAGTGCAACAATAGCTCATTAGTGGACCGAGCTATTGTTAATGGGTCTAGATTGTGTGTTCGAGCTGAACACGGAATATCCAGATCCGTTAGGAGGCCTAACTCTAATTTCTTCTCATGGTCCCTGCCGTAGCCTATATATATCCTTTATTCTCTGGCTGCCAGATTACTGATCAGAAATATGAAGTTTTCTCTAAATTCATGATTCACGTAAGGAGAGAAAGAGAGGGCTGCCAAGGAGAAGAAAAGGTTGGGAGATCGTCGCCCACATGATGTCCAACTCGAGGAAGGAATAGGTACAGACGATCTTGGGGTCGTCCGCTCAAGATTGCCAGGAATTACTTGTTTTCTTTCCACCGCAGGTATAATTCGTGAACCCTAGTTTTCGCCTATGAAGGGTTAGAACACGTATTAAATCTGTTTAACTTTCTATCGATCAATACATATACCAAAGTATGGGTCCTGGGAATCTCCAGTTCCATCAATTGGTATCAGAGCCACTTTGGATCTGCGTATTGATTGATACGTCCATGTTGTCCAATAAAACCTGCGATGTGTAATAGTCGGTAGATATAGATATGTTCTAACTCGATTTTGTAGGCATCTTAGATCCAACTATTATGGTCCAATGCATGTTTTTGATTGTGTTGTTTAAACCACGGCCATGTCGTAGATGTTGTTGTTGCTATGGATGTAATTAAAATCACGAGGGTTGATCATGCTTATTATTTAAAATTTTCAATCTAGATTATGTGTGAACTCTTTCGGGAGGCATAGGATTGATGTAATTTTAATTATTTTTGATCAATCGTGATGGCAGTGGTGGTTGTTTCTGACGCCGAACGAGATACTGGTTTTAAGCAGTCCAGAGGCAGACATATGATTTTCGATGAAGGAATCGACATCCTGATTTTGGATTCGGATAGTTGAGGACGGAGCAGGAAAGATGACCGTAATAGTTGGATATGTTTCTCTTATTTGTTGTCATTTTGCTTTTTTCTGATTATGCATGTTTATTTTTATGTGGATATTTTTTTGGGAAAAACTAAGCCTACATTAATAATGGACAACATGGACATAATATCAACTAGTAGAAAAACTCTCATTGTTAAATAACTAAGTGGGAGAGGATATTTATTTAGTATAAATCCTATGGTCTCCATTACTGGTTTGTAGGTGATATAATTATGCTTGCGCGTTGGCTTTAGTGCCTTCCTCCATATCGGATGAGTATAATTATGGATCACCAGTACAAACTTCGTCAGGGATAATTATAGAAAGTTACCTAGTATATGTTTACTTCTCCATCTGAAGGAACTCACTACAAGGTAATGGACTTAGTATTAAGTAATGGTATACACTTAGATACAAATAATGGTATCCTCCCCATCGGAGTCACTGCTATTATTTGTATGACCAGAGCAAGACCAACATATTAATTTTATTTCTCATAACGTTATGTTGACATGATAATAAAATTAATAAAAAAACCTACTTGAACAAAGTTGAATTTGTATACGTCCACACTATCGTGGCATGCTAAATTCATGGTGTTGGTGAATTTCTTATTATTGTTTTGAGGGAATCAATATTTAATTAATTCAAAAACTTATTTTTGCCCTACATAATTTTATTTATGTGAATTTTAGGATTTCAAAAAATGGGTTCTTTCAGTCCACTTATAGTGATTCTTAAAGAAAATAAACTTACTGGACCTAATTATATTGACTGGAAACGTAATTTGGACATTGTTCTGACTGTTGAGGAGTACAAATATGTACTTGTTAAGGAATGCCCACCTAAGCCTGATGCTAACTCTGATGAAGAGGTCAAAGAGTGTAACACCCAGTTTTCCAAATGAGGGTAATTTTGAAATTTTGTAATTATAATTATTATTTATTGATATTTATTTCATATTATGATTTTTGGTAATTTTTAATTATTTTTAAACTATTTAAAGTCATGACTTATGATTTTGATGTGCTGCTAGTGAAACCCTAGAGACTGCATGACCTAGAGCCTAACCGTGTCATTAGGATGATTTAATTATCATTTTAGCTTGAGGGTATTTTTGTCATTTAGTAAAATTTGAATTTATTTTAATTTATTGAATTGGTGATTCCTAGTTTGGAATTTGACTCATTGAGACTTGTAAACTAGCCTAGAAGCTAACCCTAGCTATGGTGACCCTAGTCTAACTTAAGTTAACCTATTTTCTAGCCATTAGAATCTAGTTTTCAAATAGGAGGAATAGATTAAGCGAAATGATTTCATGACTTATGGCTTTAATTCATGACTTGTGATTTAAATCCCATGACTTATGACTTAAAGCCCATGGCCCATAACTATGAAGCCCTAACCCTAACCAAGCCCTAAGTGACCAACCATATAGAGATTCCCACCCCTATTTAATGTCCTAATGACTTGTTCTTGCCTCTTTTGTGTTCATCCAAGTTTTTGAAGGAAAGGTAAAATCCTATCTTCCAAAATTCCTAGTAAATTCATTTTAAATCCTTTTTGACCCAAATCTTTTGCATATGATTCTAATCCACCCCTACTTGCTGATTTTGATGAGTAATTTTAGTCTAGGAGCAATTTAGAGGATTTGGATAGCAACGAGAACGGTTTGAATTGGGACTTTTTCTTGATTCTTGCAACATATAGGTAAACCCCTCTAATTCTATTTAATTCCAATTTTTATTGCATGGTAGCCTAGATCTAGGTGTCCCCTAGCTACATTAGAGGCTGGTGTCGTTTGCATTAGGTTTCGTGTCCGTATCGGACACATATCAGTATTAGAGTGCATGTGTTTGCTGAAATGCTTGAAAGGACTGAAAATTTGTAATTTCGAAAACTATTTTAACAAAATTGTAGTGCTATATGTATACTTTGATTTTGTGTCTTGTTGATTTGATTTCTGACACAAATTATGTCAGTTTGGACACGGGAACACGCACGTACGAGACACAACACATGCCCGTGCAGTCCCCTGCTGTCCGACACTTCTGTAGGACACGACACAACTTTTTAAGACACAATTTTTGGCACAGAGGTCGGGGCAACCTCTGCACCATCCTCCTAAAATTTGGGGTGGGTTGGTGGAGTGTGCGAGGAGTTCTCTTCCCCGCACCGGCCGCACGAGCGGACTGAACCGCACAGATTTCTTCACTGACACGGCTTTAAAACTCTGACACGACATGACCCCGACACGGTGTAGGGTGATGAAACCCTAGCCCTACCCCTAGCGTACACGTATACACAACAACGTGTCACCACGTGGCCTGTGTCATGTACTGGATACACGTGCACGCGTGCGCGACGCTGTGTGCCTATACGTGTGTCTGTGTGTGTTCGAACGGGTTGGACACGCTGTGTCCTATCGTGGGGACACCACGAGACTCGTGTGGCTCTATGACACCTACACTACTAATTACCAACCATTAATTTAGAATATCATCATGATTTTGATTTTTGAATTTTATTTCCCCGAAATTCCTGATACATGTGTTCTGTTTCTCAAAATGCTGAATTCGATTTCCTTTTTAAAAACTAATTTTGATGTCTAATTGCCATGTTTAATTCATGTACATTTGTGTTAGTTCACTGTTAGGTTGATTCATGTTGGTTTGACGTTAACAAGATAGGATTTTCGAAATTGTGTTTGGGTTGGAATATATGAACTGTCAATGCACTGTTTTAACTGTTTTGAATTTTTGAAATATAAATGAGTTTCAAACCTTCCCTGATTAAAGTCGACATATTAATTCATATATATGTGCATTAGGTTACTGAAAATTGGTTGCATGATTGGTTTGGGAATAACACAGGGAATTTGGATTTCGATTTGGCTTTGGGGTGAGTAAACTGCCATTTTACTTAAACCTGAGATCTTGTCACCCATTCACTATTTTGCTAAGTTCCTATTACATTACCCCCCCACTGTCACATTCTTATTGATTTCCTAACATTTCCTACGCACACATTGTTTCACTAAACCCTATTAGCTAGCTATTGTATCACAATTACATGTACACACCCTCACTGATTTGAACTGTCATGTAAATCCTGTACACTATCACACCCTCACAAGTTTACACACTCACAACCTATCTACACTCTCCACTAACCTAGCTAACTGTCATACTAATTCCTGACACACACAACCCCCATATCCCCTAATACACACACACATAACTTGTTTTCCTGTCACATGTCCACTCTTACAAACATTGACACAACTGTAATATAAAAACAACACTCCCTATCTAACCTATTTTCCTGAGACACTTGAAATATGAAATTGTGGCCCACTCACCACACATGGCTGACATGTACACACTAAATTCTGAGAACACAGAAACCACTATACAATTATTCCTATTAAACTAACTGTCAAGTACACACACATAGACACACCCCCTATAACATCTGAAATGTACTATCACATGACACACCCTAGCCAATATGCATATATCAATATAGTTGTAGTATATGAAAATATGTTGGTAATGAGTTGAATGCATGCCATAGTCACCATTAACCTACACACATATCTTGTATATTGCCACACTTGACACATACACTCCCTATTCCCTCACTCTCTCTATACACTATATATTATATAATGTTATGCATGTATGTATGCAATGTATGGAGGAAAGGTATGTATTTATATAGTATCTAAGTTATTAGGCATTGTTGTTGTTCACATTGCCTTGTGATTGCGTTTGTATGCTAGCCTAGGCTTGGTTAGGCCTAGTGAGTCTTGACTGGACTATGGTCGACCTAGTTGACTAGTGTAGTTGACCAAGGTTGACCAAAGTTTGACTTGGACCTAGTTTGACCTAGAAATCATGTAGATTGCATTGTATCCTTCATTCTCTTGTATTTTACACATCATGACCTATATTCCTCTGTTTAGGACATTGTGACTTTGTTGCAGACATCTGATATTACGCTACTCTTTTCAGAGTATCAGGCAAGTACATTCTCCGATAGTTCTTCCATTTACTTGTCGATTACTGTACTTCAGTTGTAGTTAGTTCTATTTGATTCTCTATTACAAACATGATTAATATTGTTGGATCCATTTCATGCGACACTCATTTATTCATGCCTGGCCTTTATTTCTGGAATCACCTACTGGAATCACCTTGGAATCACTTATTGGTATCATTCATGTTCTGGCTGGACTTGTACTTATTTCGTGTCGGGTTATGGATTCACTTGTACTTGTTGTGCGGGGAAATATTGGGGTAGACATGTGAACATTCCCAATACTGGAACCACTCCCTTGGAATTATACTGGAATGATCGCCATCACACACTTGGCCGAGTGTGCGGTGTGCCGTATTACCTACAGCCGTTCACATGTCGATCCCGATATTTTAAAATACACTGTTAGAGTATAGTCTGGACTCACCCTAGAATCTTTGACCACTGACTGGACTCACCTTATACTGGACTCATCTTGTGCTGGAATCACCTGGTATTAGATTACATTTTCTGGACTCACACTCGACTCATATTATACTGTCTGGACTTATATCATGCTACTCTAGTGCAGCTAGATTATAATTTACAATCTTTATTGCCACGTTTCTATTCTTGTTTAGTTACTTTACTTTCCTTGTACCTTAACTGTTTCTATATCACTACCTGTATAAAACTGTCATGCTTCATCAATATAACTGTCTATAACTGTTTTACAGTTCTCTGTCATTTACTTGGGATTTCTTGATAAGTTGTACTCGTTTCTGTCCTGACTGGACCTGTTGAAAATTTTACAGATGATTGTCCTGAGGACACTTGCCCTACTTATTATGGACCAAGAGACGGCTTAGCTACCTTTGGCCCCGACACTCAGGAGTGATCGGGAGATTAGCTAGTGGCTAGGTTCAGTTTCATGTTTTAGAACTTGAGTTGTAAATAAGTTGAGATATGTTGTTTTGAGATTGTTAGACATTATATTATTGTAGCAGTTCGTTTTATTGTTATTATTCAGTCTTAGTTAAATTTCTGTGATATCATATCGTGCTTAGACTGTGATTGAGATTCTATTATATCTATACTTGTCCTCCGTTCGGAGTTGAGATTTGACAAGTACATTATATAATTGCGTGAGTTGTTGGTTAGACAGTAACCTAGGACAGCGTTCTACCGTCGACACTGTGGCGTAGGCTGGGCGCTGTTACGTACTCGTACCCTCACAGTGGGTGCGGGCCGTGACACATTTTTAGTGGTGGCCCATGCAGGTCGAGAGTCGTATTAGTGCAATATCGTGGTAGTACGGCGACTTAGTTGTATTGCTGTGAGCCTGCGATAGGATTGAGTGATAGGCTTCAACGGAGAGTACTCAATCACAGTTAGGACTACTTGAGAAGATTCCTAGGATGACCCTTGAGAATCTCATTATAAACTATCTCGAAATTCGATTCTGATAGTATCTATCTATCTTTCTTGTTCATCGTTGAATTTGATTCTTGGTATTCATTATTGACTTGATTTTCTACTAAGATAACATTATGGGCTAGGTTGCCTCAGTCATGGAATCTAGAGTCTTCTACAGCCATATTAGCTGGTTTGATGATGAGATAGAGTCTGATTTTGGATGTATTTCTCGGGTGTGGGAATTTAAAGTTTTCGCAGCCAAGCTAGCGGTAATACAAAAATTTTAAATACCATAATTCTAGAGGTATGTATATTAGTTGTGGACTCTATGGATTATCGCAACCATACTTACTGGTGTGACGAGGATTCTGGTAACATGGTTCTGGATAGACGGTATGATTATCAGATTGCAGAATAGATACCATATAGATGGTGTCCTAGTATAATTGAGTGGAATATCAGTGTGGATATTACTTGAGCGTCATGGATTAGATAGAGGGAGCTAGGCCACCTGTAGCGCAGCACCGTGTCCCGCACCATCAGAGGGATACACCCCAGAGGGGCAGGGCTTTTGCGCTGACAGTCGAGTAGACCGAGGCTACGGGTGACGGGTTAGCAGGTCTGTCTTCCTGTTCTTCTTTCCATCTTGTTGTGTGATTCCATTAGTACCTGCCAGGATATTGCTTGTGATTTGCTAGATAGTATAGCTACCCTGTTCGAGACTGTGGAATCACGACCAGTAAGATTATGTTTGCATGATTATCTCTTGACCTTGATTGTTGGGGGTTGACCTAGAAGGGGTGCGATCATCTTAATTTCGAGGACGAAATTTTTCTGAGGGGGGTAGGATTGTAATACCCAGTTTTCCAAATGAGGGTAATTTTGAATTTTTTTAATTATAATTATTATTTGTTAATATTTATTTCATATTATAATTTTTGGTGATTTTTAATCATTTTAAACTATTTAAAAACTATTTTAAGTCATTGTAGAACCCTAGAGGGGGGGTGAATAGGGAAGTAAAAATAACTAGAGCACAAGAAGCAATATACGTCAAATAAAAAGAGCGAGTAAAAAGATCAAACACAAGATGTATCCTGGTATCCTCGCTAGAGGCAATCCAATCCCGGAACTCTCTCCGGCTTAAATCCACTATTTAATAAAATAGTACACACGAGTTTGGATCCGAAGAACTCGCCAACTTCAACACGAGTTTAGATCTGAAGAACTCGCCAACTTCAACACACGAGTTTTCTTATGAAGGCTCGCCAACTTCAAAGAAATGAGAAGAGAACTTGTTGATCTTCTAACACTTGAATATCAAAATTTACAACTCTTAAATACTCTAGCACTTTGGGAGAGGATGACAATTAAAAGCTTGGTAGAGTATTAATGGTGGAGCTCTTGGTTGTTTGGAAAATTTATGGCAAGAGTGGATAAGCCTTCAAGAAGAAAGAAGGCTTGCATTTATAAAGAAACCAAGAGTAGGTAGCATTCAATGCTCCTGGATACAAGCTGACCGGTATACCGTCGGTATGGACCGGCATGCCGTCGGTATGCCGGTCGAACAGTAACGATCATAATTATATCCGTTGGGAGCATTTAATGCTAGCCATTAATGCTAGTGTTGGCCATTCAAAAATCAAATTTCGTAACCCGGTATACCGTCGGTATGCCGCGGTATGCAGTCGGTATACCGATGTTTGTCACAGAACATTTTGTGAGAAACAAAACGGTATACCGTCGGTATGCCGGAGCATACCGTCGGTATGTCGATGTTTATCACAGAATGTTTTATGGCTCACAAAACGGTATACCGCCGGTATGCCGGAGTATACCGTCGGTATGCCGATAATTATCACAGAATGTTTTTGAGGCAAACAAAACGGTATACCGTCGGTATGCCGGAGCATACAGTCGGTATGCCGATGTTTGTCTCAGAACGTTTTGTGGTCCACAAAACGGTATACCGCCGGTATGCCGGAGCATACCGTCGGTATGCCGACATTTCTCACAGAAAGTTTTGTGGTCAATAAAACGGTATGCCGCCGGTATGCCGGAGTATACCGCCGATATGTCGTTCTATAAGATATTGATTTTTGACTGAGGAATTTGAAAGCTTTTAGTATTTTTATCCAACCTTAAGTGTTTACAGAAAGACCTAGACCTTGTACAGACTCGAAATCTTGAAGTGTAGAGAGCCATCTTTTCAAGGAACGTCGGTCTTTGCTTCAGTCTTCAAGGCAATGGTTGGTAATCTTGAATGGACAGACTTTATGTAGTAGAGCTTCTGAAATGATGTCAATCTGATAAACAGAGAAAACTGAACTACGAAGATGCTGTTAGTATTATCAAAATAAAATGTGCCAACAATCTCCCCTTTTTTGATAATTGACAAAATAGAGAGATAACATCTTCAGGGAGTGACTCCCCTGTAGGTAGACAACTCCCCCTCAATACGTTTTCTTCCCCTTTTTCATTTAGTCAAAGATGGGAATATATATAAAAAAATAAGTAGCATTGATTATGGAACACAGTATCATAGATAAAAGCATGCATTGATAGATAAAAAGTTGGAAATTAGATACATGCGTGACAAGTCAGAAAATACTGCATAAGAACTGATAAAAACTCTCCTCTACGAGAGTTAACAAGACAATAAAAGAAACAGATATCAAGTCCCCACAGGACTGCACACAACTAAAAACACCCAAACACTGGTCCCCGAATGTCACAACCCGCACCCTGAAGAGGGGCACGAGCACGTGGTTACGTCCAGCCTACGCCGCAGAATCGGCGGTAGAACGCTGTATATAGGGTTTGTAAATACTACGACTAAACAGATAAATGTACCTGTACAGTATATACACTCCGAACGGAGGAACAAAGCAATACTGTCTCAATCACATAATCAAAACTAAGGTAGAAAGCATAGAAAAGAGATATGATAGATAAACAGGAAACGAGTCCAAAATATCCACAAGTCACAGCTAAACACAATCCAGAGTCTCAGAATAATAATAAGTATAGAGATACTACAACAGAAATGAACTAGCTAGCTCACAGGCCAGGCAAACCTAACTAGAACTAGGCTACTCGGGATGAGCGAAGTCAAGAGGCTCTACCACTAAGCCCCTGTCTAGGTCAAGTCCATCAGACTCTATCACGTAGTAAGTCGGGCAATCATCCTCTAATTCATCTGTAAAATTTGTCAACGGTATCCTGTCAGGAAAATGAGCAAGTACAAACACCAACAGCAGTTCCATATGAATTGAGAAATACTATAAGAGACAGTAATAATAAAATACAAGACAAAGATATTGGAGACTTGGGAACCATTTGAAAGTCGAGTTACAACCCTTAAACCAAACAAGGACCGGGATTGTAACCCTTTTTTCAAACAGAACTTAGTCCCATAACCAAGGTACAGTATAAAAGACAGATAGAGTATATGAGAATGAAATCATAGCATGGTGAAAGTACAGTAAGTAAAGCTGAAACTGGAATATATGACATGACAAATAAAGTAAAAAGGTGTTTTGAATTATTAGAGCGATATGTGATCGGCTAGGTAAGCAAGAGCTGGTTATCCACTTGGCCCGGCAATCCGCGGTGTACTCAACGGAGAATCATGCCGTCCAACCTGGATAACTGGTAATGGGGTGTCTGCAACACCCTACGTGAGGCGAGGGTGATGCTAGCAATGTATAGTTACAGGAAGGCTTGATCACATAACCCCTAATAATTTCCCCATTCCCCAAATAGTATAAATGGATCCGGTCATGGCACGTCATAACGCGGGATCCGATAATACTAGTCCGTGAACTATCGTGTCGAGAATCTAGTAAGACACTACGACTGAATCGGATATAGTAGATATCAAGACAATGAAAACTATCAGTAAATGTACTCGCCTGTGGTCCTGAGCTGATAGAGTGAACAGACGCTCAGAGCGATCACAGACCTAAGATAAGATACTATGAGTCAAACAGGACTAAATACTGAAAAGGAAACTAATACAAGTCATGAATGGAAGTCTAAGTCAAAACTAGGTCAATCTAGGTCTAACTGAGTCATACTAGGCCATACTGGTTCATACTAGGTCATACTAGGTCACTGGGAGTCATTCCAAGTCAAACTAGGTCAATCGGGATCAACGGTTGACTTACAGTTGACTTTTGGTCAAAAAGTCAACTCTGGTCAACTCTGGTCAACTCTAGGTCAACCCTAGGTCAAACTGGTCTAATGTTGACCAACTGTTGACTTTCAGTCAACTGGTCAACTTTGGGTTGGTTTCGGTCAAATCGGGTCGCTTTAAGGCTAAGTTTGACTCTCGGTTGACTTTTGTTGACTTTTGGTCAAAAAGGTCAACCGACGTCAAAACTAGTCTTTGAGTACCATATTTGATCATTACCAACCACGGGGATCAAGTTCTAACACCATCTTAGGCTTCTAACACAAGTATCCTATTTCTAGGCAAAACTAGCATTTACCCTTCTAAGGTAAATCCCGATACCTTGCCAAAAACCAATGAAACCCCGCCAATACCCATGGCACTAGCCTAGGCTCCTTAGGGTAGCTAGATATCAACCTATCTAAGTTTTACCTACCAAGAAATTTGGGTATCCTAGTTATCTAGGTCATGTTAGGATACGGGGTATAGGTTTACCCTATTACCTATCCTATGTCATGAATTTACCCTTTTCTATCTCACACTCAACCACACACACCCATCTCACATGATACAACACTCTATAAGTCTCCCCTATAGGTTTTCTACTAGTTTGCACATAGGCTAACTATAGGCATCAACTTAGGCTTCCTTACACACACTATATCCCACATATATTCCTCACAACTTACACACACACGCAAACTAATATAGGACAGGATATGATACATATTGATACATGGAAAAACTCATTCTAAAACATGTCAAAATCTGGAATATTAATGAGAACAACCCAAAAACAATATTAAAACAATATCCATGTGTCCAAAAGAGGGTTTTTCCTATTGGGACACAATCCTACATGTGGACACCCCTAGAAATATCTAAAGGACACAAAAATGGTCTCTAATGGGGACACCACCATGGGAATCATCCCTAATGGATTCCTAACCAATCTACATGAGAAGAGGAACAAGTTTAGAGAAGAAATCACCTTGGCTTGGAGAAAGAATCAATGGGAAGCTTCAAAAGTGGAAGGAGCCCTTTGGAGAAGAAGAAGAAAAAGTGGATGAGAATGAAAGGAAAGGTGGTTTTCTCTCTCCTCCTTATCCCTACTCTATGGCCAGCCACACATGGGGTTTTTGTCCTATTTGGATAATTACAAGTTTGCCCTCCAATGGTTTAAATAGCTAATAAATAGGAAAGGGTTAAACCGGGGGTAGTTTAGTCAAACCGAAACCACTAATCTCTAACTAATATTAACTAAAAATAATAGTCTAGTCTCTAACCAAAATATCTAACATGTGGGCCATGGCTAACTAGTGTGTGGGCCCGCTAAGGTCAAAATACCCCGGGTCCCCGAAACAAGTCAAAACAAGTCGGAATGAGTTGAAATTCGAACCCGATTCAAATAACCCCAAAATAATACAAATAATAATTAAATAATTCCAAAATAATTTTTAAAGTGGAAAATTACCAAAATATCCCTGTTTGTGAAAACTGGGGGTGACAAATCTATCCACCTTAAAAAAAATTTGTCCTCGAAATTAAAACCAAACAATAGTAAAATTTCAATCTCACAAGTCATGGCTAAAAATTTAAAATGATTAAAATCTCAAAAATCAAAGCAGGAATTAAATGACTAAATTTATAAAATTTACAGTTACTCTCAAATATAAGTCTATCCACCTTAAAAGAATCATCCAAAAACTTAAAACAAAGCAAACACAGAAAATTCATGCAATTTGATAATCGTATGCGTCTGTCCAATAATCATGATACTCAGAATCTCCATCATGCCAGTGAGCAAGGCTACGATAATCACAGAGTCCTCAACTACGGTACATACCTCTAGAATTATGGTATTTAAAATTTTTGCATTGCCGCATGCTTGGCAGCAAAAACCTTAAATTCCCACACCCGAGAAATACGACCATAATCCGACTATATGTCCTCACTATGCCTGCTAGCATGACCCTAGAGGATTCTAAAATCTTATAATCGAGGCGACCTAGCCCATACGACTTATCTCAGAAAATCACACCACAAGAACAACTTCATCAAACAGACAAGGAACAGATGGAATCGAATTTCAATAGTAAATAAGGAAGCAAATGCGGAAAGGAGATCGAAAGATCGGAATCTGTATTCTGCTTTGCTACTGCCTGAGTGGGCTTAACTGCCATGGTGAAAGCATGCCCCTGCTGGCCTCCTCTAGCCTGCTGTACTCTGCTCTGGCCTGTCTGGCTAGCTGCACGGACAGCACAGTCCCTCACCTGGTGGTCTGGAGCTCCACAGAATAAATAGACTCCCAGCTTCATCCTGCAAGCCTTCTGGGTGTGCCCCATCTTCTTGCAGAAGGTACACTGGACATCCTGCCTTCGACCCTGTCCCTGGTGCTGCTGGGCACGCGCCGGTGCCTGCTGAAACTGCAACTGAGGCTGCTGCTGCTGGAACTGCCTCTGTTGGAAATATGGACGCTTCGCTGGCCCCGCACTCGAACTGGCTTCTAAGACATCACTGCCCCTCTTCGACTTGAGGCCGAAGTCCTCCTCAGCAATCTGAGCCTCCATCAAGATCTGCTCAAATGTCGCATCTCGTCGCCCAGACGTGCGAGTGCGCACTGCGTGAATGAGACCCCTCCTGAACTTCCGAGCCTTGCACCCCTCATCCTGAACCAAACTCGATGCAAACCTGCTCAGGCAGAAAAACTCTGCTGCGTACTCGTCGACCGACGAGCTCCCCTGCTCCAGACTGGCAAACTGCCCCTCTAAAGCTGACACGGCTACGTCCGGGTAGAACTTCTCCTTAAAGAGTTTCCTGAAGTCCTCCCAAGACAATCCCCTCACTGACGTATGCGGATCCGTGCGGTACCACGTCAGCGCTATGTCGAAGAACTGGCTCGCTGCAGAAGTTACCCACAGAGCTCTCGGAACCTCTGCCAACTCCAGACTTCGCTGGACATCCTCTAGCCAGTCGTCCGCGTATAGGATACCCTCGGTACCCTTAAAATCTCGTGGGTTCATCTTCCTGAAGTCGAGATGTGTACCGGGCCTCCCCTGGCCCTGCTGCTGTGCTGGTGCTCCCTGAACTGTCATCGGTGCACCTCTCTCCACTGCTGCCATAGCTAACTGGTGCGAGTTCTCCATCGTCTGTCGCAGCACCTCTGCCTGACGGTGCTGTGCCTCTGTCTGTGCTCTCTGCGTCTGCAACATCTGCTGCAGAAGGGCCATCATACCCTGAGTGTCTGCCGGTAGCTGAGGCAACGGTGGAAGAATATCTGGAATGACCATGGACGGTCTCGCTGCTGGAGGTGGAAGACCTCCTGAAACCGTCGCTGCCGGTGCTCCCGCCGGTAGGACAGGAACTGATGTGGCTGCTCCCTGAACTGCAGCTCCCCCAGCTGGAGGTGGAAGACCTCCGGGAACTGCCACTGCTACTCCTGCCTGAAGGGCAGGAACTGATGCTACTGCACTCTCGACTGTCAGTCCCGTAGCCGGAGGTGGAGGACCTCCTTGATCTGACCTCTCTGGAACTGCACTAGGACCTGCTGCCTGAGAACGAGTGACTGTCATCCTGAAGATGAATTGAACCCAAGAGATCAATATGGCACATGATAGGAATATCAAAGACGGACAATTAAATTCAATGCAAAAGAATTTGTCATGGTAATCAAAAGATCAGAGATTTCCTAGCATGTGATTGAGTAACTCCTATCATGCCCTAATCCTATATCCTAATCACAGGCTCGTAATTAGCACTCTAAGTCGAGCACCATTACGAGTTCGCACTAGTTGCGACACTGACCTGCATGGGCCACCACAAAAACGTGTCACGACCCACACCCTGAAGAGGGGCACGAGCACGTGGTTACGTCCAGCCTACGCCGCAGAATCGGCGGTAGAACGCTGTATATAGGGTCTGTAAATACTACGACTAAATAGATAAATGTACCTGTACAGTATATACACTCCGAACGAAGGAACAAAGCAATACTGTCTCAATCACATAATCAAAACTAAGGTAAAAAGCATGGAAAAGAGATATGATAGATAAACAGGAAACGAGTCTAAAATATCCACAAGTCACAGCTAAACACAATCCAGAGTCTCAGAATAATAATAAGTATAGAGATACTACAACAGAAATGAACTAGCTGGCTCACAGGCCAGGCAAACCTAACTAGAACTAGGCTACTCGGGATGAGCGAAGTCAAGAGGCTCTACCACTAAGCCCCTGTCTAGGTCAAGTCCATCAGACTCTATCCCGTAGTAAGTCGGGCAATCATCCTCTAAATCATCTGTAAAATTTGTCAACGGTATCCTGTCAGGAAAATGAGCAAGTACAAACACCAACAGCAGTTCCATATGAATTCAGAAATACTATAAGAGACAGTAATAATGAAATACAAGACAAAGATATTGGCGACTTGGGAACCATTTGAAAGCCGAGTTACAACCCTTAAACCAAACAAGGACCGAGGTTGTAACCCTTCTTTCAAACAGAACTTAGTCCCATAACCAAGGTACAGTATAAAAGACAGATAGAGCATATGAGAATGAAATCATAGCATAGTGAAAGTACAGTAAGTAAAGCTGAAACTGGAATATATGACATGATAAATAAAGTAAAAAGGTGTTTTGAATTATTAGAGCGATATGTGATCGGCTAGGTAAGCAAGAGCTGATTATCCACTTGGCCCGGCAATCCGCGGTGTACTCAACGGAGAATCATGCCGTCCAACCTGGATAACTGGTAATGGGGTGTCTGCAACACCCTACGTGAGGCGAGGGTGATGCTAGCAATGTATAGTTACAGGAAGGCTTGATCACATAACCCCTAATAATTCCCCCATTCCCTGAATAGTATAAATGGATCCGGTCATGGCACGTCATGACGCGGGATCCGATAATACTAGTCCGTGAACTATCGTGTCGAGAATCTAGTAAGACACTACGACTGAATCGAATATAGTAGATATCAAGATAATGAAAACTATCAGTAAATGTACTCGCCTGTGGTCCTGAGCTGATAGAGTGAACAGACGCTCAGAGCGATCACAGACCTAAGATAAGATACTATGAGTCAAACAGGACTAAATACTGAAAAGGAAACTAATACAAGTCATGAATGCAAGTCTAAGTCAAAACTAGGTCAATCTAGGTCTAACTGAGTCATACTAGGCCATACTGGTTCATACTAGGTCATACTAGGTCACTGGGAGTCATTCCAAGTCAAACTAGGTCAATCGGGATCAACGGTTGACTTACAGTTGACTTTTGGTCAAAAAGTCAACTCTGGTCAACTCTGGTCAACTCTAGGTCAACCCTAGGTCAAACTGGTCTAATGTTGACCAACAGTTGACTTTCAGTCAACTGGTCAACTCTGGGTTGGTTTCGGTCAAATCGGGTCGCTTTAAGGCTAAGTTTGACTCTCGGTTGACTTTTGTTGACTTTTGGTCAAAAAGGTCAACCGACGTCAAAACTAGTCTTTGAGTACCATATTTGATCATTACCAACCATGGGGATCAATTTCTAACACCATCTTAGGCTTCTAACACAAGTATCCTATTTCTAGGCAAAACTAGCATTTACCCTTCTAAGGTAAATCCCGATACCTTGCCAAAACCAATGAAACCCCGCCAATACCCATGGCACTAGCCTAGGCTCCTTAGGGTAGCTAGATATCAACCTATCTAAGGTTTACCTACCAAGAAATTTGGGTATCCTAGTTATCTAGGTCATGTTAGGATACGGGGTATAGGTTTACCCTATTACCTATCCTATGTCATGAATTTACCCTTTTCTATCTCACACTCAACCACACACACCCATCTCACATGATACCACACTCTATAAGTCTCCCCTATAGGTTTCCTACTAGTTTGCACATAGGCTAACTATAGGCATCAACTTAGGCTTCCTTACACACACTATATCCCACATATATTCCTCACAACTTACACACACACAAAAACTAATATAGGACAGGATATGATACATATTGATACATGGAAAAACTCATTCTAAAACATGTCAAAATCTGGAATATTAATGAGAACAACCCAAAAACAATATTAAAACAATATCTATGTGTCCAAAAGAGGGTTTTTCCTATTGGGACACAATCCTACATGTGGACACCCCTAGAAATATCTAAAGGACACAAAAATGGTCTCTAATGGGGACACCACCATGGGAATCATCCCTAATGGATTCCTAACCAATCTACATGAGAAGAGGAACAAGTTTAGAGAAGAAATCACCTTGGTTTGGAGAAAGAATCAATGGGAAGCTTCAAAAGTGGAAGGAGCCCTTTGGAGAAGAAGAAGAAAAAGTGGATGAGAATAAAAGGAAAGGTGGTTTTCTCTCTCCTCCTTATCCCTACTCTATGGCCAGCCACACATGGGGGTTTTGTCCTATTTGGATAATTACAAGTTTGCCCTCCAATGGTTTAAATAGCTAATAAATAGGAAAGGGTTAAACCGGGGGTAGTTTAGTCAAACCGAAACCACTAATCTCTAACTAATATTAACTAAAAATAATAGTCTAGTCTCTATCCAAAATATCTAACATGTGGGCCATGGCTAACTAGTGTGTGGGCCCGCTAAGGTTAAAATACCCCGGGTTCCCGAAACAAGTCAAAACAAGTCGAAATGAGTTGAAATTCGAACCCGATTCAAATAACCCCAAAATAATTTTTAAAGTGGAAAATTACCAAAATATCCCTGTTTGTGAAAACTGGGGGTGACACCGAAGGACCTCAAAAGACATAGAACCACAAAAAAAGAAAAAAACAACCACTTATTCGATATCACCAACAAAAGGAAGCCATCCCTACTCATCGACCGGATCATCCCCTCCATCCTGAGCCCGGTGGAAAGCACCAAAAGGATCAATGTCGTCTGGGTACATAAAGCCGTAGGCATTGGGATAGGAAAAGCGAGAGGCCTGGTACATCGGATCCTGAAGATTCAGATCCAGAAATACATCTCGATCTTGAAGGGTGTGCTGAATGAAATACGCCTGGTCATGGAAGTGGGATTGGATCAGGGTTCCAAGGCCACGAGTGTGGGCCCGTATCTGCTCCTTCGCCTGAGCCATACGTATATCGAAATGCTGCTGAGTCAGCGGCATGTAGCGACCAGAGGCAGGAGAAGTAGAGGTGGGTGCAGTAGGAGCAGAAGCTGGCGGCACTTGGGAGGAGGAGGCACGAGATGTGGAGGCACCACCATCGAGGGAACAAGAGAGAGAGTAAGGAAGGATGGGACGTCGTCCGAGTAGCAAAGGGAGAGGTCGACTTACTTTGCTTCCAAGATGAGAGTGATGAAGGATCCATAGTAGAGATTCTGCTTCCCAGCGGGCAGGACGCCGAAGAAGGCATTGAGAAGAGTCTTAGGGAAGGACCAAGACTTCTTCGAATAGAGAAAATACATGCAAACCAGGGTGTCAGCGGTGATGGCATCATAGTTGCCACCCTTGGGATAGAGGGTGTGACACACGATCCTATGGAGCTCGTAATAGAACGGCTCCAACTGTACGAAAAGGGCCGGGATAGCAGGAGGGTTTGGGCCCTCGCATATGATTGTGCAGAAGTCGTCAAAAGAGCACTCTGCCGAAGGATAAAGAGCAGCCAAGCCCCGCAGAGCCTTTTCTCTGCCCGGGATGTCGAGAATGCTAGCGATGTCACGAGCCGTCAAGCAAAAATGGTGGTCGTTGACCATCGTCTCAATGGCGTCGTTCTCGATGTCAGGAACTATGTTGCAGTAGAACAAACGCACGGCGACGGGGTAGACAGGCATCTGACGCCGAAGGAGGGAAGAGAGACCGGCCTCCTCGAAGAGAGAAACATGGCCGGGGAAGAGGTTCCAGTTAATGGTGCGTCCTTTGAAGACGCTATGGTGCACGAAGTGCTGGAACCAAAAGTCGGCAGCCAAAGAAGAGGTGAAGATCCTCTGGTTAAAGCCATAGGGCAGAGGCACAGGAGTGAAGGGATTAAAAGTGTGGAGAAGGAACGGGGGCGCTTGTGGGTAGCCATGGAAGAAAGGAAGAAGGTTGAAAGAGGAAGTAGGGTTTTGAAGAAGAGGATAAGGAAGAAAGTAGGTTTTTAAAGAGTTGTTGGGAAGGGAAAGGGGTGGAAACGATTATAGAGAAGAAGTGGGAAGAGTGGTGGTTTTAAAATAGAGATAATGGAGGAGTTAATGGGGGAGAGGAGGAGATGGATATTAATGAGGATGGGAAGTTAGGGTATTAGAAAAAGTTGGGTATTAATGGGGTGATGATGGATGTGATGGGTAGTTAAGAGGGAGAAGGAATAAAGAGAGAATGGAAGAGTGGTGGGGCCTAGAGCTGATGTGACAAAGCAGTTCGCTGCGAACTGGTATGCCGACATATACCGACGGTATACCGATTTTTGGCACAGAACATAATTCTGAACCAAAATCGGTATGCCGTCGGTATACTACAGTATACCGTCGGTGTGCCGGTCGAGAAGAACTATGAGTCAAAATTTAAGATGCCCAATTATTGGCAAAAAAAACGAAGCGATCCTCCGGGAGTAGTTTGGTAAAAATATCGGCTAACTGATAAGTAGTGTCAATAAATTCAATACGGATATCCCCCTTTTGTTAATGGTCACGAAGAAAATGGTGTCTAATTTCAATGTGCTTCGTGCGTGAGTGACAAATCAGGTTTTTTATGAGATTGATCGAGCTAGTGTTATCACATTTAATAGGGGTACAAGTATGAGAAATGCCATAATCTATAAGTGTTTGTGACATCCAAAAAATTTATGCACAACAGCAACCGGCTGTAATATACTCGGCCTCAATGGTTGAAAGAGTAACAGAATTTTGTTTCTTACTAAACTACGATACAAAGGATTTCCTAAGGAATTGACATATGCCGCTAGTACTTTTTCGGTCAATCTTGCATCCGAGAAGCCGTGAAGCTCAAAGGATGAAGATTTCGGATACCAAAGGCCCATATTAACGGTGCCTTTGAGATATCAAAAAAATACGCTTGACGGCACATAAGTGCGATTCCTTTGGATTTGCTTGATATCGTGCACAAAGACATACACTAAACATGATGTCAGGACGGCTAGCAGTTAGATAAAGTAAACTACTGATCATACCTCGATACTTACGAATGTCGACCGATGTGCCATCTTCATCATTGTCAAGCTTTGTCATTGTTGCCATAGGAGTCCTCATTGATTTGGATGAGTCGAATTCGAAATGCTTGAGGAGATCCTTTGTATATTTTACTCGATTGATGAAGGTTCCTTTGGGTCCTTGTTTGATTTGTAAGCCGAAAAAGAATGATAGTTCACCCATCATGCTCATTTCAAATTCTTCCTGCATTACTTTAGCAAATTCTACACAAAGTACATTATTAGTAGAACCAAAAATAATGTCATCGGCGTAAATTTGAACTAATAAAGAGTGTCATTATGGGATTTGATAAAAAGTGTCGTGTCGACTTTGCCCTTAGAAAAATTATGTGAAACAAGAAAAGAGCTAAGGCACTCATACCAAGCACGAGGAGCTTGTTTGAGGCCATAAAGGGCTTTATGGAGTTTGAACACTCTTCAAAGCCAGGAGGTTGTTTTACATAAACTTTTTCTTTAATAATACCATTTAGAAAAGCACTTTTAACATCCATTTGAAAGAGTTTAAAATCATTAAAGCAAGCAAAAGCACATAGCATATGAATGGATTCAAGACGAGCAACCGGAGCATAGGTTTCATCGTAGTCAATGCCTTCCTCTTGGTTATAGCCTTGAGCAACCAATCGGGCTTTTTTACGAGTCACTAACCCATCTTCATTAAGTTTATTTTGAAACACCCATTTAGTTCCAATAATGGGATGATTGCTAGGTTTAGGGACAAGTTTCCAAACCTTGTTTCGTTCAAATTGATTTAGCTCTTCTTGCATCGCTATCATCCAAAATTTATCATAAAAAGCATCATTAATATTTTTAGGCTCTATTTGAGAGATAAAAGCCATGTTTGTACAAAGATCACGAGTGGAGGATTTAGTGCTTACACTGGAAGAAGGATCCCCAATGATAAGCTCCTTAGGATGATTGGTGACAAATCTCCATTCTTTTGGAAGATCATTTTGAGGAGGCTCGAGTGGCGGGGACTCTTTTGTTGGAGGAGTCACAACTTCATTGTTAGATGAAGAAGGACGATCTCCAATAGAGGAGTTCTCCAACCCAAACGAGATGTCATCAATATCATCGGAAGAGGAGAATGTAGAAGAGTTAAGTTCATTAAAAGAGACATTGATTGACTCTTCGATAATAAGACTTCTTTTATTAAAAACACGAAAACCTTTACTATGAGTAGAGTATCCAAGGAATATTCCTTCATAGGCTTTTTCTTCAAACTTGCCTAGGTTATCCTTGGTATTAAAAATAAAATAGTTACATCGAAAAACTTTAAATATTCAATAGAGAGAATTTTGTCAAACCAAAGCTCATAAGGAGTCTTTTTAGAAATAGGTCTAATCAAGACCCTATTTATAACATGACATGCCGTGTTAACGGCTTCCATCCAAAAATATTGGAGGAGCTTATATTAGTTTAACATAACCTGGGCCATATCGCCAAGGGTTCTATTCTTTCTCTCCAAATACCATTTTGTTGAGGAGTTCGTGGACAAGCAAAATCATGTCCAAAACCATTCTTTTTACAAAATCTTTTGAAATCGGCATTGTCAAATTTTCCTCCATGATCACTTCTAATCTTGTTAATAGAAAAATCTTTCTCATTTTGAACACGTTTACAAAAAGCAACAAATTCATGAAAAGTATCACTTTTGCAAGCAAGAAAAATAACCCAAGTAAATCTCGAAAAATTATCAACCAAAACAAAAGCATAAAGCTTGCCTCCAATACTAGCTACTCTACTAGGACCAAAAAGATCCATATGAATAAGTTGAAGTGGTCTAGTGGTACTCACAGAGTTGATGGATTTGAAGGATGACTTGGTCAACTTACTTTTTTCGCATTCTTCACACACCATATCTTTTTTGAAAGGGATACTTGGGAGTCCTCTTACAAGCTTCTTGGTGGCAAGACGAGAAATGGTATCCATGTTGGCGTGTCCAAGCCTCATGTGCCAAAGCCAACTTTCATCGTTCTTAGCAACTAAGCACCTATCATTGTTAGTATCTTCGACAAGATATAAAACATAGATATTATTTTCTTGAATGCCTTCATAAATAATAGATCCATTTGAACTATCGGTAATGAAGCATTTAAGCTTAACAAACTTGATATCATAACCATTATCGGTAAGATGACTAATACTAAGAAGATTGTGTTTAAGATTAGTAACAAGACACACATTCTTAATACAAGGATAAGGAGGGGAACCGATATTACCATTTCCTATAATGTGACCTTTATGATTGTTACCAAAGGAGACGTGTCCTTCCTTCTTCATCGACAGCGTTGTAAATAATGAAACATCCCCGGTCATGTGTCGTAAACAATCGCTATCGAGAATCCACTTGCTTCTAGCATGAGAAGGACTCTTCACCTATAACATAAGTTGAAGATGAACATTTTGGTACCCATGATCGTATGGGTCCTTGAGTGTTAGTCTTAGGAACCCATTTATAAACTTTCTTATCAACTAGTTTCCTTGTATGACAATAATTGGTCGTATGTCCAAGCAAGCCATAGTAGTTACAAATCATAGAGGATTTAGAAGAAGATGTGTGAGTATCAGGCATATGTGAATCTCTAGTACAAGGAGTTCTATCATTAGTATTATGATGATGATAATAAAAAGCATGATTCGAAGTGTTTTTCTTAACAAATGGTCCTTTTCTTGTGTTAGAATAGGACTTGTGTGTAGTATTTATGTAAGAAGTATGACTAGCATTGTGATGAGTGTGGAGGTGTCTTGGAGTATGTGTGTGAGTAGTGTTCTTATTACCTAGTTTCTTACTCTGTACAAGAAGATCATTATACTTAATAGAAGTATCATATTCTCTTCTATTAGCATCTTGAACTTTATGCATAGCAAATTCATAAGCCCTTCTGCGGGATTGAATCTCATCATCCTTTTTTTTTATGGTGATAAGGGATTCTTAAAACTTGAGTCGCAAAGACTCTATCTCATCCGTGTCAGAAGTAGGAGATTTCTCTTTTACATCAATAATGATGCTAGAGAGTCTCTCTACTTCAAGTTGAAGAGCATCAACCTCTTTTAGAGATTTTTGTATTTATTCCTAACACCTTTGTGCTCTTCATGTAGTTCAAAGATAGCTTTCTCCAAGTCATCATAAGTAAGAGTATTTAAGGAGAGATCATCAAGTACCTCATCGGTTGCCATGAGTCAAACGTTTGCATTGTGTGTGCACTCTTTGTCGTTGTCGGAGTCGCTTGCATCACTCTCATACCAAATGCTTGTGTTGGCGAATTTCCTGGAGGTCGAGCTTCCTTTGCTAGGCTTCTCATACTTACTTGAGTCTTTTCTTATCATGGGACAGTCCCTCTTGATGTGTCCGGTTCTTCTGCATTGATATCACACTGGATCTTCATCATTGTCCCGTCTGAAGCGTTGGCTTTGTTGAATTTGAAGAACTTTTGGAGGTGCTTAGCTGTGAGAGCTATTTCTTCACCATCGTCCGACTCGTTATTGTCGGAGCTATCCTTGGAGTAGGACTTTGTAACTTTGAGAGCAAGAGACTTCTCCTTCTCTTTGGCCTTCTCCTTCTCCTCCTCTTGTATGGAAGATTCCTCTTGATCTTTCATATCGAGTTCATGAGTCATAAGCTTCCCCATAAGGGTCTCAAGGTTCATGACTGTCAGGTCGTTCCCCTCAATGATTGCGGTAGCTTTAGGACTCCATCCTTTTGTCAATCCTTTAAGGATTTTTTTGATCTTTTCATGAGCAGGATATTCCTTACCAAGAGAAGAAAGAGGATTAATAATATCACCAAAACGAGTAAACATGCAAGTAATAGACTCATGATGTTTCATCTTAAAGGACTCATATTCTTGCGTGAGTCTACTAATCTTGGATTCCTTTACTTGTGATGTTCTCTCGTGTGTGACTTCAAGCAACTTCCAATCTCATTGGAAGTCTTGCAAGTAGATATTCTATTGAATTCACTACTATCGAGAGCACAGTAAAGAACGTTCATAGCCTTAGCATCTCGACTAGCAAGCTTCTTGGTATTTTCAGTGAGTAAGTCCCTAAGGGTGTCAGATGCAACATCCTCAATAACTCTGAAAGGAGTAGGGAGACCATTTATCACACAATCCTATAAATCAAAATCTATGGACTTCAGATAAATGCTCATCCTAATCTTCCAGTAGTTATAGTTGGTTCCATCAAATAGTGGAGGCCTATTTGTGGAGTGTCCCTCATTGTGGAAGGTGTTGATGCTAGGGTTAGTGGCCATGGATCACTCTAAGGGTGTAAATCCAAATCAAGAGAACAAAGCTCTGATACCAATTGTAGAACCCTAGAGGGGGACTGAATAGGGAAATAAAAATAACTAGAGCACAAGAAGCAATATACGTCAAATAAAAAGAGAGAGTAAGAAGATCAAACACAAGATGTATCCTGGTATCCTCGCTAGAGGCAATCCAGTCCCGGAACTCTTTCCGACATAAATCCACTATTTAATAAAATAGTACACATGAGTTTGGATCCGAAGTACTCGCCAACTTCAACACGAGTTTGGATCCGAAGAACTCGCCAACTTCAACACACGAGTTTTCTTACGAAGGCTCGCCAACTTCAAAGAAATGAGAAGAGAACTTGTTGATATTCTAACACTTGAAGATCGAAATTTACAACTCTTAAATACTCTAGCACTTTGGGAGAGGATGACAATTAAAAGCTTGGTAGAATATTAATGGTGGAGCTCTTGGTTGTTTGAAAAATTTATGGCAAGAGTGGATAAGCCTTCAAGAAGAAAGAAGGCTTGCATTTATAAAGAAACCAAGAGTAGGTAGCATTCAATGCTCCTGGATACAGGCTGACTGGTATACCGTCGGTATGGACCGGCATGCCATCGATATGCCGATCGAACTGTAACGTCATAATTATATCCGTTGGGAGCATTTAATGCTAGCCATTAATGCTAGTGTTTGCCATTCAAAAATCAAATTTCGTAACCCGGTATACCGTCGGTATGCCGTCGGTATACCGATGTTTGTCACAGAATATTTTGTGAGAAACAAAACGGTATACCATCGGTATGCCGAAGCATACCGTCGGTATGCCGATGTTTGTCACAGAACGTTTTGTGGTCCACAAAACGGTATACCGTCGGTATGCCGGAGCATACCGTCGGTATGCCGATATTTCTCGCAGAAAGTTTTCTGGTCAATAAAATGGTATACCACCGGTATGCTGGAGTATACCGCCGGTATGTCGTTCTATAAGATATTTATTTTTGACTGAGGAATTTGAAAGCTTTTAGTTTTGTCATCCAACCTTAAGTGTTTACAGAAAGATCTAGACCTTGTACAGACTCAAAATCTTGAAGTGTAGAGAGCCGTCTTTTCAAGAAACGCCAGTCTTTGCTTCAGTCTTCAAGGCAGTGGTTGGTAATCTTGAATAGACAGACTTTATGTAGTAGAGCTTCTGAAATGATGTCAATCTGATAAACAGAAAAAACTGAACTACGAAGATGCCGTTAATATTATCAAAATAAAATGTGCCAAAAGTCATGACTTATGATTTTGATGTGCTGCTAGTGAAACCCTAGAGACTGCATGACCTAGAGCCTAACCATGTCATTAGGATAATTTAATTATCATTTTAGCTTGAGGGTATTTTTATTATTTAGTGAAATTTGAATTTATTTTAATTTATTGAATTGGTGATTCCTAGTTTGGACTTTGACTCATTGAGACTTGTAGACTAGCCTAGAAGCTAACCCTAGCTATGGTGACCCTAGTCTAACTTAAGTTAACCTATTTTCTAGCCATTATAATCTAGTTTTCAAATAGGAGGAATAGATTAAGCGAAATGATTTCATGACTTATGACTTTAATTCATGACTTGTGATTTAAATCCTATAATTTATGACTTAAAGCCCATGGCCCATAACAAAGAAGCCCTAACCCTAACCAAGCCCTAAGTGACCAGCCATATAGAGATTCCCACCCCTATTTAATGTTCTAATGACTTGTTCTTGCCTCTTTTGTGTTCATCCAAGTTTTTGAAGGAAAGGTAAAATCCCATCTTCCAAAATTCCTAGTAAATTCATTTTAAATCCTTTTTGACCCAAATCTTTTGCATATGATTCTAATCCACCCCTACTTGCTAATTTTGAGGAGTAATTTTAGTCTAGGAGCAATTTGGAGGATTTGGATAGCAACGGGAACAGTTTAAATTGGAGCTTTGATTCTTGTAACGTATAGGTAAACCCCTCTAATTCCATTTAATTCCTATTTTTATTACATGGTAGCCTAGATCTAGGTGTCCCCTAGCTACAATAGAGGTTTGGTGTCGTTTGTATTAGGTTTCGTGTCCGTATCGGACACATATCAGTATTAGAGTGCATGTGTTTGATGACATGCTTGAAAGGACTGAAAATTTGTAATTTTGAATTTTTTTTAACAAAATTGTAGTGCTATATGTATAATTTGATTTTGTGTCTTGTTGATTTTGTTTCTGATACGAATCGTATAAGTTTGGACACGGGAACACGCACGCATGAGACACAACACATGCCCGTGCAGTACCCTGCTGCCCGACACTTCTGTAGGACCCGACACGACTTTTTAAGACACAATTTTTGGCATAGATGTCGAGGCAACCTCTTCCACCATCCTCCCTGTAATGTCTGTGGTTCGTATCACGTATTCTTGGAATACGTGTACGTATTTTATTGCATGATTTCCTGACTTGGCATTTCCTTCTTGGCTTGGTCTATTCCTGGTTCGGGTTGGTTGGTTCGGCCTGGCTTGGTTTTGCTTGGGTTTATGATGAACCCTTGGATGAACCCCCTACCTACCACCACCATTTGTATTTATTAGCCCATTCTTTTCTCTCTCTTCATTAATCTCATCTTCTTCTTCCTTATTACTTCTTACCTACCAGAGAGAGAGAGAGAGTGAGCTCTAGGCAAGTGCAACTTGCTTTATGGAGGAACTCTGATTTTATTACTTCATTCTCTTTCTTACAGCATTTTAACTCACTTTAGTTCTTGGCATTTCTATTTTTCTTGGCTAGATTCTTGTAGATCTAAGTTTGTATTATTTTCAGATTTCTGGGGTTTTGATCTACTAAATCTTGTTATTTTCGAGTTTTGATGGTTCCATGTTGTAGAGAATCTCGTTCTACTCCATTTTGACCTATGGAAGTTCGGATTTAGGCTCCGGATGATGGAGTTATGGAGCTTGAGGACTTGGCTTTCATGGTGTTCTTCTTCTCTGAAATTTTGGAGAAGATGAACAGTGCTTGACTTGACCGCATGAATATTCATGCGGCAAGTGTTCTCTTCAGCCGCATGGCTGGAAGTACTTGAGCCGCATGAGGGCCGAACTCATCTGGCCGCATAACTCACTCAATTCCCAGCCGCATAAGTTCTGAACTCTGCAGCCGCATGCGCCATTCCCGCTGGCCGCATGAGACTTGCTTGACCCCGCCGCATGAGGACTTCACCCTGAGCCGCATGAACTCAACACTCGCAAGCCGCATATGCACACTTGCTCCCAGCCGTATAGGCATTACTCCCCGCAGCCGCATGAGTACTCTTCCCTTCTGAGCCGCATATGGTTCCCTTCTCCCGCAGCCGCATGAGTTGCTTCTTCTCGAGCCGTATGGAACCACACTTCCCCCCCGGCCGCATGTACCTGATTGGCCAGCTAGCCGCATAAGACCCATTCCCCCAGCCGCATGAGTTTCCTATCTTCCTGACCGCATGCGCCCCCTTGTCTTAGCCGTATGGGATCCAGTGACCCTGGCCGCATGCGCTCTCCTAATTGGGCCGCATGAGTCTACCCTTTTCTGACCGCATATGACTTAGCCGCATGACTCTTCTATAGCCCTGAATATTGATATTTTATTAGATATTTTACGTCCATTTTATATCCTTACACCTTTTGTCATGAACTTGATTTTATTATGTTTGGAATAACTATTGTACATGACATGGTATGACAAGGAACTAGCATAACACGATGGTGATCCGTAGTGGTGCACTCCTGATAAGTGACCTGGCATGACCTGATAGTGGCCCGTCGTGGCGCACTCCTGACAAGTACACCTGACATGATTATATCTGATAAGCTGTTGCGACGGCTACCTGACATGACATGACCTGTATAATTAATCTGGACACCGTGGGCGATTGTGCTTGTACAAATAAACCAGTCCTGTCTTGTATCATGTCTAGGAAGGGACTCCTGAGTACCACGGTCAGGAGTACCTATTGAAATGGACTAAGGCTAACAACTAGATTAATATATTAGTCATGAAGAGATTTCCCAGCTACAGGCAATCCCGTTACCTGGGCGCGCCTGGGATCTGTAGCCTGCCATCGAGTAGGGCACATTTCCAGCACACTGTCATGTGTTGCACCCTTCAAGCTACCTAAGGGTACATGCATTTCCTGGACGATGTACCCACCTGAATTCAACCCTAATCTTTCCTCCTGGGTAACCTGGATGGTCTGCAGGGCTTGTGGCTGTGGAGTAATCTCACTGCATCTTGCTAGTAATTAGGCCTGTGATAACCCTAGTTAGTTAAAGTATCAAGCCGTAATTCTTGCTTGGCCGTAAAATGATTGGATGGAGTCTAACCAAGTCTAGTCTTGTCTTGATCCTGTTACATATCCTGATTTTTATATTATCTTGTCGATAAATGGTGGGAAACCAAGTTCCGTTCAGACGAAGGATTACAACCCCGGTCCTTGTTTGGTTTACGGGTTGTAACCTGGTTATCTGAATAGTCCCATGGTTATCTCATCGTATATCATCCTGATGTATTTCCTTAATTTTCAGTTCTTACTTTTTATCTTGTGCTGATTGCTGGTTTTAGTTCCTAAGTGAAGCTTCCTTTGTGGCACTTGCTCTTTCTGGGATCTGATCCAGCTGGTTTTGTATGGCCAGATTTCGGAGCGGCTCCAGAGGATCCACCGCTTTTCCAGCCCGATGGTGAACACCAGACGTAACCCGGGCAACGAGTGGGTTTATTTTTGCTCTCCCACTTTATTGTAAAAATATTCTTTTGAGGCGTTTAGCCGACGAGCACCTGTTTAGCTCGATTGTATTTACTTACTGTCTGCCTACGGGCTGTAACATGATTGACAGATCCTAGGGTTGATCATGTATGACTAAACTCTTGCTAGTCCTAATATTTTGTAACGACTAGCTTCATGATCAGCTGAATATATAATATTTGGAACGCCTTATTATTGTATATTTAATGATCATACATCTTATAACATCTATTTACTTGCTTGTGATTGAGACAATAGGCTTGTTCATGACCATAGGAGACTGTTGGCTTGTAGTAAACCCTCATGTATCTAGACAGCCGTGACCGTATAGCGAGATGGAATCCATTTCAATATACGTAGCTGGCTATGTCTGCCCCCGCTCTCCAGTATTCTGGTTCTGGGGCGTGACATGGTTTAAGTGGTAGCCCATGCAGGTCTTGTAAATCAAGATATGTGAGGGTTTATCGAATAGATGTCTCAATCAGTATTCGTCCTTGATCTCTGCTCGTATCTTCCGAATCACTGGATTCTTGTCCTGATCATATGCTTGTATCGTTGATCTGTCCTGGTCCTTCCTTATTGTTCCCTATGTCGTCTTCTTCAGCGGTATTGTTCGTGGTCCTACCGATCAGCAAGACGGAGCACCTCCCGTGGATCAGCAGCAACCCGGAGATCAAGCCCAGCATTCCGAAGTAGCCTCCAGAGTCATGCCTTCTGATAGAGAGCCACCAGTCCAGCCAGTCCAGCCTGCCGAGCCTGATGATGGCACATTAGTAGGACTCGTTAGGACCTTGATAGCCTCTCAAGATCGTCGAGGAGATGCCTTGCACCAGGCCGTGACGTATGCTTTGACCCGGGGTGGTCATCAGGGTAACAGTGCGGCCAACAGCTTCAAGCGCTTGAACCCTCCCTTCTTCGACGGTAGTGAAGATGCGATCGCCGCAGATGCTTGGCTTCAGGACACAGAGGTGATTCTAGAAGCAGCCAGGACCCCAGAGGATGAGAAGGTAGCCGTGGTGCGCCTGCAGTTGTTAGATCTTGCCCGCAGCTGGTGGGCAGCTCAGGCCGTTGGATTAGCAGCACCCATTGCTTGGACGGTGTTCAGAGAAAGATTCCAGACCAAGTATTTTGATGCTGTAGCTCGGTATGATATGCAGACCCGATTCACCAACTTGAAGCAAGGAGGAAGGACGGTCGATGGATATGCGGTCGAGTTTTCCAGACTCAGTCGGTTTGCTCCCACCTTGGTGGCAACCGAGTAGGATAGAGCCCAGCGATTCCAGCAGGGGCTTCACCTGGAGATCTTGTTGGCAGTTGAGCAGTTTGAGCATCAGACTTTTGATGCAGTCTTGAGAGCAGCCCGGAGGCATGAGTATACCTCCCAGAGGATTGTGGATAGGGTCGGAGGTCGGAAGAGATCTCACGGCCAGATGAATCAGTCTTCAGCACCAGCCCCGGCAGCCAGGGCTTTGACTATTGGAGCTCCGAGGCGAGCGGCCTCCGTAACGTCGGTTCAGCATTCTACCCTGACGTACCCTCAGCAGCAGCAGCAGAAGCAGAAGCAGACTTCCGCAGTGGGATGTTCTCATTGTGGGAAGCCAGGCCATGTAGTGGCAGAATGTCGCAGGGCGCAGGGATTGTGCCTGGCTTGTGGAGCAGCAGACCATAGGGTTGGATCTTGCCCGAATAGGGGTGGCTCATCATCATCCAACCTTTCTAGCTCTTCGGTGAGAGGACCAGCACCGGTCCAGCAGCAGCAGCAGTACCCATTACCGAGGCCCTTGCCGCCTCAGTCCCAGATGTTCCAACAGCAGAACCCCCAGCAGCATGTTCAAGCCCAAGCCTTGAGTCAGAGCAGGCAGCGAGGATTTCAGTAGAGGGGACCAGCACCCCGAGGGCATGGTCAGGCTATGGTGATGACCGCAGAGGAAGGATTGGCACCAGGTGAGGTAGTGGCAGGTACTATTCTCGTCAATTCCTTTCCAGCTTCAGCTTTATTTGATTCTGGCACATCGTATTCTTTTATGTCTGCACGATTCGCGACACGGGTAGGATTGGAGCCCGAGTCATTATCAGTAAGGCTCAATATACTTACTGGTAACGGACTTGTGGGAGTAGATAGAGTGTTTTCCTCGTGTCGGATCATAGTTAGCGGTAGAGAATTCCCCGCTAGATTGATAGAGTTTCCGATGGCCGATTATGATGTGGTCCTAGGGATGGATTGGTTGAGGAACCAGTATGCTAGAATAGACTGCCATATCGGCAGGGTTGTTTTTAGCATTCCAGGCGAGCCAGAGTTTTTCTTTTCCCGAGGCGCAGTTGAGCCTTCTCCTCCAGTATTACGGATGGCAGTAGCAGCAGTACAGTTGCCCAGGATAGTGGATGAGTTCCCAGATGTTTTCCCAGAAGAGCTACCAGGTATGCCTCCAGAGTGGGAGATCGAGTTCACCATAGACTTGATTCCCGGGACAGCCCCAGTGTCAGAGAGAGTCTACAGGATGGCGCCGTCAGAATTGGAGATTTTGTACAAGATGATTGAAGAACTCAGAACCAAGGGATTCATTCGTGCTAGTGGATCGCCTTGGGGAGCCCCGATGCTTCTTGTGAAAAAGAAGGATGGTACGTCCAGGTTATGTATTGATTATCGTACCTTAAACTCAGTAACAATTAAGAACAGATATCCTCTTCCGAGGATAGATGACTTGTTTGATCAACTCAAGGGGGCTTCGGTATTCTCGAAGATTTATTTGCGCTTAGGTTATCATCAGATCAGAGTCAGAGAGCAGGACATCCCGAAGACAGCTTTTAGATCGAGGTATGGGCATTGGAAGTTCCTTGTTATGCCTTTTGGAGCAACCAATGCGCCAGCCGTATTCATGGATCTCATGAATCGTATCTTCATGCCTTACTTGGATCAGTTCGTGATTGTATTCCTAGACGACATCCTGGTCTACAGCAAGAGTGAGGCGGAGCATGAGCAGCATCTCCGTGTGGTTCTTCAGATTCTCAGGGAGCACTAGTTATATGCCAAGTTCAGTAAATACGAGTTCTGGCTCGATCGTATTTCGTACTTGGATCATATCATCACTCGAGGAGGAGTAGAAGTGGATCCCCAGAAGATTGTGGCTATTGAGTCATGGCCAGTGCCCAACACAGTTGCAGAGGTTCATAGTTTTCTTGGATTGGCCGGCTACTACCGGCGGTTTGTTTCGGATTTTGCTCGAATTTCAGCGCCATTGACGCAGTTGACCCGCAAGGATGCACAGTTTGCTTAGACGGCAGAGTGTCAGAGTTCTTTTGAGCAGTTGAAGCGAGGCCTGATAACAGCTCCTATTCTCACGCTTCCCGATGGGACCGAAGGATTCTCAGTATATTATGATGCTTCGGGCAGAGATTTAGGATGTGTTCTGATGCAGCATGGGAAGGTAATAGCTTATGCATCACGACAATTTCGTGATCATGAGAGGAATTACCCAACCCATGACTTGGATCTGGCAGCAGTGGTGTTTGCACTTAAGTTGTGGAGGCACTACTTGTATGGAGACAGGATGGAGATTTTCATCGACCACAAGAGCCTGAAGTATGTTTTCACCCAGAAGGATCTTAACATGCGTCAGAGAAGGTGGCTGGAGCTTCTTGTGGATTATGATGTCAACTTACAGTATCATCCCGGGAAGGCCAACGTTGTTGCAGATGCCTTGAGCAGGAGAGCCGGAGTTTATTTTCTAACAGCGCAACCAGAACTGTTAGCAGATCTTCAGAAGATGGGTATAGAAGCTGTTCTCCTTTCCAGTGTGGCATTGATGGCCAGTATGCAAGTTCAGTCCACTATAGTCGAGAGGATTCGGATGGCGTAGTCAGCAGATTCCAAGCTTCAGCGACTCAGGGCAGAGTGTGAGGCAGGACGAAGACCAGAGTTATGCATTCATGAGGACGGTACACTTAGGCATGGGAAGCGTCTTTGTGTGCCCAGTAGAGAAATCAGACGGAAGATCATGGCAGAGGTGCACAGTTCTTAGTATTTCATCCATCCTGGCAGTACGAAAATATACCGAGATATCCGTCAGCACTTCTGATGGAATGGCATGAAGCGGGAGATAGCTCGGTTTGTCTCTCGGTGTTTGGTTTGCCAACAAGTTAAAGCTGAACATCAGAGACCGGCTGGACTTCTTCAGCCTTTGCCGATTCCAGAATGGAAGTGGGAGCATGTGACCATGGATTTCGTGACCGGATTACCTAGATCCCCAGCTGGTAGAGATGCTATCTGGATTATAGTTGATCGGCTCACGAAGGTAGCTCACTTCCTCCCGTTCAGAGTTGGTCAGTCGACGGCTCAGCTAGCGGAGATGTACCTCAGGCAGATTGTCAGATTGCACGGAGTGCCAGTCAGTATCACCTCGGACCGAGATTCAAGGTTTACGTTACACTTTTGGCGTAGCCTGCAGAAGAGTTTGGGAACTCGTCTCCAGTTCAGTTCAGCGTATCATCCGCAGACAGATGGTCAGTCGGAGCGCACGATCCAGACTCTTGAAGACATGTTACGGTCTTGCACACTTGACTTCGGTGGTTCATGGGAAGATCACTTGCACCTGGTGGAATTCTCGTACAACAACAGTTTCCAGGCCAGTATCCAGATGGCACCGTTCGAGGCACTGTATGGAAGGAAGTGTAGATCCCCGCTAGCCTGGGATGATATTGGAGAGAGACAAATGCTTGGTCCGGAAATGATCGCTCAGACAGTTGAGGTGGTCAGGAGAGTCCGAGATCATCTTCGAGTTGCCCAAGATCGCCAGCGCCATTGGGCCGATTCTCATCGGCGTCCTCTCGAGTTTTCGGTCGACGATCATGTATTCCTGAGGATTTCGCATAACCGTGGCGTCATTCGTTTCGGCGTCCGGGGAAAGCTTAGTCCTAGGTATATAGGCCCGTTCGACATTCTGGAGCGAGCAGGAGATGTATCCTATCGTCTCGCTCTTCTGCCGTCGCTAAGCGAGGTGCATAACGTGTTCCATGTATCCCAATTACGACGGTATATCCCGGACCCGAGCCACATCCTCGATCATTCGGAATTGGTTGTTGGTACCAACCTTTCGTATGAGGAGAGGCCCGTGTCTATATTGGACCGGAGAGAGAAGATCCTCAAGAACAAGACTATCAAGTTAGTCCGAGTTGCTTGGGGTCATCACTCTTTGGGGGAGTCAACGTGGGAGCGTGAGGATGATATCCGATCGCGATATCCCGACTTGTTTGACTCGTGAGGTATAATATCTTTCTTATGCCTCATACCTTCGATTCCTTGCTTGAATGAGTGATAGTCTGCCTAGTTATAGCTTGCATGTGATTAATGTAGCTTGTCATTGCTCCTCTAGCCTCTTGATTAAATTCCGAGGATGGAATTCTTTTAAGGTGGGTAGAGTTGTAATGCCTGTGGTTCGTATCACGTATTCTTGGAATACGTGTACGTATTTTATTGCATGATTTCCTGACTTGGTATTTCCTTCTTGGCTTGGTCTATTCCTGGTTCGGGTTGGTTGGTTCGGCCTGGCTTGGTTTTGCTTGGGTTCATGATGAACCCTTGGATGAACCCCCTACCTACCACCACCATTTATATTTATTAGCCCATTCTTTTCTCTCTCTTCATTAATCTCATCTTCTTCTTCCTCATTACTTCTTACCTACCAGAGAGAGAGAGAGTGAGCTCTAGGCAAGTACAACTTGCTTCATGGAGGAACTCTGATTTTATTACTTCATTCTCTTTCTTACAGCATTTTAACTCACTTTAGTTCTTGGCATTTCCATTTTTCTTGGCTAGATTCTTGTAGATCTAAGTTTGTATTATTTTCGGATTTCTGGGGTTTTGATCTACTAAATCTTGTTATTTTCGAGTTTTGAGGGTTCCATGTTGTAGAGAATCTCGTTCTATCCCATTTTGACCTATGGAAGTTCGGATTTAGGCTCCGGATGATGGAGTTATGGAGCTTGAGGACTTGGCTTTCATGGTGTTCTTCTTCTCTGAAATTTTGGAGAAGATGAACAGTGCTTGACTTGACCGCATAAATATTCATGCGGCAAGTGTTCTCTTTAGCCGCATGGCTGGAAGTACTTGAGCCGCATGAGGGCCGAACTCATCTGGCCGCATAACTCACTCAATTCCCAGCCGCATAAGTTCTGAACTCTGCAGCCGCATGCGCCATTCCCGCTGGCCGCATGAGACTTGCTTGACCCCGCCGCATGAGGACTTTATCCTGAGCTGCATGAACTCAACACTCGCAAGCCGCATATGCACACTTGCGCCCAGCCGCATAGGCATTACTCCCCGCAGCCGCATGAGTACTCTTTCCTTCTGAGCCGCATATGGTTCCCTTCTCCCGCAGCCGCATGGGTTGCTTCTTCTCGAGCCGTATGGAACCACACTTCCCCCTCCCGGCCGCATGTACCTGTTTGGCCAGCTAGCCGCATAAGACCCATTCCCCCAGCCGCATGAGTTTCCTATCTTCCTGACCGCATGCGCCCCCTTGTCTTAGCCGTATGGGATCCGGTGACCCTGGCCGCATGCGCTCTCCTAATTGGGCCGCATGAGTCTACCCTTTCCTGACCGCATATGACTTAGCCGCATGACTCTTCTATAGCCCTGAATATTGATATTTTATTAGATATTTTACGTCCATTTTATATCCTTACACCTTTTGTCATGAACTTGATTTTATTATGTTTGGAATAACTATTGTACATGACATGGTATGACAAGGAACTAGCATAACACGATGGTGATCCGTAGTGGTGCACTCCTGATAAGTGACCTGGCATGACCTGATAGTGGCCCGTCGTGGCGCACTCCTGACAAGTACACCTGACATGATTATATCTGATAAGCTGTTACGACGGCTACCTGACATGACATGACCTGTATAATTAATCTGGACACCGTGGGCGATTGTGCTTGTACAAATAAACCAGTCCTGTCTTGCATCATGTCTAGGGAGGGACTCCTGAGTACCACGGTCAGGAGTACCTATTGAAATGGACTAAGGCTAATAACTAGATTAATATATTAGTCATGAAGAGATTTCCCAGCTACAGGCAATCCCGTTACCTGGGCGCGCCTGGGATCTGTAGCCTGCCGTCGAGTAGGGCACATTTCCAGCACACTGTCATGTGTTACACCCTTCAAGCTACCTAAGGGTACATGCATTTCCTGGACGATGTACCCACCTGAATTCAACCCTAATCTTTCGTCCTGGGTAACCTGGATGGTCTGCAGGGCTTGTGGCTGTGGAGTAATCTCACTGCATCTTGCTAGTAATTAGGCCTGTGATAACCCTAGTTAGTTAAAGTATCAAGCCGTAATTCTTGCTTGGCCGTGAAATGATTGGATGGAGTCTAACCAAGTCTAGTCTTGTCTTGATCCTGTTACATATCCTGATTTTTATATTATCTTGCCGATAAATGGTGGGAAACCAAGTTCCGTTCAGACGAAGGATTACAACCCCGGTCCTTGTTTGGTTTACGGGTTGTAACCTGGTTATCTGAATAGTCCTATGGTTATCTCATCGTATATCATCTTGATGTATTTCCTTAATTTCTAGTTCTTACTTTTTATCTTGTGCTGATTGCTGGTTTTAGTTCCTAAGTGAAGCTTCCTTTGTAGCACTTGCTCTTTCTGGGATCTGACCCAGCTGGTTTTGTATGGCCAGATTTTGGAGCGGCTCCAGAGGATCCACCGCTTTTCCAGCCCGATGGTGAACACCAGACGTAACCCGGGCAACGAGTGGGTTTATTTTTGCTCTCCCACTTTATTGTAAAAATATTCTTTTGAGGCGTTTAGCCGACGAGCACCTGTTTAGCTCGATTGCATTTACTTACTGTCTGCCTACCGGCTGTAACATGATTGACAGATCCTAGGGTTGATCATGTATGACTAAACTCTTGCTAGTCCTAATATTTTGTAACGACCAGCTTCATGATCAGCTGAATATGTAATATTTGGGACGCCTTATTATTGTATATTTAATGATCATACATCTTGTAACATTTATTTACTTGCTTGTGATTGAGACAATAGGCTTGTTCATGACCATAGGAGACTGTTGGCTTGTAGTAAACCCTCATGTATCTAGACAGCCGTGACCGTATAGCGAGATGGAATCCATTTTAATATACGTAGCTGGCTATGTCTGCCCCCGCTCTCCAGTATTCTGGTTCTGGGGCGTGACACTCCCAAAATTTGGGGTGGGTTGATGGAGTGTGCGAGGAGTTCTCCTTCCCGCACCGGCTGTACGAGCGGACTGAACTGCACAGATTTCTTCACTGACACGACTTTAAAACTCTGACACGACACGACCCCGACACGGTGTAGGGTGATGAAACCCTAGCCCTACCCCTGGCATACACGTGTACACGGCCACGTGTCACCACGTTGCCTGTGTCGTGCACTGGACACACGTGTACGCGTACACGACGCTGTGTACCTGTGCGTGTGTCTGTGTATGTTCGAACGGGTTGGACACGCTGTGTCCTATCGTGGGGACACCACGAGACTCGTGTGGCTCTATGACACCTACACTACTAATTACCAACCATTAATTTAGAATATTATCATGATTTTGATTTTCAAATTGTATTTCCCTAAAATTCCTGATATAAGTGTTCTGTTTCTCAAAATGCTGAATTCGATTTCCTTTTTAGAAATTGATTTTGATGTCTAATTGCCATGATTAATTCATGTACGTTTGTGTTAGTTCACTGTTAGGTTGATTCATGTTGGTTTGATGTTAACAAGATGGGATTTTCAAAATTGTGTTTGGGTTGGAATATATGAACTGTCAATGCACTGTTTTAACTGTTTTGAATTTTCGAAATATAAATGAGTTTCAAACCTATTTTCCCTGATTAAATTCGACATATTAATTCATATATATGTGTATTAGGTTACTGAGAATTGGTTGCATGATTGGTTTGGGAATAACACAGGGAATTTGGATTTTGATTTGGCTTTGGGATGAGTAAACTGCCATTTTACTTAAACCTGAGATCTTGTCACCCATTCTCTGTATTGCTGAGTTCCTATACATTACCCCCCCCACTGTCACATTCTCATTGATTTCATAACATATCCCACACACACATTGTTTCACTAAACCCTATTAGCTAGCTATTGTATCACAATTACATGTACACACCCTCACTGATTTGAACTGTCATGTAAATCCTGTACACTATCACACCCTCACAGGTTTACACACTCACAACCTATCTACACTCTCCACTAACCTAGCTAACTGTCATACTAATTCCTGACACACACAACCCCCATATCCCCTAATACACACACACATAACTTGTTTTCCTGTCACATGTCCACTCTTACAAACATTGACACAACTGTAATGTGAAAACAACACTCCCTATCTAACCTATTTTCCTGAGACACTTGAAATCTGAAATTGTAGCCCACTCACCACACATGGCTGACATGTACACACTAAATTTTGAGAACACAGAAACCACTATACTGTTATTCCTATTAAACTAACTGTCAAGTGCACACACATAGACACACCCCCAATAACATCTGAAATATACTATCACATGATACACCCTAGCCAATATGCATATATCAATATAGTTGTAGTATATGTAAATATATTGGTAATGAGTTGAATGCATGCCATAGTCACCATTAACCTACACACACATATTGTATATTGCCACACTTGACACATATACTCTCTATTCCCTCACTCCTTCTATACACTATATATTATATAATGTTATGCATGTATGTATGCAATATATAGAGGAAAGGTATGTATTTATATAGTATCTAAGTTATTATGCATTGTTGTTGTTCACATTGCCTTGTGATTGCGTTTGTATGCTAGCCTAGGCTTGGTTAGGCCTAGTAAGTCTTGACTGGACTAGGGTCGACCTAGTTGACTAGTGTAGTTGACCAAGGTTGACCAAAGTTTGACTTGGACCTAGTTTGACCTAGAAATCATGTAGATTGCATTGTATCCTTCATTCTCTTGTATTTTACACATCATGACCTATATTCCTCTGTTTAGGACATTGTGACTCTGTTGCAGACATCTGATATTATGCAACTCTTTTCAGAGTGTCAGACGAGTACATTCTCTGATAGTTTTTCCATTTACTTGTCAATTACTGTACTTTAGTTGTAGTTAGTTCTATTTGATTCTCTATTACAAACACGATTGATATTGTTGGATCCATTTCATACGATACTCATTTATTCATGTCTGGCCTCTATTTCTGGAATCATCTACTGGAATCACTTACTGGTATCATTCGTGTTCTGCTGGACTTGTACTTATTTCGTGTCGAGTTATGGATTCACTTGTATTTGTTAGGCAAGGAAATATTGGAGTAGACATGTGAACATTCCCAATATTGGAACCACTCCCTTAGAATTATACTGGAATGATAGCCATCCCACACTTGGTCGAGTGTGCGGTGTGCTGTATCACCTACGGCCGTTCACATGTCGATCCCGATATTTTAAAATACACTGTTAGAGTATAGTCTGGACTCACCCTGGAATCTTTGATCACTGACTGGACTCACCTTATACCGGACTCATCTTTTGCTGGAATCACCTGGTATTAGATTACATTGTCTGGACTCACACTCGACTCATATTATACTGTCTGGACTTATATCTTGCTACTCTAGTTCAGCTAGATTATAATTTACAGTCTTTATTTTCATGTTTCTCTTCTTGTTTAGTTACTTTACTTTCCTTGAACCATAACTGTTTCTCTACATCACTATCTGTATATAACTGCCATGCTTCATCAATATAACTGTCTATAACTGTTTTACAGTTCTCTTTTATTTACTTGGGATTTTTTGATGAGTTGTACTCGTTCCTGTCCTGACTGGACCTGTTGAAAATTTTACAGATGATTTCCCTGAGGACACTTGCCATACTTATTATGGACCAGGAGACGTCTTAGCTACCTTCGGCCCCGACACTCAGGAGTGATCGTGAGATTAGCTAGTGACTAGGTTCAGTTTTATGTTTTAGAACTTGAGTTGTAAATAAGTTGAGATATGTTGTTTTGAGATTGTTAGAGATTATATTATTTTAGTAGTTGGTTTTATTATTGTTATTCAGTCTTAGTTAAATTTCTGTGATATCATATCGTGCTTAGACTATGATTGAGATTCTATTATATCTATACTTGTCCTCCGTTCGGAGTTGAGATTTGACAAGTACATTATATAATTGTATAAGTTATTGGTTAGATAGTAACCTAGGACAGCGTTCTACCGCCGACACTACGGCGTAGGCTAAGCGCTGTTACGTACTCGTACCCTCACAGTGGGTGCGGGTTATGACACGTTTTTAGAGGTGGCCCATGCAGGTCGAGAGTCGTATTAGTGCGATATCGTGGTAGTACGGCGACTTAGTTGTACTCCTGCTAGCATGCGATAGGATTGAGCGATAGGCTTCAACGGAGAGTACTCAATCACATTTAGGACTACTTGAGAAGATTCCTTGGATGACCCTTGAGAATCTCATTATAAACTATCTCGAAATTGGATTCTGATAGTATCTGTCTATCTTCCTTGTTCATCGTTGAATTTGATTCTTGGTATTCATTATTGACTTGATTTTCTACCAAGATAACATTATGGGCTAGGTTGCCTCAGTCATGGAATCTAGAGTCTTCTACAGCCATATTAGCTGGTTTGACGATGAGATAGAGTCTGATTTTGGATGTATTTCTCGGGTGTGGGAATTTAAAGTTTTCCCAGCTAAGCTAGCGGCAATGCAAAAATATTAAATACCATGATTCTAGAGGTATGTATATTAGTTGTGGACTCTATGGAATATCGCAGTTATACTTACTGGTGTGACGAGGATTCTGGTAACATGGTTCTGGATAGACGAGTATGATTATCAGATTGCAGAATAGATACCATATAGATGGTGTTCTAGTATAATTGAGTGGAATAACAGTGTGGATATTACTTGAGAGTCATGGATTAGATAGAGGGAGCTAGGCCACCTGTAGTACAGCACCGTACCCCGCACCATCAGAGGGATACACCCCAGAGGGGCAGGGATTTTGCGCTGACAGTCGAGTAGACCGACGCTACGGGTGACAGGTTAGCAGGTCTGTCTTCCTGTTCTTCTTTCCATCTTGTTGTGTGATTCCATTGGTACCTGCCATAATATTGCTTATGATTTGTTAGATAGTGTAGCTACCCTGTTCGAGACTGTGGAATCACGACCAGTAAGATTATGTTTGCATGATTATCTCTTGACCTTGATTGTTGGGGGTTGACCTAGAAGGGGTGCGATCATCTTAATTTCGAGGACAAAATTTTTCTAAGAGGGGTAGGATTGTAACACCCTATTTTCCAAATAAGGGTAATTTTGAAATTTTATAATTATAATTATTATTTATTGATATTTATTTCACATTATGATTTTTGGTGATTTTTATTCATTTTTAAACTATTTAAAAACTGTTTTAAGTCATGACTTGTGATTTTGATGTGCTGCTAGTGAAACCCTAGAGACTGCATGACCTAGAGCCTAACCATGTCATTAGGATGATTTAATTATTATTTTAGCTTGAGGGTATTTTTGTTATTTAGTGAAATTTAAATTTATTTTAATTTATTGAATTGGTGATTCCTAGTTTGGACTTTGACTCATTGAGACTTGTAGACTAGCCTGGAAGCTAACCCTAGCTATGGTGACCCTAGTCTAACTTAAGTTAACCTAGTTTCTAGCCATTAGAATCTAGTTTTCAAATAGAAGGAATAGATTAAGCAAAATGATTTCATGACTTATGACTTTAATTCATGACTTGTGATTTAAATCCCATGATTTATGACTTAAAGCCCATGGCCCATAACTAAGAAGCCCTAACCCAAACCAAGCCCTAAGTGACCAGCCTTATAGTGATTCCCACCCCTATTTAATGTCCTAATGACTTGTTCTTTCCTCTTTTGTGTTCATCAAAGTTTTTGAAGGAAAGGTAAAATCCCATCTTCCAAAATTCCTAGTAAATTCATTGTAAATCTTTTTTGACCCAAATCTTTTGCATATGATTCTAATCTACCCCTACTTGCTGATTTTGAGGAGTAATTTCAGTCAAGGAGCAATTTGGAGGATTTGGATAGAAATGGGAAAAGTTTGAATTGGGGCTTTTTCTTGATTCTTGCAACATATGGGTAAACCCCTATAATTCCATTTAATTCCTATTTTTATTGCATGGTAGCCTAGATCTAGGTGTCCCCTAGCTATAGTAGAGGTTTGGTATCGTTTGCATTAGGTTTCGTGTCCGTATCGGACACATATCAGTATTAGAGTGCATGTGTTTTATGAAATGCTTGAAAGGACTGAAAATTTGTAATTTCAAAACTATTTTAACAAAATTATAGTGCTATATGTATACTTTGATTTCGTGTCTTGTTGATTTGGTTTCTGACACGAATCGTGTCAGTTTGGACACGAGAACATGCACGCACGAGACACAGTACATGCCCGTGCAGTCCCCTGCTGCCCATTCGGAGTTGAGAATTAAGATTCTATTATATCTATACTTGTCCTCCATTCGGAGTTAAGATTTGACAAGTACATTATATAATTGCGTGAGTTGTTGGTTAGATAGTAACTTAGGACAGCATTCTACCGCCGATACTACGACGTAGGCTGGGCCCTGTTAGGTACTCGTACCCTCACAATGGGTACGGGTCGTGACAAAGAGGCTTATACGAAATGAAAAAAGGCAGATGAGATGGCACTGTGTTACATTCTTGTATCTATGCCAAATGTACTGTAACATTAGCATCAGGCCATGGCCACAGCTTATGACATGATGTATAACCTCAAGGAACTCTTCGAACATCAGAGTAGAGCAGCTAGGCAATTTGCTATGAAATGTTTGATGAATACAAAAATGGCTGAGGGTACACCAGTAAGGGATCATGTTCTCAAGATGATGGGTCTTTTGAATGAGATGGAAATCCTTGGAGCTGAAATCGATGGGGAATCCCAGGTCGATATCATTTTCGGGACTCTGCCTAAAAGTTTTGACAATTTTTGCCTTAATTACAACATGAACAAAAGGTTGTATAGTTTGGCAGAACTTGCAAAAGAGCTACAGGATGCTGAATCTCTCTTTAGGCAGAGTGGTCATATTTTTGTTTCTGAAAAGGCTTCTACTTCTAAGCTAAAAGACGGTAAGAAGAAGAATAACATTCAAAAACGGGTAAACTCAACAAAAAAGGGCATGGGACCTCAAGACGCGATAAAAAAGGCGAAAGGCAAATATTTCAAGTGCAAAGGGTCAGGACATTGGAAGACTGATTGTCCACTTCTCAAAAAAGGGAACAAAGAAGGTATTTCTTATTTACTAGTAGTTGTAACATGTTTAGCGGTGTTATCTACCGGCACCTGGTGTATAGATACAGGAGCCACTAATCATGTCTGTAATACATTACAGGGGTTCCAAGAAACCAGACGGCTCAGTGATGGAGAGATATGCTTGTTCATGGGTGATGCTACAAAATTATTGGTCGTTGCATTAGGAGATGTTACTTTATCTTTTGGTAGAAATTAGTCTTTGACATTGAGAGATTGTCTTTATGCACCTTCACTTAGAAGGAATTTAGTTTCTATTTCTATGTTAGTTAAGGATGGATATTTATTTTATTTTAATGACAATATTATTATCAGAAAGAATAAACATTTTATCAGTTCTGGTGCATTGGTTGATAATCTGTATGTCATTACTCCTATTTCGCCCACAATATAACTTATGGAAATGAATAATATGGCATCTAACTTAAATAAGAGAAAAGAACCTTCTTGTATGAACCAAACATATCTTTGGCACTTGCGATTGGGGCATATTAACCTAAGAAGGATTTAAAGACTGGTTGAAGATGGACCTTTGAGTTTATTGGAAGTGGAGGCACTACCAGTCTGTGAATCCTGCTTGGAAGGTAAAATGACCAAAATACCTTATACGGCAAAGGGGTATAGGGCCAAAGATGTGTTGGAATTGGTTCATTCTGATTTGTGTGGACCCATGACTATCCAAGCCAGAGGTGGCTTTGAATATTTTGTTACATTTATTAACGATTATTCAAGGTATGGATACATTTATTTGATGTGTCGTAAGTCTGAGTACTTTGAGAAATTCAAAGAGTACAAGGTTGAAATAGAGAAACGTCATAGAAAATGTATCAAGTCATTACGGTCAGATCATGGTGGCGAGTACCTCTTTGGAGAGTTTATGGATTATTTATCAGAGGCTGGGATTGCATCCCAATTGACTGCACCTGGAACGCTCCAGCAGAATGGTGTAGCCGAAAGAAGGAATAGAACTCTTTTGGAGATGGTTAGATCAATGATGAGTTATTTGGATTTACCAGATTCGTTTTGGGGATATGCCTTAGAGACTGCAGCTTATATTTTGAACTTGATTCCTTCTAAGTCAGTACCTCTTAATCCCACAGAGTCGTGGATTGGGCGTAAGCCTAGTCTGAAATATTTTCGTAATTGGGGTAGTCCAGCACATGTACTAAATGGGAAAGCAGATAAGTTGGAATCTCGTACAAAAGTACGCTTGTTTGTATGCTATCCAAGAGGAACGAAAGGAGGTTTATTTTGTAGTCCTAAGGATCAGAAGGTCATTGTTAGCACCAATGCCCGATTCTTAGAGGAAGACTATGTGAAATCCACAAGTAGATTTGTTCTAGAAGAACTGAGAGGTGAGACACCAAGTACTTCAGTACCAACAGTACAAGAGGATAAAACATAAATAACTGCACAACATGTCACAAATGTTACACCACAACCGATAGTGCCTCGTCGTAGTGGGAGGGTTGTGATACAACCTGATAGATATATGTTCTTGGGAGAGTCGTCAGACTTCGTCCCTGAGGAACAAGATTATGATCCCTGTACCTACAATAAAGCACTCCAAGATAAAGATGCAGAGTCTTGGCAAAAAGCAATGATATCTGAAATAGAATCTATGGATTCTAATCAGGTCTGGGAGCTTGTAGAACCACCCGTTGGTGTAAAAGCTATTGGATGCAAGTGGGTCTATAAGAGAAAAAGAGGATCAGACAGTAAGGTTGAAACCTTTAAAGCTCGGCTTGTAGCAAAATGTTTTACTCAAAGAGAGGGTATCGATTATGAGGAAACCTTTTCTCCAGTAGCCATGCTTAAGTATATCCGGATTCTTTTATCTATTGCAGCTCATCTCGATTATGAGATTTGGCAAATGGATATCAAGACAGCTTTTCTTAATGGAAGTCATGATGAAGACATCTATATGAAGCAACCAGACGAGTTCATTAAAAAGGGCCAACAACATCTTGTTTGTAAGCTCAAGAAATCCATTTATGGACTTAAGCAAGCTTCCAGATCTTGGAACATATATTTTGATCAGGTGATAAAATCCTATGGATTTGATCAATGTCAGGATGAATCATGTGTATACAGAAAGTGTGACGGAAACGTGGTGGTATTCCTAGTATTTTATGTGGATGGCATCTTGCTCATTGGAAACAATGTGAAGGTGTTATCTGATGTAAGGGTATGACTATCCAAACAATTTGATATGAAGGACTTGGGAGAAGTAGGTCACATCCTTGGAATCAAAGTTCTACGAGATCGCAAGAAAAGGATGTTGGGCTTATCCCAAGCTTCCTATATCGATACTGTACTAACTCGTTTTAGTATGCAAAATTCTAACAAAGGTTTCTTACATTTTAAACATAGACTTGCTCTATCAAAAGAGCAGTATCCGAGGACACCTAAAGATATAGAGAACATGAAGGCAGTTCCTTATGCTTCAGCAGTCGGAAGATTAATGTATGCAATGATATGTACGAGACCAGACATCTGCTTTGCTGTAGGCATGGTCAGCAGATATCAGTCTAACCCAGGACAAGAGCACTGGACTACCGTAAAGTATATTTTGAAGTACCTGAAAAGGACTACAGAGTATATGCTAGTTTACCAGGCAGATAGTTTAGTTTCCTTGGGGTATGCAGACTCAGATTTTCAGTCAGATAGGGATTCCAGGAAATCTACCTCAGGTTATGTGTTTACTTTGGGAGGTGGAGCCATTGTGTGGAGGAGTATCAAGCAAAAATGTATTGCTGATTCCACCATGGAAGCCGAGTATGTGGCAGCCTCTGAGGCAGCCAAAGAAGCGGTTTAGCTCAGAAACTTTCTGTTGGACTTGGATGTGGTACCTAGTTTGCCTAAGTCTATTACACTTTATTATGATAATAGTAGTGCAGTTGCAAACTCGAAGGAACCACGAGCCCATAAGACATGTAAATACATTGAGCGCAAGTACCACATGATACGAGATTTCGTAAAGAAAGAAAAAGTGCTGTGATCAAGATAGCATCAGCCGACAACCTAGCTGATCCCTTTACAAGGAGCTTACCAGCTAAGGTTTTCATAGTCATATTGAAGGAATGGGAGTCAGATGTATAGCAACATGGCTTTAAGTATAAGTGGGAGATTTGTAACAGTATACTGAAAAGCAATGCTTTGAGTATAAGTGGGAGATTGTTAGGGTTATATACTAAAAGCATCACTTTTGTAGTAACCTTATTTCCTTAAATTTTGGATGAGAATCATATAGGCAAATGTTTGCATATTGTATTTGTTGCAAGTGTTAATGCAGATGTCTGATATTCTATATTGTAGATAATATGGTGTATGGTGTCACACAGAAGATCATATTATCAGTTCCCTATGGAGTATATAAATAGTTCACAACCTAGATGGACTTGGACAATCTATTGGAAATGTTGTAGTGTAATATGGTATTAGTCTATCTTGACTATAGGTTTACACTAGTACACTTTGTGTGTATTGAACATGACCGCTTGAGGTTATTCCCTTTGTTCTGACTACATAAGAGAACAAATACCTCTGTAATTATAGATGCTTGTGCTCTTAATCCGGATATAATAACAAACATGTATATGCAGTGTGCATTACTTTGACTCATGAAAGAGTAAGATTCATTATGGATCAACAACCTCTATGAATTGGGTAATAACATTGTATGTATGATGGGCTATTGATTATAAATGGAATCCATGTCCCGATACATCGGGTTGATGATGTCCTCTTAAGGAGCTCATAAGGATTGTCATGTAAACCCTGCAGGTAGTTTATATCTGATATGACAAATAAAGTTGAGCGGTACTACTTAAGGATAAAAGATGTTGAATCAATATAGTTGTCAGTAACTTAATTTGATCGATGAACATACGATATCTTAACATGGGAAGCCAAACGAGCATATAATAAAAGGAGCCCAAAAACATAATTTGGGATTAGGGATGTAGTGCAACAATAGCTCATTAGTGGACCGAGCTATTATTAATGGGCCTGGATTGTGTGTTCGGGCTGAACAAGGGATATCCAGATCCGTTAGGAGGCCTAACCTTAATTTCTCCTCATGGTCCCTGCCGTAGCCTATATATCCTCTATTCTCTGGCCGCCAGATTACTGATCAGAAATCTGAAGCTTTCTCTAAATTCGTGATTCATGTAAGGAGAGAAAGAGAGGGCTGCCAAAGAGAAAAAAAGGTTGGGAGATCATCGTCCACACAACGTCCAATTCGAGGAAGGAATACGTGTAGAAGATCTTGGGGTCGTCCGCTCAAGATTGCCAGGAATTACTTGTCTTCTTTCCACCGCAGGCATAATTCGTGAACCCTAGTTTCCGCCTATGAAGGGTTAGAACACGTATTAAATCTGTTTAACTTTCTATCGATCAATACACCCACCAAAGTAAGGGTCCTAGGAATCCCCAGTTGCATCACTTTGGGAATGAGTCGCCCTCTTGTGCGGCCTTTATCTTATCGTACAAGCTCGAATCTTTGTGCAATTGAGCCAACTGTGCTCCTCTATATCAAATTCGGAGTTCGATGCCTAGTTTTGCCAAGTCTCGTTGTATGTCATGATTGATAGCCAGCCACCCTGTGAACATTCTGCTCAAAGCATCCTCTACAACGTTTCCATTACCCGACGTGTACTCAATCGTCAGATCATAATCTTTAATGAGTTTGAGCCAGCGCCGCTGCCGTAAGTTTAAGTCCCGTTGGATGAAAAATATATTTGAGACTTTTTGTGATCCGTAAAGATGCTACAAGCCATGCCATAAAGATAGTGCTTTCATAGCTTCAACACAACACAATCGCCTCCAGTTCCATATCATACATTGGATAATTCTTTTTGTGCTGCTTCAACAGTCTCGAAGCAAACAAAATCACCTTACCCTTTTGCATGAGCACACACCCTAAGCCAGTTCTCGATGCATCACTAAATATCTGAAACCCTTCTGGCCCGTACAGAAGTACAAAGATTGGAACTGAGATGAGTCGTTGCTTTAACTCCTGGAAGCTAGATTCACAGTCGTCGTTCCACTCGAATGTGACTCCTTTCTGGGTGAGGCGAGTCAGAGGCGATGCAATCTTGGAAAAATCCTTTACAAATTTCGGTAGTAGCCTACCAAGCCGAGAAAACTACGGATGCCGCCTGTCAAGGTTGGTAGTTTCCAGTCAACTATTGCTTCAATCTTCTTTGGGTCAACTGTGACGCCTTCAACCGAAATAACGTGACCAAGGAACGTCACACTACTCATCTAGAACTCACATTTACTCAATTTGGTGTAGAGTTGATGTTCACGCAAAGTCTGTAGCACCATCTTCAAATGCTCTGTGTGCTCTTTCTTGCTCATTGAGTAGATGAGAATGTCGTCAATGAATACGATGCCAAATTTGTTTATGAACGGTCGGAAGACTCGGTTCATTAGATCCATAAAGGGAACGAGAGCATTTATCAAACCGAACGGCATGACCAGAACTTGTAGTGGGCGTATCGAGTTCGAAAAGCGGACTTTAATGGCAAGTCCTCTAGTTTGATCTTCAATTGATGGTATCCTGAGCGAAGATCAATCTTGGAAAATGTTGTGGCCCCTTGTAGTTGATCGAACAAGTCGTCGATCCATGGCAACGGGTACTTTTTTTTGTACCGTAGCTTTGTTAAGTTCCCGATAGTCGATACATAGCCACATTGATCCATCCTTCTTCTTTACAACAACACTAAAGCACCCCACAGGAAGACGCGTGGGCGAATATATCGCGGTCTAGCAACTCTTGTAGCTGTGCTTTCAGTTCCTTAAGCTCTGCCAGCGTCATTCGATATGGTGCTTTAGATATTGGTTGAGTGCCCAAAAATTTGTCGATACCGAATTCTATCTCTCAATCCGGCGACATCCTTGGCAACTTGTTTGTAAACACGTTGAAAAATTCTGTCAAGACCTCAGTCTGCACCGTGCATGCAATCTTCCTCCTTGTGTCTCGAACTGATGCTAGGTACATGCTGCAACTCGAATGTAACATGCGCCTTGCCAAAATTGCCGATATCACCATTGTCGTCTTAAATGTTGCTCCGTACGAATATAAGAACTCTGTTTCGCCAAGGAGACGGAACACAACTCTCTTCTGTAGGACCAATATGCAGCAATATATACTCTAGAGGGGTGAATGGAGTGTGCAGCAAAATATTAGAAATTAAAAAATAAGCACTATTATATCAATATCGTGTTGTAGTAGCTATGTCACGGTTATATAAAAATAGTAAATAAGAGAGACAGAAAGCAAACACAAATACAACGATATATATATCATAGTTTTCATCTTGTGAGGACTAGTCTAGGCCGGAGGACTCTTGCTCCGAGTTTGAAATCCACTATTAGAAACACAAGCAATAAACGAGCGCTTGTCGCTCTTACAACACCGAGCTTTAAATCTGAAGTACACGACCGACTTCAATTGTGAAGTGTAAACTTCTGGATTAAGCCTCTGATTACAACTTTATGAAACTTCTAGACCATACCGTATTGACAAGTAGACTAGAGGTTGTAAAACAGGCTTGGGATTTGAAAATGAGAGCTTTAAATAGCTTAGAAATCTTAAGAGAAGAGAAGATAGAAAGTGAATGAGTGGTTAGAATGAAAATCTCTTCTCTATTTATAGGGTTGCTGAAAATCGAGTTCTAGACGAATTCGGATGCCAAACGTTCAAAAATTTGACCATTGCAGCCGAGTCTGTAGGGAGAACAGGTTTACAAGGTATACCAAATCAAGGACCCGAGTTCGGGCTGAGTTTGGGCCGAACTCTGTTCGAACTCTAGTGCTCTAATTTTGGTCAAAATCCGGGTTTTAAAACACATTTTGGGCTCTTTGGAACAGTTGGACTTTTGGGAATGTTTTTCAAATACGAATTTTGAGTTTGGTTAAAAATAATGGGTTTATTTAACTAAGTTGGGTAGTTTTGAAAAACATTTTTGGTATAAGCCTATTTGCCAGTACACAATTTACATACTTTCATAGACTCAATAAAATAATAAAAAATACATTTAAAAAGAAAAATAAATACAGACGCAACGAATGTGCAAATCTCGAACGGTAGCAGTACTGGTTGACGTTTGTGAGTAGCCCTAAGTCCGAGTTTAGACAATTATCGAAATTGGTTCGACCATGACCAATGGGCCAACAATCTCCCTCATTTTGATAATTGACAAACCATGACCGATATAACATCTTGTTGAAAAGAATTTCTTCAAAGTCTTTGAAGTATGTAGTTGGTTGTACCCCCTCCTCTTGAGAAGTATTATATTTTTCCCTTGTCATTTACCAAAATGCTCTCCCATAACTGATGCGTACAAAAAGACAAACATGAAGAAAAGAGATAACAACAATGAAATATCTCACAAAGCATTTATATGTAAGAAGCTGTATTTAATCTAAGCTATGAAATATGTGATATGTGCATATTGCCAAAAAGAGATAAATAAACAACTACTGGTCTTCATAAAGAGAATAATCACTTAGTATAGATGAAACTGAAAGAATTTTAATCCATACAGGCAACTAGAAAGAAAAATGCATCTGATACTATATGTTCTTAGAATCTCTCAAGAAGAAGGTGCCTACAAGGACTGTGGATCTAGGAGCAAGAAGGAGAGTCCATTTGCAAAGAAAGTTCGTGTTGGATTCATGTCCATTGGATTGTTCATTGGGAAACCACTCCCAATAGGTATATCACTCTCTAAACTTGTCAGTTCAATCCTAATTTTGATATTTGACCCATAGAAACTCACCCATGTATAAGGACAAACCTTAGGAATAGTTTTAAGGCTCTATTGAGTCCCCATTTGAATGTTTGGATGAGTTTTGTGCCACTCTTGGAAGAAATCCGAGGGTGACACATCAAGAGTTCGTTGAAATATCCCATCAGCTAAATTAGGCTTGTGGGTAGTGTCCGAGGCTAGTATTGTGCCCATAATAGGATACCAATAGGTTGTGTCTTGTTGTATTAGGACACGAGGCCAATTTGGTGATTTTTAGACCTTGACACACTTGTGCACACACCCTCATGATAAGAGACAGTTGGCTCTCTAGTTACATGTACTCTAATATATATAGGTACCTATGTAGTCATTTAGCCATTAGAGTATGTATACATTATTATATTAACTAAATGTATGCATGTATATGAGTATCTACCTATGTGCCACCTACTTTGGATATCTAACTAACTTGTGGTTGCCATATATGTATGTATCTGTATATAATATAATATGCAAGGCATTAGGTACATTTGGAGATGCATGACCTGTGATATAAGTTATTAGGCTATATTGGGATTTGAAGGAAAGAGGTTATGACATGGGGGGACCTCTTGCATAGATAAGGATATAGTGTATCAGTTATTATATGAGCTGGAGAGTGTCAGTTAAAAGAGGGAAAGCAGTATTCTGGATCAGAGAATAGGGGTCCCCTCCCTTTTGGCAGTAGGGGGTATGAGGAATCAGCTGCGTGTGTAGTAAGAAGGGGCTATTTGTCTATGCATCACCCAAATAAAGGCACCACAGTAATAGTAGAAGTACCAACAGTGTAAACTACTATGTAATGTGGAGAGAGGTTCCTATTGGAGACAACAACAGCAGTGAGGACTGCTGTTGGATTGTTCAACGGTGAACAACAAGGGAACAAGGAGGTTCCTGTGTTCGAAGGGCAACAAGTGATGTTTACCTATATATATATATATATATATATATATATATATATATATATATATATATATATATATATATATATAATGGGTTTTGGCCTTTTTTATTTGGAATTTTAGTCCCACATCGGCTAGGCCAAAGGAGATGTATCTCTATATATTAGCTATGCTATTTTAGAGATGCACATGTGGTGTGGAGGTGCACATGGGTGTGCCATGTGGGGTTATTTTTCTAATGGAAAAAAGGCTAAATAAACAATTGAAAGCATTCATAATTTTTGCTATTGGAAAATTTATTTCCATGGGAGCTAAGCCCCGTAGGGGCTTAGCGACTCGGACTCGGACTCGGGCTCATGGATTCATGAGACGTAATGTGGCATTTTGTTTGCACACTTTGCACTTAGCACGTCAGCATCGTCGCTAGGTGCATAGTGCGCTTAAGTTGCGCTCGTTGCGTGAGCCACTTGCGCGGCCAGGCGCGCTGCCAGGTTGTGCGGCCAGGTTGCGCGGCCAAGGGCGCTGCCAGGTTGCGCGACCATGTGCGCTGCCAGGTTGTGCGGTCCAGGTTGCGAGACCAGGTGCGTGCCCATTGGCGCAACCAGTAGCGTACACAGGGTACGCCCAGTTGCATGGGTGGCGCAGGATGCGCAGAGAGCGTAGGTGGTGTAAGTGTTCAGTGCACATTCAGTACGTGGTGTACAAGGCACGCAGGGTTCGCAACTTGCTTCAGATCATGCCTATGTATGATCTGAGTGGTTACTGCACGTTCGGAGTGGTTATTACCATATCCCGAATGTTGTGCTAACCGGACTGTTGCTACTCGAGCCTATAAAAGTCTCTTCTCTCTCACAGGCAGAAGAACAGAACATATACAGAGAGTTACGAAAGTTTATAAGTGTTTCTTAACAAAAGTAAACAGAGGCTGTGAGAGAGAAGGGAAGCTTTGCACTAGCGTTGCCTTTACACGGGAGTCTGTGTACGATCCGAGGAGTCAGAAGAGCAGAATTATTCCAAAGTTCTTTGAAGAACTTGCTGGTTCCTGGAAGCTATTCGTGTGAGGCGAATATAGCTTTGAGCAATGGTGATCATTCACCCCAGCAGGATATTCATCCATTAATCGCCTGTCATCTTCTTTGTTGCAGTGGATTACGAAATCTTCTTTGATTCTCGTAATATTATATGCTACTGTAACGAGATCTTCTTAGATCTTCGTTAAACTTGCACAACCTTCCTAAAAGTGTTGTGTTGGAACATTGTTTTTACAATTGTTTCATCTTCTCAATTTTCTATCGAAAAATTGTGCCCTGGTACTAAAAATCTCAAAGCTATATTCCTACGATGGAAAACTTTAATTCTTCACTCCTCAATACTGACTTCTGTAAGTTAGAAAAGTTTGATGGAGAGTATTATCAAGTCTGGAAGAGGAAGGTTTATCTCACTCTTCAACTCAGAGACGTTGATCACGTGCTTCTTGAAGAGGAACCTACTGTTCCAGATACTGGGTCTGCTGCTGCAATCACTGCGGCTACTAAACTTCAAGCCAAAATGAGAAGGGAGAATAGCATTTGCAGGCTTCTTATCTTGAATGCTATGAAGGATTCCCTAGCAGAATCCTACAGTAAGAAGACTATTGCCAGAGACATATTGGAGTCTCTGGAGAAACTGTACGAAGAAGACAAAAACATGAGCAAGATATTTGTGGTTGAAAAATATCACAAATGGCTCTTTGAGGACGAGAAGTCCATGCTGCCGCAGGTAAAGGAATTTCTAAAGCTGCGACTGTCACGACCCGATCCCAAATAATTGGGTCGAACCGGATCATGCCCAGCCTGCACCGTTGTTGAGACGGCGGTAGTAAGCTGTATCCACTATTGCAGGTAATCACAACAACATCTAAATATTTGTCACAACTCAATATTCGGGAATTTAAAACTTTATTCAACTTTTAAATAAATACAACTGGAAAGTAAAAGAACCGAATTAAATGCTGAATTCAAATAACAAGATTTTAAAACAACAAATCTGGAAACAGAAAAAATCTAGCTAAGCGTTCGGCTCGTCGGCCACAGGTCCTGCGTCCTCCAATGGGGACTCTGGCAATACCACAGGGTACAGAACTGGGTCATAATAGCTGTTGTATAACAGCTCAGCATCCTCAAAATCCCCTAAAAATGTTATCTCCAGTCAGGAGGGAGCAAAGTACAATTCATGATAATCCAACAATTGAAATAATAATAGAATTATGCACTTTTAAACAATTTAAAATAAACAGTTCTCCAGCAGTTAAAATATTGTGATGTGAATAGGCAATAAATATGACCGAATTGGGTTGTACATTGAATGATATGGCTTATCCCCGTGTGTATGAGGGTAAGCTAATACAGTTCTAAATTATTACTTTGGATGTGGTCATACTCATTATACTACTCTCCCAGTACCCAACAGTCAATCAGTCATTGCTCTTAGAGAGAGTTCCGTATTGCATCGTGGTTTAAACTTGCAATAAAATGATTACTAAATAATGTAAACTAACACAAAAAGTACTTGCCTTTGTTTACGACTGGAAACGGTGTTGGTTCCGGGAAGATGCTAGGTTCGTCTCCGAGATCCTACAGTTGGAGAACTTGACTTAGAACCATTGTGAAACCAAGCTAGGTGTGCTAGTTGCAATCTCTAGTAGCAGGTCCTAGTCAAATTTTAAGTTTATATATTTAATCTACTGCTAACGGTTTACGATGCGGACTACGTTGGTTCTCATTCGGTTGGATAGCCAGTTTCTGGTTTTACTTGGAAAAAACGTCGTTACCGGTTAATTCGCAAAACTTTGTATTTTTAATATTATATATATAAAACTACATTTTCTTTCAATGATAAAACGTGGGTTTTGTTAATTATAAATATTTTATTCAAGTTATTTTATCGTGAGAAATCTTTATTAATTTATACAAAATATTTAATAGCCATTTGTTACGAAGCGCCTAATAATATAAATGATAAAACCATCCAAAAAATTAAAGGAAAATCAACCCAAAAAATAAATGAAAAACCTAGACTACGCAATACAGGGGCGCAGCTGACAGAATAGGAATATTGGCTTATGCCCTTACAAACTTTACATAAATTAAAATAAGAGAAAATTAGTTAGCTCTGACTAATATCCCGTATTTTTAAATATCGAAAACGAAATTAAAAATAAAATAAATAAAATCTTAGGAGTCTCAGACTTGGTCCAATCGTCACTATTTGTTGCTAATGCCTCAACGTCCGGGTAAAATCGATTTCGTTTGCATTTCGCTAGGGCCCACGGACCGGTATGGTCGTCGCCCAAAAATCTAAAATAAATAATTTCCAAATACCGATTTGAAATTCATTTATAAAACTTTATAAAAATTTGGGCAGCATTTCCTCTATATTCGGGATAACCCAAAACTGGAAAAATGCACCATAACGCCCATAATAAAAGTCCCAAACCAGAGAACACCCAGAAATTAACTTCCAAACCATTTTACACCAAAATTAAATTCACGGAATAATTCCCGAAGCTTAATCGGAAACCCAAAATATAGTTTCGGGAATTCCCGAAATGAAATCGGAAACCACATCGCCTATAATCCAGAAAACATATTTCGAAAAAATCCGAAATAAACACAGAACCTCACAGAAACGTCTCCGGAAAATCCGAAGTCACGTCGACCTAAAGCCAAATTTCCGGAAGGGAATCGGGGACCATTATCATCATTGACTACGGAATAAATAGAACGGGACCGGAATTATACCTCGGGTTACTTGGATAGAGCTCTCAGATGAAAATTTTGGAAGAAAACCCAGTTATCGCGGAATCAGAAAAAGTCCGAATACACAGACAGCAAAGGACAGCTGCGGAACGGGAGATCGGGGTCGAGATCCGGTGCGGGGCACGCTGCTAGCAGCGGAAAGGAGCGGGGAGGAGCGGCGAAGGGAACCGCGGGTCACGGGGCCACGTGAGGTCGACCGACTGGGAACGAGCGCGGGTGGCGAGGAACGCCGGGGCTGGCCTGGCGGGGTCGCCGGGCTCGGGCTGGCCTGGGCGCTGGAGGGCGGCGCTAGGGCACGGCCGGCCAAGGGGGTCGCCGGGCTCGGCGCCGGAGGGAGGTTGGCCGAGAGGAGTGGGTTCGCCGGAGATGGCTCTGGCGGGTCACCGCTTGGGGAGAGCCGGCGGGCAGGGGTCGCTCGGGGAAGCGAGGCGCGGCCGAGAGGGTTCTGGAGAGTGGGGAAGAAAGGGATTGAGAAAGGTGGTGCTGCTATTCTCTCTTTAGAGAATTAAAGGTGGTGGTGGTAGTTGAAGTAAAGGGGAGAATTAATATGAAATTGTGGAGAGATTTGTGTGGTGGGGAGGGAGTGTTATATGTGGAGTAGTGAAAGAATATGTGAAGGAGAGTGTTTGATGGGCAGAAATAAGGGGCTGGAGAATAGGTACATGGCCTGGTCGTGGGTGACCAGGCCAATGGGTTTAAAATATATATATATATATATATATATATATATATATATATATATATATATATATTTTATATAACTAATATAAATAATCAGGATTTAAAAAGAAGTAAAAGAATGGGTTCGAGCTGGGACCGGGACCGGAAACCAGGTTCGGGACGGGCTAACAATCAAAAATCCATGTTACTAATATTTCGAAAATAATTTCAATTCCCGAAATAATAATAATAAAAATAATAATACTACAAACAATAATAATCACCAATAATAATTAGCTAAACCCAGGAAGCGGGTTTCACAGCGACAAAAGCTGGAAGACGAGGCGATGCCCCTCCCTGGCAAGTTTGTTGTTGGAGGGATTGTCTCGAAGCTCCCCTCTGGGTGGAGCAAGTTCTATGCAAACATGCATAGGAAGAAGCTTGAGATCAGCCTTGAAGATCTTTTGCAGGAAATTTATGTTGAGGACCAGATGCGAACTCAACTGAAAGTGGACACACTGTCCATGTAATTGGCTAACGCCAATCTGGTTTATACCAAGGAACCAAGGGGAAAGCAGGCGGCTTCCCACAACAAGAAGAAGGACCTTGACAATCTGAAAGTCAAGAGAACTTCGTTCAAGAAAAAGAAGCCAAAGTCACGTTTGGCTTGTTTCAAGTGTTGCAAGAAGGGCCACTTCAAGAATGAATACAAAACAAAGACCAAGCAATCAGAGCAAGGAGAGCCTAGTAAGGTATCTATGATCGCTGACGTTGTTGTTATGATTGCGTAAGTTGATGCTGTAGGGACTGACTCTGACAGATGGGTAGACACTGGAGCCACCTGCCATGTCTGCTCCAGCAAGGAGTGGTTCACCACCTACACACCTACTTCTAAAGTGGTTATGGTGGTGAACCAGGCACAAACTGAAGTACTCGGGATTGGGACGGTGGTATTGAAGCTGACTTCTGGCAAGTCTCTGACGCTTCAAGGCGTGAAACACGTACCTTCTATTGCTAAGAACCTGATCTCAGGAGGCCTACTCTGCAACACAGGCCTCAGGATGGACATCAATGCTGGCCAAATAGTGATGTCTATTAAGGGAACATATTTCGAAAAAGCTTTTTATACCGAAGGAATGTTCAAAATTCATCTTATAAATCAGTCCAATGTTATTAATGCAATTACTCCTTCTGCTTATACTTTTGAGTTGTGGCATAATAGATTAGGACATGTTCATTGTAAACGAATAAATAAAATGTCTAGTCTAGGGCTTATCTCCAAGTGTGGGGATAAGGTAGAGAATGTGAAGTTTGTGCTCAAACAAAGATCACAAGAAAACCCTTTCCTCGGGTTAATCGAAGTACAGATCTTCTGGAGTTGGTATACTCCGATATCTGTGACTTCAAACAATTCTCTACAAAGGCCGGAATAAAGTATTTTATAATTTTCATCGATGACTTCTCAAAGTATGCGTTCGTCAACTTGCTGAAGGCTAAAGATGAAGCATTTGAGAAGTTTAAGGAGTTCAGGGCCGAAGCTGAGCGGCAGGCTAGACAATAACTCAAAAGAATAAGAAGTGATCGAGGTGGGGTGTACAGGTCTCATGAATTTGCATCGTTCTGCAAAGAACATGGAATTGTCAATGAGACTACGGCTCCGTACTCTCCTCAATCAAACAGAGTAGCAGAGAGAAAGAACAGAAAGTTAACAGAAATGATTAACTCAATGCTGTTGAATACGGGTCATTCTAAGTGCTACTTGGAAGAAGTTGCATTGACGGCGACTTTTATTCTGAATAGAGTGCCTCATGCAACTTCAGACATTACTCCTCATAAACTCTGGTTCAAAGTCAGACATAACTTGAATGTCATTCGAGTGTGGGGGTGTCTAGCATATGTCAAGCTTCCAGATCTGAAGATTCAAAAGCTTGGGACAAGGACTACTAAGACGATCTTCTTGGAATATGCCGAGAAGAGTGACGCTCGGAGATTTCTTGATATTGAGTCAAATCATATCATTGAATCTCGCGACAAAGAATATTTTGAAGACAAATTTGTAAAGCACAAGAATATTGTTCTTGCAGATATACCGGAGAACATTGAAGGTGCGCAGGAAACTGAAGTCTTCAATAAAGATGTGGTCCAAGAAGATGTTGTTGTTGAAACAACGATTGAACCAGAACATGCTGAGCCGTCAGCTAAGCATGTGAGGTGGCCGAAGGACTTCGGAAGTGACTTTGTCACATATCATGTGGAAGCAGATCCGCTTACCTATGATGAGGCGATGAAGACCAGAGACTCAATTTTCTGGAAGGAGGCGATTGACAATGAAATTGATTCCATCACCTCAAATAACACTTAAGTGTTGGTTGATCTTCCTGAAGGAGTGAAACCTATCGGATGCAAATGGATATTCAAGAAGAAGATAAAAGCAGACGGAACTATTGACAAGTTCAAGGCTAGGTTGGTAGCCAAGGTATTTTTTCAGAAGCAGGGGATTGACTACTTTGACACGTATGCTCCAGTAGCCCGGAGGACCACCATCAAAATTTTGATTGCTCTCGCAGCAATACATAAGATGGTGATACATCAGATGGATGTGAAAACAGCTTTCCTAAATGGCGAGCTGACTAACGAGATTTACATACAACAGTTAGGGGGATTTGTCATCAAGGGTCTTGAAGATATAGTTTGCAAGTTTGTGAAATCTTTGTACGGTCTTAAACAGGCTCCCAAGATGTGGTATGAAAAATTTGACAAAGTTATAAGGTCAAATGGCTACATGGTCAGCGAGACGGACAAGTGTGTTTACACGAAGTTTGCTGATGGAAGAGGTATGATCGTTTGTCTGTACGTGGACGACATGCTTATCCTAGGTACGTATATGGGTTGTGTCACGAAGACAAATAAATTTATCTCGAGCAAGTTCAGTATGAAGGACTTGGGGAAGCTGATATGATCTTAGGGATCAAGATCATCCGGACAGACACTGGACTAGCGCTGTCACAATCTCATTATATTAAGAAAATGATCACTCATTATGGGTATCGAAATCTTCCAGGGATCGATACGTCGTACAGGTGTGATCTGAAGCTGAAGCCTAATTCAGGTGAAAGTGTCAGGCAGCTGAAGTATGCAAGCATAATCGAGAGTTTGATGTATGGTACTACTGCCATAAGGCCTGACATAGCATTTGCCATGGGAATGTTGAGTCGTTTCACGAGCAACCCAGGTGTTGAACACTGGAAAGCTGTAAAAGGGTTAAGATATCTCAAGAAGACTCAGACATATGCACTGTACTACAACGGAGATCTGCCGGTAGTGGAAGGCTTCAGAAAGCCAACTGGTGCTCAGAGGTGGAGAACGAGAGGTCTACAGGTGGATTCATTTTCACAATGGATGGAGCTGCTATATCGAAGAAGTCGAAGAAGCAGACTTTGCTCTCACGGTCATCCATGGAATCTGAGTTTTTTGTACTTGATACCGCAACCGAGGAAGCATAATAGCTTCAGGAGCTCATGTATGATCTTCCAGTGGTTAGGGCACAAATAACGGTGATACCGATATACTGCGACAACCAGACGACTGCGGCAATAGCATCAAATGACCTCTTCATCGGAAAGAAGAGGACTGTGCAGTTGAAGCATAGAGTAGTACACAATCTTATCAAGAGAGGTGTTATTACAGTGATTGATGTTCGAAGTCAGGAGAACATGGCGGATCCGTTCACCAAGGGCCTCAAGCGCCGACTGGTTGATGACACAGCTTGTAAAATGGGCTTAAGGCATTCTGATATTGTATTATTGTATTCCTACCATAAAGTTTTATTCTAATAGTTCAAAGAGAAATCTACTAGGCATCTAGCTTTTGGTTCAAGGGAGGACCACTAATCGGAAGAATATCAGGAACGGTGGGTACATGTTCTATTGGGCATGGAGAGGTTACGAACCTACAACCACTGTTGTCTACTGTTATTTTCTGCAGAAAACGGATCCTGTAGGATGGTTGGCTTAAATGCCTTAATGAGTTCTCAGACAGAGTGAATATCTGGTGTGCTTTACAAGAAGCACGGTAGAATAACACTACAAGAAGTGAAACTCCATGCTACTGTGGGGTGACTCCACCATGAGGTTCCTAGGCATAGGATAATACCTCGGCTTTGCTAGCCAAGTCACAGCGACGTAGCACCGTAAATAGGTAGTTAGCCTAATGCTGTATGTTGAAATAAAGAGGGGTGTAGTTAACACTACAAAGAGGAGGAGTTCCCTCATGTTACAGTGGCACGACACCACGATGAGGTACCCGGTTAGGGATAAAGCCTCGGCCTTGCAAGCCATGTCGTTGCGACGTAACACCGTAAGGGAGTCTAAGGCTTCATGCTGGGTAGTTTGGTACTACAAAGAGGTGGTTGCATCATGCTACAGTAGTATGACACTACGATGAGATTTTCGGTACGGGATAAGGCCTCGGCTTTAAGCCATGTCATAGCGGCATAGCATCGTAAGGGAAGCGCAAAGAGCTTCATGCCATGTCTCTTTATAATGAACTCACCTATAGTGTATGGACAGAGATCTCAGGCCGTCTCTTGAGGGTAAACTTGTATACGCCCAAAATTATACACTGAAACTAGGCTGGCACAGGATCTTTATTGTGCAAGCCAGAAGCACATGTGTCACGATCTGCTACCCAAATTAATGGGCCGGGCCGAGTCATATCCAGCCTACCCTTGAGATAAAGCATAGTAAGTTGTTCTAAAGATAAATAAGATAAGACCAAAGTGTGCTAACAGTTATATATGTAAAGAAGAGTCAGAATTGTTTCCAAACACAAAAGTCATCTCGTATATAAGTAAGTCCCAAGTACAAGTCAAAAATATAAAGCTGGATACAGGTCCAGTCACAAAATACATAGTCTAACAATATGACTACTCTCGGAACCCCGAGCAACTACACAAACTAGACGAGTTTCTACGCAGGTACATCCTCGTAAGATAAAGCCTGGTCCTCGGCAGTAACTCCATAATATGAATCACAAAGCAACTCCTCAGTAAGTATACCTACAACATTATCCTGTCAGGATGGGAGCAAGTACTAATTTTAGCAAACTAAATATACGAAATGTGAAATGAACAGGAATATAATAAACTGGAATCATGGCACATCATAATCTATCATGATAAGGACACATATATCATAGAGACAGATGTATATGTAATATTTAAAACTGTAGCAGATACGTGATCGTCAATAGGTGTACAATGTACAGTGGCACATAATAAAATATACTTTCGTACAAGTGATACGGCGATAGATGTACATACGCACAAATCCACTTTGAGATAAAGGCCTACTGCGCAGTAATCATATAAAATAAAACTTTGTTCGGTAAATACATACGAAGAAGGGGGCATGATCACGTACTTTACTAACAATTTCCCCATAACCCAGATCTAAACATATGAGAGATATACAAACTGTCCTGAGCATGGTAGGGACTGAAATAAATATAATATGTGAAGATTTAACTTGCTACCCCAAGGATCAGTATTTAACATGGTTGGAATCACAGTTCATTGTTGTAACAGTATGAAAAGTTTGTAGATGTACTTGCCTTTAGCAAAGCAAAGCAGTGATAAAAATGCTATAGATGCCTGGTGACTCGTCACTGTAGAAATAACTCATAAACTTAGTTTTTATACTAGGTTAAACACTAAGACACTAGTGGTACAATACGACTTTCTGACTGGACACCTAGCCAAATGATGACTTTAGCATATGAGACCAATGTAGGGTAACACAATACTCAAACTAACTTTCTAGGGTCTTTATACTAGTGTAGGGTGAGGTCCAATACGACTATAACTCAAAACAACACAAAATATTACAAGTCGTAACTATTCAATAAATAAATCAAACTGTACACTGTGTTCCAACAATTTTTGAGATAGACAAAAGGCTCAATTTTATATAAAACAAAGTACCAAAATGATCCTTATTAATTATAGAAATTTATACTAATTTTTTTGGAATTTATAATCCTTCATAGATATTTATTAAAAATCAACAAACATATATATCCTGAAAATGAGTTCTGTTTTTCTATCTTTATAAAATACCAAATTACTTATTAAATGCTGGAAAAACATTATAAATTAGATAAATTAACATAGTATTTAAATTCAATTTTTCCTAAATTTTTACAGCACTTAAAATATATATAAAAATTCAAAAACAACAAGTAACACTTTCTGGAAAATAATTAATTAATTATTTACTATTTTGTCCATGCATTCGAAATTGAACCGAAGTCCAGATACAGGACCCAAAGCCATGAATCAATTCCAATATGACTTGTACAGACTATGAATGTATTAGACACAATTGGGCCCAAAAACCCATGCTAGGTTTGGACATCAATTGGCCATGATTATAAAATGCAGTAATTTAAATATAAATAATATATTTTAAAGTGGTAAAAAAATATTCAAGTCCCAAAGTTATAAAATAAAATAACTTGTGAAATTTTACATAATAATATTTAGCACTAAAATTTGTATTTGAAAATATATACATAATTATGCAACAAACACAATTATATATATACATAAATATATAGATATTTATATATATATAATGGATATATATATATAATATACATATATATAAAAAAATACAGAATATATATATAAAAAAAAATATAAATAAATAAATAAATAAATATATATATATATATATATATATATATATATATATATATATATATATATATATATATATATATATATATATATATAACAGTATATATAATAATATATATACATATAAATATACATACATATATACACATATATATATATATATAAATACATATGTACATATATACATATATATAATAAAAAAAAGGGGGAGGCTCGAACTCGGCAAGGGGCAAGGGGAGTTTGAGTGCGCTCGGGCTGGCCAGGGGGTCAGCTCGAGTCAGTTGTTAGGGTTAGGTTTTAGTTAAATTTATTAGGGTTTAGGTTAACGGGTTGTAAACCCGATAGCATATTCTTCGTGTCCGGACAGTCAAGGACACGAAGAACGGTCGAGTCCAATTGTCCAGGTCGTGCATGACATGCACGAATCGAGTTAGACGTGTCCAGACTTACCACAAGACTCGTCGAGACTCGGCGAGTTACATATGTGAATACGAGTCATATAGGAGAAGGAAAAGCATGGTGACACGTACGTGTCCGACTTCGAGTCGAGGAACGGTGTTGCTTTAGGGCGGAGGGGTCGTCGTCGTTGTCGGAGAAAAATAAAACGGGGGTCAGCGCTTCGAGACACGTCGGTTGGCGGTGGTGGCTCGTCGGGAGGTGGACGATGGTGAAGGAAAACCTAGATCTAGGGTTCAGGCGAGTGGCCGAAGAAGGAAAAGTGGAGGCGATGGTTAGGCTGGGCTGGGTGGTCAGAAAAATAGATTAGTGTTAGGGTTTGGGGTCGGGGAGTATTTATAGGAAGGGTAGGACGGTCGAAGAGGGGGTTAGGTCGGCCGGGTTGTCGGGGCGGTGGTTAGCCAGCCGCCGGTCGTTGGGGGCAGGTGGGGAGGAGAGAGAAAGAACGTGGGGGGGGGGGGTTGGTAGTTTGCAGCAAGGCCCCTATAGTTTGGGGTCTTGCAAAATAGCCCGAAGCCTATCGGTTTGTAAATACAATTTGCAAACCGAAATTAAAACAATTCATATATTTGCAAATCAGTATTAAAACAAATCAACAATTTGTAATTCGATATTAAAACAATTCAAATATTTAAAAAATGATATATTTTGCCTTAAAAATTAATTAAAAATTATTTAAAAATTCTAAAAAAATTCCTAATAATCATATTAATTCATTTTAAATATATAAATGCTATTAAAATTATAAAAACTATTTTTAAAATTTAGGGGCTTACAAATCTTCCCTCCTTGAAAAATTTTGTCCTCGAAATTCACAAGGATAGAAGACTCTACAAACATTCTAATATATCAAGCAAAGCAGACAAATGACTAAGGCTATTATTAAGACTAACCTCTAGGGTATCAAGCGGGAATGGGTGGTTCCCTCGCAGCTGTTGTTTGCAAAAACAAAAGTATAGAACTTTATTGATACAAACTGTAATAAAGATTACAAGAATTCTAGGAAAATTACAACTATAGGAATCCAATCTTGATGACGATTGCTTTATCCCTTGGACGATGTGAACTGTGAAGACGAAGCCTTTGGAGTGAAAACAACTCTGGAAACTGAAGGCAAAAGCCTCTGAAGTTGAAGACAAAAGTCTCGGAAGAATGCAGCAGCACTTTGGCAAGAACTCCTGAACTCTCTGATTTCTGATCTCTGATCTTTTTTTTTAAAATGAAGACTTGAAACTCTATTTATAGAGTTCTAAAAATAACTAACTTTCAGTTATTTTGGACTGCGCAGGATGATTTACGCAGTATTGGTTTGCGCAACATTAATTTGCGCAGACAGTTACTGGATCATGGGCCAACTATCATGGACACATGGCATCATTTGATAGAAATGCGCATGATCGTGCATAAACAGTTGCCACGTAATGAGCAATCGATGGCATGAATGCCACGTGTAACTTAACAATTATATTGATGGAGTGCGCAGAGTTAAATTGCGCATACATGGTTTGCGCAGACTCAAACTGCGCAGGATTGGTTTGTGCTGCCAGCTGTCAGCCGCCCTCGAGCACTGTGCAGCGCAGAAAACGAACAGATTCCTTGTTATTCGTGCTGTCAGTTGTCAGAAAAGATTTGATTTGATTTGGTAATGATGACTTCTGCCACGTCAGTCTGCGCAGTTGAAAGTGTGCGCAAAGCAGTATGCGCAATCGGATTGCTGCGCAATCTATTGTCTGCACAATTCATCCAAATGATGGGTTTCTTGATTTCTTGACTTTGTTGATTGATGCAACTTGATTTTTTAGGACCTACAAGACCCCCTTCAAAGTTTACGAAAGTTGATTTGATTCAAAGTTTCGAAATACTTTGAATTTTTGAATTTTGAATCAAGTTGCGCATGATGATGAGCTGTTTGCGCAAAGTGAAGTGCCCCCAAATTTTAGGCGCAATCCAAGGCAGCCGTTTCGTATTTCAGAGGCTATAAATAGTCGTCTTTTCATTTCATTTTTTTACTTTGCCTCCTTCGTGCTTTTGAGAGAAAAATCCCCGAACCCTTTCTGTCTTCTTTCTCCGACGACTTCCATGGCGCCCCGACGATCTAATGTTGCCGCTGCCGCCGCTGCGAAGGGAAAAGCTCCGGCCGAATCCTCTGACAGAGTTGCTCGGCGAGCATCTCGACATGAGTCTGCGCACCCTGCTCTGATAGGTAGTAAAACCGATCGACAACCCCTTTTTAGGGTGTTTTAACTTCCTTCGATCTTCGAAACTCATCTCTTTTTAGAGATGAGTTCAAATTGCGCCACCCCTTTTTAGGGTTTTTGGTTGCATAAACAGTCAGTCTTCATTTTTATGAAGACTGTAATCCTGCGCAATCTATCGAATTGTGCCGACAGAAAGTCAGCGCAATCGATTGATTTGTGCTGAATGTCAGCGCAGTCGATTGATTTGCGCACCCTATTATGATGCACAAACTAATGTTGCGCAATCCATGTTAGCGCAATCTGAGGATTGTGTACTCTTCTGTTTTGCTTGTCTGAAAAATAGAGTTTTTGACTTGTACTGATCTTCATCTGTTTTTGATGCAGTTGAAACCAATAAAGATCCAAACTATGAACATTTTGTGGGAACTTTGTCTGAATCTGAATATAAAGAAGATTTGTCTCACGTCCATTATCCTCAGTACAATCTGCCGGCTTTTCGTCAGGCAATATTGATTTCTCAGGACAACGAAACTTTAATGTGTCTGATGAATGGACAGCCTCTGGAATCAGCAGATGCTGTTATCCACAAGAAACCCTTATTCTTGTTTGGTGACGCCTTTGAAAAAGTCTCCCAGCCTAGGCCAAGGATGGAGGAGATGGTAGTCCACCGGGAAGACAGATCATTCTTCATTCCTGACATTGCTCGATGCCTTCCTTTGTCACGGTACGCTCATGCGAGCTACCCAAGGAAGATGGAATGGAATATCACTCTTCTCCAGGATGCTCGTGCAGGGAAGATCTTTGTAAAGAAGGTTAACGGGAAAGATATGTTTTACAGCTCTTCTGACAGATACAGTGTTATATTGAGAGGTTTGAGACCCAGCTGCATTCCACCGGAGAACTCCTCGATGCTGATGCCCGTCAGAACCCCTATATTCGCAAATGAATTTGCGAAGGAAGAAGGAAAAACCCTGAATAGGATATCAGAATGACTGGATTAGTGAATCCAGATTACAAGCGATGTAATTGCATTGAAAATTGGGTTCTGACAGCCTTCCAAGACAAACTTCAACAAATTAACCTGTTTCAAGCAGTGCATGCCACTGTATACGGGTTTGCTCCTAACCCTCATATGTTTTTGGCCTTGGCTGAGCGATACAATTACAGAACAGGAACCTTCATGACCCCGGGTGGAGAGATGGGGTTTGCACTCCACGAGATGAAGTACATCTCATACTTGCCCATGGCGGATGCTCCGTATGAGGAGTTTGTTCCCACAAATGATGAGTTAGAGAAACTCAGAAAAGAAAATGCTGAAATGGTAGCAGTGTTTGAGGAACTGCTATGCCATTACAAGATCTGCTCTTTGTACTATAAAAGTGCTACGGCCAACACTTGCTATTCTTCGAAGTGGTTGCCATACTTGTTTCTCAACCATTTAGAGGAAAAGAAAACTAAGGAGAACGACAAGTGTTACCCTAATTTTTTCAAACCCTTAAATAGCGCAGAAGTCATGAAGATGATGGAAGAAAGTAAACATTATGATAAGGAAATGAAGGATGATCATCAATGTCCACCTTTAAAGAAAGGTAACATTTTGGAGAGTTTTTTGAGAATGGGTTATAGACCCATGTCCAAAGAAGCCCAGTTAGCAGGGTTTCTGACACACTGGCTCAGACGATTCGTGGTCCCGGGATCTAGTGCAGTGGACCGTTTTCATCGCGGTGTACTTTTTGCTGCCGTCAAGCTAGTCTTCGGTTATAAGGTTGACTTGTTATCGGCAATGACCTGCAGATTGAATGCGAGTCTTCGCTTGTATGTTGACTCGATGCTGAAGGCAAAGGGAGAGAAAGAATTCCCCTGTCTCGAACTGCCGTACACTTATCTCTTTGGATGGTTACTCCTCCACTATCCAACTTTAATGGACCCTGGTATGGGACCAGTAGATGGCAGCTTCTTGCGCAGATATTCTCAGGGTAAATGGAAGTACACCTCTCTGAGTGAGTGCAGATTTGTTTTAAATTTGAACAGAGGATGGAACTTCTGTTGCGCACCTCTCCCGGCCGGTCATGACCAGATGCCACCCAACATGGTAGATTCAAAGCTGCAGCCCTTAAACCGTGTGGCCTTTGAATGGTTGAAGACAATTCGACCATCTCATTTAGTATACCGCTTTGAAGAAGAATGCTTTTTGGAACCATACCTCCCTAGCCGTTTTGCTAGACAATTTGGGTATGATCAGTTCCATGTAGGGAACGCAATCACCTGCCTTCAGGGCAAGGGTTTCTTGATTGACGGGGCCCGAGCTTGGGCCTACTACAATGCCCGTGACACAAAGGCTACCTTCTCGATGCCACCAAAGAGCACTCCTCAAGGGCCTCGGATGCTCTTTACATACTCGGTATTTTACACATCTGCAAATACTTTTGCCGAGAACTTTAATCTCGCCGATAGTTTTGCTTCTGCGATAAGATTGAGAAAAGGGAGGATAGCTTTATCAATCCCTGCCAATGATGAGGCAAACGAGCCGGCGGATGAACCCCTAGAAACTTCAAAAGAAATGATGTTCCAACAAGAAGTAAACGCAGCAATGCGTATCTCTCTGAGAGTGGAAAAGTCTCCTGCCAAGAAAAGAAGAAGAGAGGAGCCTCCTGCTCCTGCAGCAAAAAAGAAATTGGTCTTGGAGCATTCTTCTGATAAAATGACTACAAGATCCCAATCTCGGCAGCTAGCCGAGACAAATCAGGAAGTTGCTACTATACCAACTTCTGTACAGAAGCAAACAGCACCAATAAATGTAGAGAGTCCCGACAGACCTCTACACAGAAAGAAGAAGAAGTTGGTCACCAGAAGAAATTTAGAAGCCTCTTCTTCCCAACAAATTATGACTTCAGTAGATGCTGCAGCAGGATTTATAATGCCATCTCCCACCCCTGTTTCTGAATCAGGGAGTAAAATCCTTGAAGAGACTGAACAAAGGGGAGATCTTGACCCCAGAACTGAAGTTGAAATACTCAGAGAAAACATCATTGAAGAGGAGCTAAATATTACACGACCCCTTTCACCTGTCGCGGAGACGACTCAGCTTCCTCCTACTCCAAAGACTCTTCGTGAAGAAGAAGAGCGTGAAATAATCGAAGCTTTAGAAGATTGTTATAGCCTGCAGGAGGATCTAACCGCAACTGACAGTGGGAATGCAGCCCAAAAAGAAGAAGAAGATAAGGATGAAGAAAGCTCTTCGTCTAAAAATGTTGATAAGTATATACAGAATCCTGAAGGGGACAACGAAGAACACATATCTCTTGATACCGCCGACAATGCTTCGGATCCTAAAAAGGATATTGAAGTAGAGGCGTCCGTAGAAAAGGTTGTTAACCCTGATGAAGACGTCGAGATAGAAATATCTCCTGAAGAAGTGGCTGGTGAAGATGTTCAGCAAGAGAATCCCGCCACCGAACCCCAAGGTATAAAATGAGATTTAACAATCTTCTTTCTTTAAAATAGATTGATATCTAATATCTTCATTTGTAGTTCTTGCAGGTCTTGATACTCTACCAACACCTCCGATGGACCTGGCTATGGTGCCTATTCCAACGGTAGTTGTTAGTAGTAGCCATCACTTATCTTGCGGCTCTGAAGCGGGCAGCAGCCAAGCTGTCGTAATTGAAGCTACTTCCGTTCAACGGGAGTCTATTCCAGCAGGAAATGCAGTTGTTGTTAGATCCAATCAAGGTAAGACTGCTTTTTAATTTGATCTTTTTGTTTATTGGCAAATTAGTAAAATAATAATTTTTACTTTTTGCAGAAGAACAAACAGGAGGAGCAGCTAGTTCCACTCTGGCTCCTTTGTTTAAAGAGCCTATCATTCAGCAGCAAAGGATTGAGCAACCGACTACCCCATCCTCAACAGGGGTAGCTTCGACTCCTGGAACTATAGCCATCAATCAGCAAGTTGTACAGTCATTTACCAAGTGCTTTTTTGAATCGTTGGGATCTCTTGCCCATAAGATGATAGAGAAGGAAGGAGCTGACTTTATTATGGTTAGGAAGCCAACTTCTTTTTTAATAAGAGCCATAAGGGATCAAGGAGATGAGGCTCAAGCCATTCTTCTTGAACATATATTGGATGAGTTGGAAGTATCCATCAAGAAATATAAAGAGCTCAAGAAGAAGAATATAGATTCTCTGGTGCAAGCCGAATATAAGCGACTAGCCCAAGAAGCTGATATTGAAAGGATAAACCTTCAGAACCTTTTAGAAGCTCATTCTGCAAAGTCCGCTGAATTCAACTCAAAGATAGAATCAGTTACTTTGGCAGCTGAGAACAAAGGACAGAGGCTTACTGGATTGAAAGCGGAAATCATTCGCCTTCAGAAGGAATTTGAAGAAGAAACTGCCAATCAACGACTTATGATTGAACAACTCAATGCCCTAATTCAAGAGAAAAATGAGTATGAAGAGACTCATAGTGCTGAAATTACCCGCAGGACAATAGATATGCCTGTTTTTGATAAAGAAAAAGGGATGGAAGAAGCAAGAATGAGAGTAACAACTAGTCACGAAGAAGAGTTGCAGACCTTGAAGCAACAGATCAACAATTTGATTGTTCCTCTCTCTTGATTAAAACTCTTTTGTATCTTTGTTTTTATTGCTGTGGAAGCATTTTTGTACTGTCTTATATTCTGATTAAATAAAAGACATTTTGTTGTGGCTCCATTATTTATTGCATATCTTATTCAGATATAAATAATAGATAGATATTTATTGACAACTTAATCGAAAACGACAAGTTGCTGATGTAGAAGATGAACGATGATGAATCGTCAATGTATATGAAAAATGAGTGAACGGGAATACCGTCAAGTAACAATGAAAGAACGAGTAAATCATCAAATGATATTGAAATGAACGAATTAACCGTCAAATGATAATAAATGAACGGGTTAACCGTCACAATAGAAGAACGGATGAACCGTCAGAGATTAACGAACGGACGAATCGTCGGATGAATGTAAATAAATGAACGGATGAACCGTCAGGAGAATGTGATAAATGAACGGATGAACCGTCGGATGAATGTGATAAATGAACGAATGAACCGTCGGAAGTTAATGAACGGATGAACCGTCGGATGAATGTAATACATGAACGGATGAACCGTCGGAAGTTAATGAACGGATGAACCGTCTGATGAATGTAATAAATGAACGGATGAACCGTCGGAAGTTAATGAACGGATGAACCGTCGGATGAATGTAATAAATGAACGGATGAACCGTCGTTTCATTATTTGAGGAACTTTTGTCTATATAAATATAGCAGAAATCTGACAGGAATAAACACTTCTGCTCTTCAACATAAAAATGTCGTCCGGAGAAGCATCTAAGAAGGCCGAAATCGCCTCGAAGGTTGAGAAGGGCACTGAAGAACGCCCTGCTGATCCAATCCAACCGAAGGAGACAAAAGCAGGCGAAGGTTCGTCTACACCTCAGCCACCACGAGACATTCTGGACTTCCTGCTTGAACCCGGAAGGACTAAAGAAGAAGAAGCCATGAGGATGGCTGCCTGCAAGTTTCTTATGGGATCCAGCAAGGAAGTTCTCGACTCTTTTACTGACCGTATTTTTGAGAAGGATGGCAGTGGCCCTCGTCCAAATGTAGAGAAAGATGATAGTGACCTTTAATATTATGTACTATCATATGATGAAATAAAATTTGCTTTTTATTTATGAACTTGATCTTGTCTGATAATTTACAAATATTTACATTTATACATAATACTTCTTTAAGAATTTGCCATTGATAGGCATCATAGCAACTCGACCATCAAGTTCTGAAAGTTGATAAGCACCATTTGAGAAGACTTTGCTCACAACATAGGGACCTTCCCATTTTGTATCGAATTTCCCTTTGCTCATATGAGTCATAGTCATAGGACGTCTGACCGTTAGAACAAGTTCTCCTTGCTGAAAGGCTCTGACCTTCACTTTACGATTAAATGTCTTTGAGATGCGGGCTTGGTATAACTCAATATGCTGTTGAGCCATTAACCGCTTTTCATCCAATGCTTCCAACTCTTGAAGTCGAAGAAGGTCATTATTTTCTGTGGTAAGCTCATTGGCAATAGCAATCCTTAAAGAAGGAATTTGTAACTCCAAAGGAAGGACAGCTTCACAGCCATACACCAAAGAGAAAGGTGTAAAGCCTGTGGGATTGCGGACTGTAGTTCGATAGGCCCAAAGACATTCGCCAAGTTTCTCGCTCCAATTTCGTTTGTTAGTGGATACAAACTTCTTAAGGAGCTTAATAATGGTTTTGTTAAAGGCTTCAGCTAAACCATTAGCGGCAGGATTGTACGCCGTCGAAGCAACATTGTTAATTCGATGATCATCGCAGAATCTAGTGAACTTCTGACTAATGAATTGAGGTCCATTGTCATGAATGATTCTGCGAGGTACACCGAATCTATAGATGACATGGTGTTTAACGAAATTGATGACACTGCTAGTCTTGACTTCAGCCAGAGGTATAGCTTCGGCCCACTTGGAGAAGTAATCGGTTATTGCCAATATGAACCGATGTCCTCTAGAAGAAGGAGGATTAATAGGACCTATGATGTCCATACCCCAAGCTTCAAAAGGCCATGAAACAGCAGTCGGGTGTAAGAACTCCGAGGGTTGATGAATGAAGTCTGTATGGATTTGACAAGCACGACATTTCCTTGCATATTCAATGGCATCTGATACCATAGAGGGCCAATAATAACCCATACGTCTAATACGATCCTGTAATTTAGGACCAGGTTGATGTGCTCCACAGACGCCATCATGAGCTTCACGCAACACTTGTTTGGCTTCATCACCAGCTAAACAGCGTAGAAGAAGACCATCATAAGTTCGCCGATAGAGTGCTTTGGTGGTTTGATTATAGTAAAATCGTAGAGATCGACGTCGAATGCTTATAGCCTCCTTAGGATCATCAGGGAGTATGTCATGTAATACGAAATCGATAAAAGGAGTCCTCCAATCTTCACTGATAACATTGACTTTAGTAAGATTACTGAACTCAATATTACGATTGTTTTCGACACAGAACAGTTTTCGATTAGAGATGACCACCACTTGCTGTCTTCTGATAGGGATGGCTAAAACTGCTGCAAGATTGGCCAAAGCATCTGCTTCAGTATTGCAAGCTCGGCGTACATATTCGATGAAGAAAGCTTTGAATGATGTAGCCATGTTGATTGCTGCTTCAAAGTAAGGCACCAGATCTTGATGGCGAACTTCATAGGTTCCTCTAACCTGATTAACAACCAACTTAGAGTCACCATAAACTTCAAGATACTCGATGTCTAGTTGTTTGGCTAACTGAAGGCCAATGAGTAGAGCATTGTACTCTGCCACGTTGTTAGAGCAAGGCTCATCTAGAGAGTAGGCTCTTTGGATAATTAATCCGTCTGGAGAAACGAGAACAACTCCAACACCTGCCACTATAGCACCATTTGGTCCAATTCTTGATGCACCATCAAAGAATAAACGCCAGGTTGGAAACTCTTCGGAGATCATGTTGACTTCTAACGTCTCGTCAAGAATTTCGTCATAGAGTTTAGATGTTTCAGGCACAGGATGAGCTGCTAAGAAGTCCGCCAGCGCTTGACCTTTGACAGACTTTTGTGGAACATACACCATGTCATATTGAGCTAGCAGGATTGCCCATGTAGCCAACCGAGAATTAAGTGTACTTGGTTTCTTCATGAGTACCCGGAGAGGGTTAACTCGAGATATAACGTGAATAGTTTGACCAATGATATAATGCCTCGTCTTTTGCACAGCAAACATGAGAGCCAAGCATTCTTTCTCGACAGGACTATAACGGTGTTCAGCACCAATCATAGTTCGGCTAAGATAGTATATAGCTTGTTCATGGCCTTCTTTGTTCTTTTGGGCAAGTAAGGCACCCAATGAATGGTCCATAGCACGGACATACATCAAGAATGGAATGCCAGAGATAGGTGGCACCAAAACCGGTGGGTTCATAAGATATTGTTTGATATCGTCGAATGCTCGTTGATATTCTTCAGTCCAAACAAAAGATACACCCTTCTTCATTAATTGAGTGAATGGTCTGCAGCGTCCAGACAAGTTCGAAATAAATTGCCTGATGTACGCAAGTCGGCCTTGGAATCCTCGTAGCTCTTTTAGGTTGCGTGGAGGACGCATCTCTTAGATGGCTTTGATCTTCTCGGGATCCACGTGTATACCCTTAGAGGTAATGACGAAGCCGAGAAACTTGCCACTAGAGACATCCAAGAATGACTTGGTGGGATTCATCTTGAGCTGATGTTGACGCATGAGATTAAATATTATTCTCAAATCTTGGAGGTGATCTTCTTTTAGACGACTTTTAACAGCAATATTGTCCACGTAACATTCGACTGTTTTGCGAAGATGATCTTAGAAAATAGTACTCATAGCACGTTGGTAAGTTGCACCAGCGTTTTTAAGACCAAATGGCATCACTGTATAACAATAAACACCACGAGGAGTGCGGAAAGATGTATGCTTTTCATCTTCAGGATGCATTTTGATCTGATTATACCCGGAAAATCCATCCATAAAAGATATCCTTTCGAACCCACAAGTATTGTCAATCATGACGTCTGTGATAGGAAGAGGAAATTCATCTTTTGGACATGCTTCATTGAGATCTCGGAAGTCGATGCAGACTCAAACTTTTCCAGTTTTCTTCAGAACTGGGACGACATTGGCTACCCAATCAGGATGCTGCTCTTCTCGAATAAAGCCACAAGCGATGAGCTTCTTGACTTCATCATCAATTACGTCCATCATTTCAGGCTTAAATCGCCTTTGTTGCTGTTTGACTGGTTTAGCATTAGGAAGAATGTTCAGTTTGTGAGTAGCAATCTTAGGATCTAAACCTGGCATGTCTTCATAACTCCAGGCAAAGACGTCGATATATTCTTTAATAAGAAGAATCAACTCTTGTTTGTCTGCTTCTGGAAGATTCTTGCTAATAAAAATTGGCCGAGGTGAATCTATTTCTCCTACATCAATTTGAAGTAGTTGATCTTCAGTAGGAGGTTCACGTTGTTCAAATCGAAGTACCCATTGGTTATCCATATGTTGAGCCCAAGGATCTGTTTCCGGACTTTCTTCAACATCTTCATCACAGTCTTCTGGTAGTTCAACAGAAACCATGTTAGAAGATACAATTATACGATGGACTTCACCGATGCTGGTATCGGAATCCCATGATCTGGAATCAGAAGAGTTAGAACGTTCTTCACTATCTGATTCAGAAGCTGCTGGGGATAACAGTGGAGGAGAAGTATATCCGAGACCTTTCTTGGTCCTGTCATAGTATATTTGTGATTTTTCGTTTGGAACTGTTGTACGAATGGGAGTTCGTCTACCTTTACCGTAGTTAAGGCCGCTCTTAAAATCGTAACCCATCTTTCGGAGGATGTCTTTTGATTGTTGACTATAACGATGGAACTGGAGACGTCCCATATCATTAACTTTGCTATCATCCGTATAATTAATCTTTGTTTCTGGTCTTTTATATAAAAAAGCTGAACTTTCACCTTTCTTTAAAGAAGGATGAATACGGTAAGAATCATCTGGATCTTCAAGCGAGACTTCTGTCTGAAAAGATTGTACGACTCCCAGTGTAATTGATTGGAAGCTATCTAACATATCCAAATAACTTTTAGTATAATAAATAACATCAGTATACTGGAAAGTAGATGCTTTTTCATTGATTTGTACATCAGTATTTACAACAGGACCTTTAACCTTAGCAGATTTGGTCAAATTGATTACAAGAGGGGGAGAAGAAGAACGTGGAGGAGGCTTGTTACGACGGAGGTCAATAACAAGTGGCTCAGAAGAGGTGAGCTCCCTTTTTTCCTTGTTGCGATTTAGATCAACAACAAGTGGCTCAGAAGGAATGAGCTGCTTTTTGTCTTTGTTGCGACGTAAGTCGATAACAAGTGGCTCAGAAGAGGTGAGCTCCCTTTAATTTTCATCAGCATCAACTGATTTCTTTTGAACTGGTAAGTGAATAACCAGTGGCTTGGAAGATTGAGGATGAGAGACTCGCCCCTTAACAGGTATGATAAGAGTGTCTTGAGGTACTGCTTTTTGATCTTCTTCAGTATCCATAGCCAATACTACCTTCATAAATTCATCCTTGTACATACGAGCATCGTTGCAATAAGCTTCAATACCCTTGAAAGGATAAAGGTCCGCAACTTCCTTATGAACTTGTCCTTTGTCATCAACGTATTTAAAACATTGATGAAGAGTTGATGGAACGACATTGTGTTCATGGAGGAATGGCCTTCCCAGGAGAGCATTATAAGAACAACCATGATTGTCAATGATATAAAAGGTCACCTTTGTGCGAAGATTGCCTATTTGGAGTTTTAGACGAATCTTGCCCAAAGGTTCACTCTTTCCTTGATTAAATCCCAGAATAGTAGTGATCGTGGTTGAAAGACTATGCACTGGTATCTTCAATGCATCTAGCATTGTCTTTGGCATAATACTAAGTGCAGACCCTGGATCTATCAGGATACGATCAACCTTCATTGAATCTACATAACCCGTATAATAAAGAGGACGATCATGTCTATTATCTTCCATTAACATATCATCCTGAGTGAAGATAATATTTGGGATCAGTTCCAAGACGCTATGATTGTGATGACAAGAGACTGATTCTGATTTTGGCTTCTTGAGAAGAGTTAAGCAAGTTTCAGCCTGCATCAAAGCTTCACTTAGAGTTTCTCGTGTCTCTTTGGAAAGACGCAAGAGTTCAAAGATTGACAACCTGGCTGGTGTATTGGCTAATTGAGCCAATATATCAAAATTGTAAGGCTTCTCAAGCCCAGTAGGAGATGACTTCTTTAGAGGTTTGTCAAATCGAACTTGTTGCTTGCCTTTGTCAGCCGTTGTTGGCTTAGGAGGAATTGATACTACAACTGGTGAAGATGTAGAAGGGACCTCTTCAACAGATGCAGGTTGTACCAGAACAGGTTCGGAAGAAGAAACAGGATCCTTTTGCCCTTCAGAATGATCTTTCAAATAAGCTTTTCCTGATCTTGTGCCTAACAGAATCTCTTCGTCAACAATGGGATCAAAAGATATCATGTTACAGATTTTGGTCTTGCCTTTAGAACGAATTTTCTTCTTGGAAGATATCTCAAATTCTGGAGCAAGATCAGGATGGATCCACATAATTTCACCGTTGTCAAGAGACAAGGGAATAAGACCTTCATTGGATGGAAGCGGGAGATTCTCAATTTCAAGGGTTGCTTTAGGAATTGGAATGACACCATGCTGTATCATCTGCGGAGGGAAATCTCCAAATTGAACTGAAACCATATTTGCCGTAACAGTCTTCTCATCTTGTTGCAAAGTGACTACACCTGCATTAACAAGCTCTTGAATCTTACCTTTGAGCACATAGCATGCTCGAGTAGGATGTCCAATAAATCGGTGATAGACACAATACTTGGGATGATCAGTCTTATTGACTTCATCAGGTTTCTTTGGATCAGAAAGTTGAATTTTGTTACTTTTGAGTAAACACTCAAAGATACTTGCAGTGTCATTTTCGTCAAAAGAATATTCTATCTTCGGACGAGGTTCCCTCGGTGGAGGTTCAGAAGGAGTAGGAGTAGATGTAGGTGGGGCCACATTGACAGTCAAAGATTCTTTATTTTTGTTCAAGTTAATGTTTAAAGTCTCTTTCGCTTTGCGATTGTTCTGGCGATTGCCACCACCTGAATTCTGATGCTCATCGCGATCAGGATTAGACATTTGTACCCCCAATTGTTTAAACTTGTCGGCACTTACTTCAGCGGCTTTGGCGTTGACGATGAATGAGGGCCAATCTTGGAATTGGGTAGATCCCGTCCACATACTGATAATAGGTAAAAGATTTGCCTTACAAGTATCAATAGTGACAGCAGCTGGAGTCCCTGGAGGCATTTTCAAAGCTTCACGGCGTAACCGTTCAATAAAGCTCTCAGCAGTTTCATTATGTTTTTGTTTGATTTTGTTGAGAGCTGACATCGTCATATCATTAAATCCTTCATAGAACCGTTCCAGAAAGATTTGTTTGAGACCTGAAAAAGAAGTAATGCAACCATCGGGCAAACTTCTGTACCAGTCGTATGCTACGCCGGCTAAACAACCGACAAACACTCTGGTAAGAAGAGCGTCATTTGGCTGAAATTGAACAGTCATTACCTCAAAATGATTGATAAATTGACTCGGGGAAGTACTGCCATCGAACAGAGAAATTGTAGGGATTTTGTACTTTGGGAGAAACGGGACGTCCTTCCATTCAACCGGATAGGGCTGTTTAATCCCCAACCTTTGTAGATTGTCTTTCTCTTTAAATGCTTCAAACTGGGTTCGTAAGAGTTTGACAGCTTCATTGGCGTCTTCTGATGAAGAAGAAGGAGCAGGTTGAATTGTAGTAGTAGGAGGAGGAACAGCGTTGTAAGCACTACCTCCAGCTCCTGAATGGCTAGGCGTAGTTTATACTTGCACTTGTACAGGAGGCATTTGGGGAGGCACTACCCCCAGCCCAGTATTGGCAGGTATTGAAGACGCTATGATCTCTGGACTAGTAATAGGTGCTGTTGGTGGTGTAACATGCTGTGCTACAATGATGGAATGCATACTAGCGACCATTTCAGCCATGGTCTTTAGCTTATCTTCAAGTGCAGCAATTCGCTGTTCTTGATTTGCAGAGGTTGAAACATCTGGATCATCGGTGACAACATAAGCCGTCACTTCTCTTGGCACAGTGGAAGATACTGTTTGTTCAGAACTTTCACTGTATGCATCATAATCAGAAAATGAATCATCTCCTGACTGAGAAACAGGGAGATGACTTGAAGGATTTTGAGGAAGATTCCTTTGACCGATTGTATCTCGGCTTCGGGAACAGGTATGTTGAAATACTCCTTCTGAAGATTCTTGAAGTAATTCCAAATACCGTTGGCTTGGCTTGCGGAGTCTACCATGCTTAGAGCATCTTTTACCCCCAGTGTCTCGGGAAGTCATGTTAACAGAAGCATACAAAACTTCATCTTCTTCTGACATAGGTTCAGATTTAGCAAAAGTTAAACGATCGAAGACAGATCGTTTTGTCGTTTGACAACAGCATTGGATGATGACTTTATGATTACAGTGATGATCAGATGATTGAACTGGAGGAGTTGAGGCATTATCCCGTTTTTGTCTGAGATGTTCTCGGAGATCAGAAACCATGCCAGGACGAGGAAAGGTTCGAGGAATATGTTCTTTAACAATATTCGGAACATGGTTCCGATTCTTCAAATGTTTAGTCCCTTGAGTATACAGGGACGTACTTACTTCATTGGCATAGGTATCAGGATTTTTGTTCCTGGAGGTTTGTCTTTGAGGCTTGACCTTCGGCATAGGTTGCTTACGTTTTGCCGAAGTTGGCCTGTTAAGATATGTTCTTAGATCTGCAAATTCACCCCCAGGAGTTTCTGTTTGAGACACTAACAGTTTTCCCTGTCTGGAATGACAAATTTGGAGAGTCGGGAGGTCCTGGAATTCTGCTATCGGAGTAGGCAGAATACCTCTTTGATTAGTACAAGTACTCTTGTTATAAAGGAAAGAAGAATCCTTGTTTGCCAGAGTTCTTGAATTGATTGGAGCCGAGACACATTGAGATGGATCTTCTTCAGTAAAGACTGAAGAAGACTGAAAAAAGACTAAAGGGCCTTTTTCTTTGTTTTGAGATGAAGGGTTAGCTAAAGAGCGTTTCCCTCTGTTATTTTCCAAGTCATGAGACAAGGAAGTTTGAGAAAAGACCAATGGACCTTTTCCTTTACTTTGAAGAGAAAGAGGAATAGTCAAAGGACTACCTTCAATGGATTGCGCAGGGGCAATAGGGTGTTTGGGAAGAGGAGTAGAATCTCTTCTTTTATTGTGAGAAGCCAGAAATTTAGCCAAAAGGCTATTTTTCTTGGATTGTGCAGACTTGGTTTGCGCATGGGTGGAAGGTGCACTAGTCATTTGTGCATTAGAAGCTTTGGTAGGAAGTGCATCAGGAATTCTTGTCTTAGAGTGCTTGGGATGCACTTTAGTTACTGGAGTGCTATTTTGCGCAGGAAAAGCCACTGCCAATTGCGCCAGAGTCATAGGAGTCTTCTGTTTTGACAAGGCAGCATATGAAGTAGCTTGCGCAACAGTTGCAACAGATTGTGCAGTCTTGACTGCAATAGATTGTGCAGCAGTTGCTGATACAGACTGTGCAACAGTTGGCACAGCAGTTTGTGCAGCAGTCTGACTAGCAGATTGTGCAACAGTTGGTACAGCATCCTTGGTGGCAAAAATGCCAGATTGTGCAGACTTGGAGACCCAAACTGAGCGCACTTTGCTCTTAGCAGGAGAGGCTACAGTACGGGAAGTGGTCTTGGAGTTGAGCATCGCCTCGTAAGCTGTCTGATTGACCTTAACAACCAGCGTCTTTTGCGTCTTCCCGATAGACGCTACGTCACATTGAGTTGCTACTTCCTCGTCGGAGGAGAAAGTTATCCCCAGCAGAGTCGCCATTTTGTTTGCAAAAACAAAAGTATAGAACTTTATTGATACAAACTATAATAAAGATTACAAGAATTCTGGGAAAATTACAACTATAGGAATCCAATCTTGATGACGATTGCTTTATCCCTTGGACGATGTGAACTGTGAAGACGAAGCCTTTGAAGTTGAAAACAACTCTGGAAACTGAAGGCAAAAGCCTCTGAAGTTGAAGACAAAAGTCTCGGAAGAATGCAGCAGCACTTTGGCAAGAACTCCTGAACTCTCTGATTTCTGATCTCTGATCTTTTTTTTTTAAATGAAGACTTGAAACTCTATTTATAGAGTTCTGAAAATAACTAACTTTCAGTTATTTTGGACTGCGCAGGATGATTTGCGCAGCATTGGTTTGCGCAACATTAATTTGCGCAGACAGTTACTGGATCATGGGCCAACTATCATGGACACATGGCATCATTTGATAGAAATGCGCATGATCGTGCATAAACAGTTGCCACGTAATGAGCAATCGATGGCATGAATGCCACGTGTAACTTAACAATTATATTGATGGAGTGCGCAGAGTTAAATTACGCATACATGGTTTGCGTAGACTCAAACTGCGCAGGATTGGTTTGCGCTGCCAGCTGTCAGCCGCCCTCGAGCACTGTGTAGTGCAGGAAACGAACAGATTCCTTGTTATTCGTGCTGTCAGTTGTCAAAAAAGATTTGATTTGATTTGGTAATGATGACTTCTGCCACGTCAGTCTGCGCAGTTGGAAGTGTGCGCAAAGCGGTATGCGCAATCGGATTGCTGCGGAATCTATTGTCTGCGCAATTCATCCAAATGATGGGTTTCTTGATTTCTTGACTTTGTTGATTGATGCAACTTGATTTTTTAGGACCTACAGCTGTTGGGTCGAACAAATAAGGGTATCTCTCCCTCATATTCGACTCCCTCTCCCAAGTAGATTCACCCGGAGAGTGACGGCTCCAAGCTACTCGTACCAAGGGTATGACTTTGTTCCTCAGCCTCTTCTTCATCCTGTCCAATATCTCCACTAGCTGCTCAGTAACTGCAAGGCTCTGTCCGATCTCCAACTCTGAATGGTCTAGCACATGGCTGGGGTCCGGAACATATCTCCTCAGCTGAGATACGTAAAAGACATCGTGAACTCCTGCTAGATTGGGTGGAAGTGCAACCCTGTAAGATACCTCTCCGATCTTGCTAAGTATCTCGAATGGCCCGATGTATATGGGGCTCAACTTGCCTCCTCGTCCGAACCGGATTGTCCCTCTAGTAGGTGATATCTTCACTAACACCATATCTCCGTCAGCGAACTCCATCGGTCTACGACTAGCATCGGTCCAGTGTTTCTGCCTGTCCTGAGCGACTCTGAGCCTATCTCTGATCATCTCGACCTTCTCTACTGCATCCGTGATTATCTCTGGCCCAAGCATAACTCTGTCCCCAATATCGTTCCAAAATAGCGGTGTACGGCATCGTCGTCCATATAGTGCCTCGAAAGGAGACATACCGATGCTGGCTTGGTAGCTGTTGTTGTATAAAAACTCTACCAAGTGCAGATGGCTCTCCCATGATCCGCTAAAATTCAGCACAAAGGTCCTCAGCAAGTTCTCTACCATCTGTATCGTCCTTTCGGACTGTCCATCTGTCTGCGGGTGGTACGCTGTACTGAACTTGAGCCGACTGTCCAATTCTTTCTGCAAGCTCCTCCAATAGTGGGACATGAATCTGCTGTCTCAGTCCGACATGATGCCCACTGGTACTCCATACAAGCAAACTATCTGCTGCATGTATAGCTCCGCCAACTTATCGATGGAAAGCCCCACCTTGAAGGATATAAGGTGCGCACACTTTGTCAGCCTGTCCACGATGACCCAAATGGCATCTTTCCCTCCTTGGGAACGAGGAAGCCCTGAGACGAAGTCTATCGTAATGTGTTCCCACTTTTACTTAGGAATGGGTAACGGCTGCAATAGACCAGCTGGCCTCTGGCGCTCCGCCTAGACCTGCTGGCAAACTAGGCATCTCGAAATAAAATGTGATACATCTCTCTTCATCCCGTGCCACCAAAGATGTTCCCGTAAGTCACGGTACATCTTGTTAGCACTATGGTGAATAGAATATCGAGATCTATGTACCTCCTGTAAGACTGCCTTTATCAGCCCTTCCTTCGGCACGCATAACCGGCTGCCATGCCACAAGGATCCATCCTCTGCTACGGTGAAGTCATCCAGCAATCCAGCTACAGCCTGGGCTCGAAGTCTGCGAAGGCTCTCATCTGTAGACTGTGCTTCCTTGATCTGCTCTATCAAAGCTGATTGAATGTCAAGCGCCATCATCTGTATCACCGATTCTGGCCGAACTATCTCGATACCGAGCTTCTCAAGATCTTCCCGTAAATGTCGATCTATCATCAGATACCATGCCATCGGATACCTACTCAGTGCATCCGCCACCACATTTGCCTTCTCGGGGTGATACTGTAAATCGATGTCGAAGTCCTTCATCAACTCCAACTATCGTCTTTGCCTCATGTTCAGCTATTTCTGCGTGAACACATACTTCAAGCTCTTATGGTCAGTAAAGATTTCCACACGCTTTCCGTATAAGTAGTGTTTCCACAACTTGAGTGCAAAGATCACCGCAGCTAACTCTAGGTCGTGGACAGGATAGTTCCGTTCATGAGTCCATAATTGCCTAGATGCATAAGCAATCACTTTACCACGCTGCTGTAGAAGACATCCTAGCCCCTTTTCCGAAGCATCGCTGTTTATGGTGAAACCTCCAGACCCTGAAGGTAATGTCAGAACTGGAGCGGTCGTCAGCCTCCTCTTCAGCTCCTCAATTGCTGCCTGGCATTCCTCTGACCAGATATACTCTGCATCCTTCCGCATCAGTTTTGTCATGGGTTCAGCTATCCTAGCAAAGTCCTGGACAAACTTCCTATAATAGTCGGCTAAAACCAGAAAGCTATTGATCTCTGAAACTGACGTCGGAGCCTTCCATGTCTCAACGGCAACAATCTTCCTGGGATCCACCGAGATCCCCTCTCCAGTGACTATATGACCGAGAAAATCCACTCGATCCAAAAAGAACTCGCACTTTGACAATTTGGCAAACAACCTCTTCTGCCTCAGAATCCCCAAAACTGTCCGCAAGTGCTCTGCGTGCTCCTCCGGCGTCTTCGAGTATATCAGGATGTCATCGATAAATACTACAACAAACTTATCCAGATACTGGAGAAATATCTTATTCATTAAGTTCATAAAGACAGCTGGCGCATCTGTGAGACCAAATGGCATCACCAGAAACTCGTACTGCCCGTACTTCGTGTTGAACGCCGTCTTCTGGATGTCTGCATCACTGACTTTCACCTGGTGGTACCCGGATCTCAAATCTATCCTGGAAAACACCTTCGCTCCACTCAACTGGTCGAACAAATCATCTATCCTGGACAGAGGATATTTGTTCTTAATGGTAATGGCATTCAATGCCCGGTAGTCAATGCACAACCGGACTGTACCATCCTTCTTTGGCACAAAGAGCACTGGCGCTCTCCATGGAGAAGCACTAGATCGAATGAAACCCTTTTTCAATAGGTTATCAATCTGCTCCTTCATCTCTATGGCCTCTTTGGGGTTTACTCTATAGCAAGCCCGGGATACTGGTGATAAACCCGGTACTAAATCTGTAGTGAACTCCACATCTCTGTCAGACGAAAGTCCTGGAAGATCCTCTGGGAATACATCCATAAACTCCCTAATGATAGGGTGTGGCGGTGCTAACTTCCCAACTGTCGCACAACAGTTCGGCTCTTGGCTGATCTCAGGCCCTGTCCTCCTGACACTGAATGGTGTCGTGCCTGGGGGACTGAACAGAATACTACCCTTATGATAGTCTATAGCTGCATGGGTATGGCAAAGCCAGTCCATCCCAAATATGATATCATACCCGAGGAGTGGCATCACAAAGAATCGTCCCCTAAACTCTCTCCCAGCTATAATAATAGAGCATCTATAGATAGCTCTAATGGGCACTGGTCCGCCTCCCGTTATTACTTTACTCATCTCTGTAGGACTGTTGAGCACCTCTAGAGGGGGGGTGAATAGAGTATGTGCGTGTACAGCGGAAAATAATCACCAATTAAAAACATAAGTAATAACTATGGCAGTAAATAGGAGACAGTAAATAAATGCAGTAAAGTAAGAGTCAAGAATTCAAACTCAGTGACACAGCGATGTATACTGGTATCCCTCTGAGAGGACTAATCCAGTCTCGAGTACTCTTGCTCGATGTTAATCCACTATGACACAAGCTTTAACTGAGTGCTTGCAACTCTTACAACACCGTGCTTGGCGACAAGTGCACGACCGACTTCATAACACCGTGCTTGGTGACGAGCGCACGACCGGCTCCAGAAGCAATTAGAAAACTGGAACGTTTTCTGAATACAACCTCCGATACAACTCTTCAACACCAAACTCTAGATTAAACAGAAACTGTACTGGCTTGGCTAAGAGTCGTAAAGGCTTAAATATGAAAGTAAAAGCTCAGAACACTTTAGATAGAAAAGAGAAGAGATGAAATTGGATTGTTGAAATGAATGGTAATCTCAACACTATTTATAGTGTTTTTGGGAGACCGAACTCGGGCAGAGTTCGGATGCTAGGATTTCGCATACGAACGTTGGATGCAGATTTGGTGGGAACTGTATTTCGAATTTATACAGACCGAACTCGGGCCGAACTCGGACCGAACTCGGTCAGAGTTCTGTCAGAGTTCTGCTGGTTCAGAACAGTAAGGAATAAACCAAATTTGCATAGGTTTTAGGCTTTTTGGAATTGTAGATTTTTGGGATACGTAGGTAGGCTTATTTTTGTTTGTAGACTGAGATAACCTAAGCCAGTACCGATCCGATCAATCTCACATTTTTCCTAGACTCAATAAATGGAAAAATACGGAATAAATATGAAAACCAATAGCCCTTTTGATGACGTCTTTTTCCCGATGCGAGGCCCCGGATAGGTCGTTGGGCAGTTCAGAGAAAACTCCTTATATAACGCCGTCTTTGGCCCATTAATAATTCTTTGTTGCATATGTCCTGCTTGTCTGCAAGTACATGTTAGACAAACAAAACAGTATGATGCAGTATGATATAATCATAACAATATGATATAGAACATTTAGGACAATGCTAAGTTTAAGTAGCATGAATATTAGTGACATCACTAGTTAAACTTAATTGATTAGCCATATTCAAAAACATGATATAATCATTGGGCTAATAATCTCCTCGGTAGGTGTAGCTACCAAGTGGTGTTTATGCATAAACTCTAATGACAGGAAGCTATGTGATGCACCAGAATCAAACAAGCATAGAGCTAAAAAAGTATGTAAATAAACATGACCTGTGATGACGTCAGCCAAATAATCGGGCTCCGAAACCTGCTCCGGCTCCGCCTCAAGAGCCAGACTATAAGACTTCCCCTGGGATCCCTTCTGCTGCTGCAGATGTTGCCCAAACCTCTGATGCTGAGTCAAAAGCGGCGGTCCTCTAGACGGTGGTCCGGCACCTGGTACCCTGGCTACTGGGCACTACCGAAGCCGGTAGATGGCCGACCCGCAAGCTAAGCACTGCTTCAACCTCTTTCTGTAGACGGAGTAATCATGCCCTGGTCTTCGACAAAATATACACAGGACTCCCTTCTACGGCTGAGGTCCTGGGGCTCTAACTGGTGGGGTTGGGTGATGTGGTGTAGGAGGACGGTAAGTCTGCTGGTGCGGCGTCGGTGCTCTCGGCTGGAAAGCATGATGCTTGGAGGGTCCCTCGAGGTGTACAGAAGCCGGTCTCTTGCAAGACAGAAGACGCTCCTCTATACTCCGGGCCAACTCTAGGCTCTGGTAGTAGTCAGTCGTACCGTTCGCCACTATAAGAATGCCAATGTCTGGAACTAGACCATGGCAAAACCTACGCGTCATCTCGTATATAAGTAAGTCCCAAGTACAAGTCTAAAATGTAAAGTTGGATACAGGTCCAGTCACAAAATACATAGTCTAACAATATGACTAATCTCGGAACCCCGAGCAACTACGTAAACTAGACGAGTTTCTTCGCAGGTACATCCTCATAAGATAAAGCCTGGTCCTCGACAGTAACTCCATAATATGAATCACAAAGAAACTCCTCCTCAGAAAGTATACCTACAATATTATCCTGTCAGGACGGAAGCAAGTACTAATTCTAGCAAACTAAATATACGAAACATGAAATGAACAGGAATATAATAAACTGGAATCATGGCACATTATAATCTATCATGGCAAGGACACATATGTCATAGAAACAGATGTATATGTAATATTTAAAACTGTAGCAGGTACGTAATCGTCAATAGGTGTATAATGTGCAGGGGCATATAATGAAATATACTTTCGTACAAGTGATACAGCGATAGATGTACATACGTACAAATCTGCTTTGAGATAAAGGCCTACGGTGCAGTAATCATATAAAATAAAACTTTGCTCGGTAAATACATACGGAGAATGAGGCATGATCACGTACTCTACTAACAGTTTCCCCAAAACCCAGATTCTAAACATGTGAGAGATATACAAACTGTCCTGAGCATGGTAGGGACTGAAATAAATACAACATGTGAAGATTTAACTTGCTACCCTAAGGATCAGCATTTAACATGGTTGGAATCATAGTTCATTGTTGTAACAGTATGAAAAGTTTATAGAAGTACTTTCCTTTAGCAAAGCAAAGCAGTGATAGAAATGCTATAGATGCCTGGTGTAACACCCAGTTTTCCAATGAGGGCAATTTTGAAATTTTATAATTATAATCATTTAATAATGATATTTAAATCATATTGTGATTTTTGGTGATTTTTTAATAGTGATTGGTGATTTTGATGGTTAACTAGCTAAACCCTAGTATTGCTAAGCCTAGAGACTAACCATGACCAAAGGAGCCTAGTCATGTGATTAGGAATTCAAATTACCTATTTTTAGCCTAAGGGTATTTTGGTCATTTTGGCAATTTTGTGAATTTGTAGTTTATATTAATTAAATAGTGTGCTAGCCTTTTTGTGAAGCCTTAACCTAGAGGTTAACCTAACCTAGATTAGTCATGAGGTTAAAATTAGGGTTAGAACATTCCTACTAAGTGCCAAGGTTAGTAATATCTAGATATTATTAGAGAAGATATTTCCTTTTGAGATATTTGTGAAAAGAAGCCTCAACCAATAGGAAGGCTAGGAATTTGTTGGAGTGATCCTAACCACTCATCTAAAACCCTAACCCTACTGATTTCAACAGCACATAACAGCCCATTTCCCTATTTATATTCTCCCAAAACTTAGGGCAAGCCTCTTTTCATTAGGGTTCATCAAGTTTAGGAAAGAGGTAATGTTCCATCTTTGAAAATTCATAGAAAATCCAAATTAGCTCCTATTTCCTTCAAACAAATTCCTATAGTCTCTAAATAGTGTTTCCTTGCTGTTTTAATTGAGATTTGACAGGGGGCACACAATTTGAGGAGTTTTGGAGCTTGATAGGATCTCTACTTTGGTGTATTTTTGAAGCTTGGTGCACCACTAGGTAAAACCTTATCTAACCTATTAAAAATTCTGCAAAAATCATTTTTAGGATGTCCAAACCCTAGCCAAACTGTAGGACTAGGTTTTCCTAGAATTTCGTGCCATTTCGTGTCCTATTTGGACACGTATCAGTGTTCCTTTGAATGTGTTTGAGGAAATGCCACAAAGAAACTATTTGTGTTATTTTCGAAATCTAATTGAATAGGAATTTAGTTTTTGAGCTTGCTTATGCATTTTGTTGTTCTGGGGGTGTCATTGTGTCGTGTCGAGTCGGTTTTGACACCGTGCACACGCGGTTGCACGCGCGCGTGCAGGCTGTGCACGCTGTCCTGCTACTCGGGGGACACAGCGCCCTGGACACGACTCCCCGACACGTGAAACTTGACACACGTGTTGGGGCAACTTCTGTCACCCCGTGTGCCAAGTGGCACGAGCCCACGTGGCGTGTCGGACACGCACGAGCTCGTGCATGGGGCTTGGCCTGTGCTGTCCTTCACTATTTTTGTGCACTGACACGCACGTTTCGTGTCCAGTACACGTGACTTGGACACAGGACAGGGTGTCCATTGGATATCCCTAGTCTAGGTCAACCTTGGGACACGAGCACGAGGGTTGTGTCGTGTCGTGTCGTGCACTGTGTTGGTGTGAACACGTGCACGAGGCAGTGTCAGTTTCTGTGCACTGATTGTGTGGCTTTTGATTCTGGACACGTTTGTGTCCACTTTTGTGGACACAAACCATTTGTATAGCATGTGTTCATTACTTACTTTCATTACCAACCTCTGAAATTGATTTTTAATTCGATTTTCATTGTTAAATCTTCAATTCCCTGTTTATTTAAAACTGTGTGTATCAGTCTATATTGTGTTCTGTCCAGATTTTCAAGAATGGACTTTGCCATCATTTTCTACCTATTTAACACTGCTAAATACATGTGATTAATTTCCTAACTTGTTCTCCTACATAATTCCTATGTGTATGTCGAATTGGGGACTGGTTTGATGTGTTTTTGGGCTAGAACTTGAGTTTAAAGATTGGACTGTTAGAGGGTGTTCATGAACTTAAATCTGGAAGTTGCCTTGAGCAACTGAATGCATGGAATGCATGGTGTTTACTGTTAACTGATTTTTCTTGATCTATTATGTGCTTATTTCATGAATATATAACCTGGGAGCATGTCCTGTTAACTAGGTGTTGAAAACTGAATTGATTCCAATGTAAATCTGAGATTATTAGGACTGTTTCCTTAGAACTCTTGTTGGGTTTATTATTAAACTGTTGTGTATGTTTGAACCTTGACATTGTCAATTGATTTCCTTTCCATTTACAATTGTGAAGATCATCATAAAACTGTTTTGTGATTCAATGTTCTTCTAAACTGAGATGAGTTTAATTTCCAGTTTCTTGAACCATTTGATATTGTCAATTGATTTCCATCTTTCTACTGTTAATTGATGTTAACTTGCCATATTAATTTATACATGTGTATTGGCTAATGTTAAGGTAGATACATGTGTGATTGAGCATGGTTGATTATGAAATGTGATTTCGAGTATGTAGTGGACTGAACTCAACTGATTTCTATATTGAACTACCTAAGTTATGTTAACTGAAATCCTGAGAACAGCCCCCCTATTAACACACACACACTAACCTTTTTCCTATTGACACTCTAATTAACTATGGCTTTGTGACACTTTATACATCACTGTTTTTATCACATACACACATAGACACCTTCTCTCTTATTTGAAACTTGCTTGACACTTGCTAACCACACTCACCTGTGCCTTAATCCCTCACTCTACATATCTTTACATATTCATGCCTCTATGTATATATACAAGTGTATGTAGTATAGAAAATGCATGCATGAATAATGGTTAAATGAATGCCAATGTGATGATGATGACAATGAATAGCATAAATTAACATGAATAAATGTAGACAATGCATGCTATGTGTAGGAATGTATACAAGTGAGTGCCTATGCACATGTATGAATGTATGTATATACATATGGTATATGCAATGTGTGTTGTTGACTTGTATAGCCCAGTTTTGATGTGTGCTTGCTAGTCTAGGCTTGGTTAGCCCTAGTGAGACTTGACTAGACTAAGATTGACCTAGTTTGACTAGTGTAGTTGACTTGGGTTGACCCAGGGTTGACCAAGTCTGACTTGGACCTAGTTGACCTAGACAGTTGACCAGATTTGACTTAGAGTTGACTTTGACCTAAATCGACCTAGAAATCATGTAGATTGTATGGTAGCTTTCATTTACCTTATTTTAAACATGTCATAACCCATACTGCTCTATTTAGGACTTTGTGACTCCGGTGCAGACATCTGATATTTCACTACTCTTCTCAGAGTAGCAGGCGAGTACATTCTCTGATAGTTCTTTCATTTACTTGTCAATTACTGTACTTCAGTTCTAGTTAGTTTTATGTGATTCTTATAACACGTATGGATATTACTGGATTCATGTATGCGACACACATACCATTTTGTCTGGCCTCTATTTCTGGAATCACTACTGGCATCACTTTCTGGAACCACTACTGGCATCACCTACTGGAATCACTCTGGAATCTTTTGCTGGTATCATCATGTTTGGCTGGACTCATTTCTATTTCTCGTGTCGTTTCTGGATTCACTTGTACTTGTGGGTGGGGAAATACTAGAGTAAGACATGTAGACATACCCCAATCTGGAACCACTCCCTTGGAACTATTCTGGAACGATAGCCATCCCACACTTGGCCAAGTGTGCGGTGTGCCGTATTACCTACAGCCGTTTACATGTCGATCTCGGTATTTTAAAACACACTGTTAGAATATAGGCTGGACTCACCCTGGAATCATTGATCACTATGACTGGAATCATCCCTTATGGGATTCATCTTGTATGAGATTCATCCTATACTGGACTTACATTGGAGTTACCCTGGTCTACGTTGTTGTCTGGACTTTATATCATATTACCCTGGTTCAGCTAGTTCTATTTTTACAGTCTTCATTGCTATGATTCTTCTCTTGTTTAGTATTTACTTTCCTTGTACCTTAACTGTTTCTCTATACCATCACCTGTATACAAACCACCATATTCATCAATAAAACTGTCTATAACTGCTTTATAGTTCTCTGTCATTTACTTGGAATTTTTTGATGATTTGTACTCGTTCCTGTCCTGACTGGACCTGTTGAAAATATTACAGATGACTGCCCTGAGGACGTTTGCCCTACTTGCCTTGGAGCAGGAGATGGCTTAGCGACCTATGGCCCCGACACTCAGGAGTGATCGGGAGACTAGCTAGTAGACTTGGTTTAGTTTTCATGTTTTAGAATTTGAATTGTAATAACTTGAGATACGAGTTTGTTTTGAGTTTGTTGAGATATTATTTTTCAGTAGTTATAAATGTTGTTGTTAGTCTTTAGTTATAAACTTCTGTGTTATCTTATCGTTCATAGACTGTGATTGAGATTCATTATATCTATACTTGTCCTCCGTTCGGAGTTGAGATTTGACAAGTACATTATATAATTGCGTGAGTTGTTGATTAGATAGTAACCTAGGACAGCGTTCTACCGCCGATACTGCGGCGTAGGCTGGACGTACCCACTTCTCGTGCCCTTACTCTAGGGTGCGGGTCGTGACACGTTTTTAGTGGTGGCCCATGCAGGTCGTGTTTATGTAGTGGTATTCGAACTAGAGTATCACTACAGCCTGCGATAGGATTGAGAGATAGGCTTGACGGAGAGATACTCAATCACAGTTAGGAAAAAATTCTGCTTTAATTCATGTCATCTACATATCTTACTGACTTGTCTTCTTTGCAATAAACTGTCCTCCTTTGATTATCGATTCCTGCTCAGTATTGACTTCCTTTTCGATCTGTCTTCAGGATGGTGGAGACACGATCACATCGCTCTGGTACAGTAGCCGCTGGAGAGGGGTCTGCCACCTCTCGTCCATTGCAGCAGCCTGTTGAGACTGTAGCACCTTCTGTTCCTGATCAGACAGGAGCTGCTGTAGCCATTGGGGGTATGCCTCCACTTGTTCAGAGGACGACCTCAGTCATTCTTGAGATGTTTCAGCAGCAGCATCAGCAGCCACCTGCAGGATTGGTTGACGCTGCGCACCTGTTTTCATTTGTGGAGAGGATCATGGAGTCCCACCACCAGCAGCAGCAGCGGCAGACTGCCGATTATCGTCAGGGGATTGACGAGGCCCACCAGCTGGTTCGTACTACAGTAGAGATGGTGACTGCTCGGGGGGAACATCAGCAGCCTTACCAGAAGGAGAAGGATATCCAGGACTTCCAGAAGATGCACCCTCGGGAGTTCTTCGGCACTGAGGGCATTCACGTTGCAGATGACTGGGTTGAGCACATTGAGGAGATTTTCCGACTAGCAGAGATACCAGCTCGACTCAGATCGAGGCAGCGGGCAGCCAGATGCAGGATTTGGCCCGTGCATGGTATCAGGCAGATCCCAGAGTAGGGGTTGAGGGCCAGACTTGGGCCCAGTTCAAGGAACTGTTTAAAGAACAGTTTTTCCCTGATGTGGCCTTGGGAGGTATCGAGGCACAGTTCGAGGCTTTGGCTCAGGGGAACCAGACGGTGGCAGAGTATGCCGGGGAGTTCTGCAGACTGGCCCGGTTCATTGATGATTTGTCTGAGAAGACGAAGGCGAGAAAGTTTCGCCGGGGTTTGATTAGAGAGGTTCGGTCGCTGACTAAGAGCGACCGGAACGCTACCTATGCGGAGATATTTTCTGGGGCTATGGCAGCGGAGGACGACCTGGGGTTGAAGTTGAAGAGGGGTCGGGACTTCCAGGGTGGTAGCAGTAGCGGAGGACCGGTCAAGAGGCCCCATGTGCAGACTCAGCAGGCACAGGCACCAGTGAGAGTGCAGCAGGCACAACATCAGCCTAGAGGACAGGACCACAGGTGCTGACTTGTGCCTACTGCAAGAAGGCAGGACATGTTTGGGAGTCTTGTAGGAGGAGACTGAAGGTTTGTCTATTCTGTGGGTCTGGTGCCCACAAGATGATAGATTGTCCCGTTGCACCTCCTCTTGGAGGAGCTAGGCCACCTGTAGCTCAGCACCAGAGGGGTGGAGCTTTTGCTATGGCAGTCGAGGAGACTGACGTTGCAGGTGACGGGTTAGCAGGTTTGACTTCCTTGTTCTTCTCTTCCACTTTCATGTGTGATTTCTATTAGTACCTGCCAGGATATGTTGTGATATGCTAGATAGCGTAGTTACCCTGTTCGAGACTGTGGAATCACGACCAGTAGGACTATGATTGCATGTTATCTTCGACCTTGTTTGATTGGGGCTTGACCTAGCAGGAATACGACCATCTTAAATTTCGAGGACGAAATTCTTCTAAGGGGGGTAGATTTGTAACACCCAGTTTTCCAAATGAGGGCAATTTTGAAATTTTATAATTATAATCATTTAATAATGATATTTAAATCATATTGTGATTTTTGGTGATTTTTAATAGTGATTGGTGATTTTGATGGTTAACTAGCTAAACCCTAGTATTGCTAAGCCTAGAGACTAACCATGACCAAAGGAGCCTAGTCATGTGATTAGGAATTCAAATTACCTATTTTTAGCCTAAGGGTATTTTGGTCATTTTGGCAATTTTGTGAATTTGTAGTTATATTAATTAAATAGTGTGCTAGCCTTTTTGTGAAGCCTTAACCTAGAGGTTAACCTAACCTAGATTAGTCATGAGGTTAAAATTAGGGTTAGAACATTCCTACTAAGTGCCAAGGTTAGTAATATCTAGATATTATTAGAGAAGATATTTCCTTTTGAGATATTTGTGAAAAGAAGCCTCAACCAATAGGAAGGCTAGGAATTTGTTGGAGTGATCCTAACCACTCATCTAAAACCCTAACCCTACTGATTTCAACAGCACATAACAGCCCATTTCCCTATTTATATTCTCCCAAAACTTAGGGCAAGCCTCTTTTCATTAGGGTTCATCAAGTTTAGGAAAGAGGTAATGTTCCATCTTTGAAAATTCATAGAAAATCCAAATTAGCTCCTATTTCCTTCAAACAAATTCCTATAGTCTCTAAATAGTGTTTCCTTGCTGTTTTAATTGAGATTTGACAGGGGGCACACAATTTGAGGAGTTTTGGAGCTTGATAGGATCTCTACTTTGGTGTATTTTTGAAGCTTGGTGCACCACTAGGTAAAACCTTATCTAACCTATTAAAAATTCTGCAAAAATCATTTTTAGGATGTCCAAACCCTAGCCAAACTGTAGGACTAGGTTTTCCTGGAATTTCGTGCCATTTCGTGTCCTATTTGGACACGTATCAGTGTTCCTTTGAATGTGTTTGAGGAAATGCCACAAAGAAACTATTTGTGTTATTTTCGAAATCTAATTGAATAGGAATTTAGTTTTTGAGCTTGCTTATGCATTTTGTTGTTCTGGGGGTGTCATTGTGTCGTGTCGAGTCGGTTTTGACACCGTGCACACGCGGTTGCACGCGCGCGTGCAGGCTGTGCACGCTGTCCTGCTACTCGGGGGACACAGCGCCCTGGACACGACTCCCCGACACGTGAAACTTGACACACGTGTTGGGGCAACTTCTGTCACCCCGTGTGCCAAGTGGCACGAGCCCACGTGGCGTGTCGGACACGCACGAGCTCGTGCATGGGGCTTGGCCTGTGCTGTCCTTCACTATTTTTGTGCACTGACACGCACGTTTCGTGTCCAGTACACGTGACTTGGACACAGGACAGGGTGTCCATTGGATAGCCCTAGTCTAGGTCAACCTTGGGACACGAGCACGAGGGTTGTGTCGTGTCGTGTCGTGCACTGTGTTGGTGTGAACACGTGCACGAGGCAGTGTCAGTTTCTGTGCACTGATTGTGTGGCTTTTGATTCTGGACACGTTTGTGTCCACTTTTGTGGACACAAACCATTTGTATAGCATGTGTTCATTACTTACTTTCATTACCAACCTCTGAAATTGATTTTTAATTCGATTTTCATTGTTAAATCTTCAATTCCCTGTTTATTTAAAACTGTGTGTATCAGTCTATATTGTGTTCTGTCCAGATTTTCAAGAATGGACTTTGCCATCATTTTCTACCTATTTAACACTGCTAAATACATGTGATTAATTTCCTAACTTGTTCTCCTACATAATTCCTATGTGTATGTCGAATTGGGGACTGGTTTGATGTGTTTTTGGGCTAGAACTTGAGTTTAAAGATTGGACTGTTAGAGGGTGTTCATGAACTTAAATCTGGAAGTTGCCTTGAGCAACTGAATGCATGGAATGCATGGTGTTTACTGTTAACTGATTTTTTTGATCTATTATGTGCTTATTTCATGAATATATAACCTGGGAGCATGTCCTGTTAACTAGGTGTTGAAAACTGAATTGATTCCAATGTAAATCTGAGATTATTAGGACTGTTTCCTTAGAACTCTTGTTGGGTTTATTATTAAACTGTTGTGTATGTTTGAACCTTGACATTGTCAATTGATTTCCTTTCCATTTACAATTGTGAAGATCATCATAAAACTGTTTTGTGATTCAATGTTCTTCTAAACTGAGATGAGTTTAATTTCCAGTTTCTTGAACCATTTGATATTCAATTGATTTCCATCTTTCTACTGTTAATTGATGTTAACTTGCCATATTAATTTATACATGTGTATTGGCTAATGTTAAGGTAGATACATGTGTGATTGAGCATGGTTGATTATGAAATGTGATTTCGAGTATGTAGTGGACTGAACTCAACTGATTTCTATATTGAACTACCTAAGTTATGTTAACTGAAATCCTGAGAACAGCCCCCCTATTAACACACACACACTAACCTTTTTCCTATTGACACTCTAATTAACTATGGCTTTGTGACACTTTATACATCACTGTTTTTATCACATACACATAGACACCTTCTCTCTTATTTGAAACTTGCTTGACACTTGCTAACCACACTCACCTGTGCCTTAATCCCTCACTCTACATATCTTTACATATTCATGCCTCTATGTATATACAAGTGTATGTAGTATAGAAAATGCATGCATGAATAATGGTTAAATGAATGCCAATGTGATGATGACAATGAATAGCATAAATTAACATGAATAAATGTAGACAATGCATGCTATGTGTAGGAATGTATACAAGTGAGTGCCTATGCACATGTATGAATGTATGTATATACATATGGTATATGCAATGTGTGTTGACTTGTATAGCCCAGTTTTGATGTGTGCTTGCTAGTCTAGGCTTGGTTAGCCCTAGTGAGACTTGACTAGACTAAGATTGACCTAGTTTGACTAGTGTAGTTGACTTGGGTTGACCCAGGGTTGACCAAGTCTGACTTGGACCTAGTTGACCTAGACAGTTGACCAGATTTGACTTAGAGTTGACTTTGACCTAAATCGACCTAGAAATCATGTAGATTGTATGGTAGCTTTCATTTACCTTATTTTAAACATGTCATAACCCATACTGCTCTATTTAGGACTTTGTGACTCCGGTGCAGACATCTGATATTTCACTACTCTTCTCAGAGTAGCAGGCGAGTACATTCTCTGATAGTTCTTTCATTTACTTGTCAATTACTGTACTTCAGTTCTAGTTAGTTTTATGTGATTCTTATAACACGTATGGATATTACTGGATTCATGTATGCGACACACATACCATTTTGTCTGGCCTCTATTTCTGGAATCACTACTGGCATCACTTTCTGGAACCACTACTGGCATCACCTACTGGAATCACTCTGGAATCTTTTGCTGGTATCATCATGTTTGGCTGGACTCATTTCTATTTCTCGTGTCGTTTCTGGATTCACTTGTACTTGTGGGCGGGGAAATACTAGAGTAAGACATGTAGACATACCCCAATCTGGAACCACTCCCTTGGAACTATTCTGGAACGATAGCCATCCCACACTTGGCCAAGTGTGCGGTGTGCCGTATTACCTACAGCCGTTTACATGTCGATCTCGGTATTTTAAAACACACTGTTAGAATATAGGCTGGACTCACCCTGGAATCATTGATCACTATGACTGGAATCATCCCTTATGGGATTCATCTTGTATGAGATTCATCCTATACTGGACTTACATTGGAGTTACCCTGGTCTACGTTGTTGTCTGGACTTTATATCATATTACCCTGGTTCAGCTAGTTCTATTTTTACAGTCTTCATTGCTATGATTCTTCTCTTGTTTAGTATTTACTTTCCTTGTACTTAACTGTTTCTCTATACCATCACCTGTATACAAACCACCATATTCATCAATAAAACTGTCTATAACTGCTTTATAGTTCTCTGTCATTTACTTGGAATTTCTTGATGATTTGTACTCGTTCCTGTCCTGACTGGACCTGTTGAAAATATTACAGATGACTGCCCTGAGGACGTTTGCCCTACTTGCCTTGGAGCAGGAGATGGCTTAGCGACCTATGGCCCCGACACTCAGGAGTGATCGGGAGACTAGCTAGTAGACTTGGTTTAGTTTTCATGTTTTAGAATTTGAATTGTAATAACTTGAGATACGAGTTTGTTTTTGAGTTTGTTGAGATATTATTTTTCAGTAGTTATAAATGTTGTTGTTAGTCTTTAGTTATAAACTTCTGTGTTATCTTATCGTTCATAGACTGTGATTGAGATTCATTATATCTATACTTGTCCTCCGTTCGGAGTTGAGATTTGACAAGTACATTATATAATTGCGTGAGTTGTTGATTAGATAGTAACCTAGGACAGCGTTCTACCGCCGATACTGCGGCGTAGGCTGGACGTACCCACTTCTCGTGCCCTTACTCTAGGGTGCGGGTCGTGACACCTGGTGACTCGTCAGTGTAGAAATAACACATAAATCAAGTTTTATACTAAGTTAAACACTAAGACACTAGTGGTGCAACACGACTTTCTGACTGGATACCTAGCCAAATGATGACTTTAGCATAGGAAACTAATGTGGGGTGACACAATACTCAAACTTACTTTCTAGGGTCTTTATACAAATGTAAGGTGAGGTCCAATATGACTATAACTCAAAATAACACAAAATATTGCAAGTCGTAACTATTCAATAAATAAATCAAACTGTACATTATGTTCCAACAATTTTTGAGATAAACAAAAGCTCAATTTTATATAAATAATGTAGCATTTGGGTTCCTAGAATTTATTTTCTATTTTGGAGATTTTTTTATTTTTATTTTAGTTAAAATCAATTATTTACTAGGATGTTGATTTGGGATCGTAAGATTTTTGCCTAAGCCTATAGGTTAGATATGAGGAAATTAGGTTGTATATAGTCTCTGGGGCCCCTAGATAGTCCCTAGTATATTATCTCACCATTTTAGAATTTTCAGGATTTTATGGAGATTTTAGAGAATTTTATATATGATTTTATTAATTTTCTAAGCTTCTAGGATTTACTGTGAGAGCACCCGAGGGTATTTTGAGGTCAAATAATTTATTTGGGCTCTAGAACCCCTAAAATATTTTCTAGAATTTTCTAGGAATTTTTAGGAATTTTTTGGGATTTATTTGGATTTTTTTAGGATTTTTCTTGATTTTTATTTAATTTTCTGTAATTAAAAAAACCTATTTTCTAATATATTTATCAAGTCAGCTGAGCGGGGGGCCCACCCGTCAGCCGCTGAAGCGTGCGTGGCGGGCCCACCCGTCAGCGCGGGTGCGGGATGGCTGGGTGTCCGAGCCGCCCACCTAATCCTAGTCCGAGCCAAGCTCGAAGCTGAGCCAAGCTCCGCTTATTTTGGACCGTCCGATTCCAGCGGTGGGCGCATGGGATGCTGCCATGTGGCAGAGCCAGCCGCCTCAAAGCCAGCCACCGACTTAAAAAACCTATATATATATTAGTTTATTTAGTTTTTCCGAAACCCTATTTTATTCAGCAGTTTTTTGTGTGGGAGAGTTCGGGAGAGTTCTTCGACTTCGCGGAGGGTTTGCCGTTGATCTAGACGTCCTTTTTGTGCGCCGTTTTTTTTGGAAGCGTATTGAGGTTAGGTTTCTGAATATATAATTTGTTTTCTGGTATTTTGATCTCAAATTTCTGAATAATTATTTGAGTGTCGGTTGTCCAAAAATCAACACGTCGCACGGTTTTCGAGATTTCGAGATCCCGAACTCCGTTTTACGATCCGTTTGAAGTTTTGGAAAGCTGACACCAAGCTCTACAACATATAATTTTTCCAGAAATTCAGAGTTTCATCTATTATTTTATTTTATTCATAGAAGTCAGATTTCGTCAACGGTTCATCGATTTGGTCATGGTTAGCCATAATGGCGATAACTTTTGACCAAATCGTGATTTTGCGGCACGATCGATTCCAGTACACTCATGACGCTGAAATCTATCATGTTGCACACTCAAATTTTGAATTCATAATGTTTGACCAGTTAGTCAACAGTATGTCTCGGTTTGCGTGCCACGAGTCCCGAATTTGGAACCGTAAATTTCTTTGGCCAAATACTTGTGTGTAGATTGTTATTTCAGAATTGAATAAGTTAAAATAGGATTTTAGATGATTTATTCCAGGATTAAAATAGTATTAATTGATTTAATCCATTAGCCACTTTCTAGGATTTTTAGAGTAGGAATCGTTGATCTAATTTGCGATTGTTTTTGTGTCGGGGTAGATCGGGCTACGACGTCTTGACTTGTGACTTTATAATCTATCGGAGCAGGCAAGTATCACTATGACCTATGTTTCCTTTATTTTATACTGCATGTATCTTCGGGTCGTCTTTTCACTATTTCTCCATTATGGTTCATGATTGTCATTGTTCATGATTACTATTGTGCACGAGAGTTAGAATCGGTTGGATATACATATATGTTCATGCCTTACTCATTGTTTACTATTGTTTACAGTTTATCATATTGCTAATGTTTATCGTAGTGGACATGTATTATGAGTGAGTCGGGCGGGGGAATTCAACAAGTAAGCATGTGGTCAACGAATTGAATACAGACCCCCTATACATTGATTGCATAATATCAGTCATGCACCACACGTATGACTGACGGATATCCCAAGCCGTCCGCATGCTGAAAGTTGGTATTCTAAAACACACAGTACACGTGACTTAATTATTGTTGCCCTGTCGTCTATTGTTCTTCTTTCGTCAAGTCTACCTTCTTATTGTCATCATGTCTTAGTGGTATGTCAAAGTCTACCTTCATATTGTTATCACATCTCAAAGGTACTTTCTTATCATACAATGTCATGTCTATACTTATCTTCAGTTAAATTCCTTTTATCTTTTCTTCATGCTTGTATACTATATTGTGTAATGTAGTGTTATGGTGATCTTGCTCCAATCCTGACTGGATAACTATTTTTTAGCTTTAGACGAAGAGTTTTGCCCTGAGGTCTACGGTGAGTATGTTGGCGACCATGACGTCACTGGCGTACCCGGTTCCAACACTGATGCGAATTAGCATATTTCTTCCCTATGGATTCGCATTAGTTATTAGTTATAGTTATGGAGTTAGTTGTCTATTTTATTTTCTGTTATCCGGGTTTGTTTCCGAGACTTTCTGAGTTGTAGTGGATTTTTCATATTTATTATTGAGACTATTGGATATTTTAGTGATTTTTGCTGGCTTAGTTGTGGATGATATATATGCGTGTTGTGCTTGTTGTGGACCATTGTTATCATAGACAACGTACTACCGCCGATGCTGCGGCGTAGGCTGGACTTGGCCACGTACTCGTATCCCAAAATCGGGAGCGGGTCGTGACAAATAAAGTACCAAAATGATCCTTATTAATTATAGAAATTTATACTAATTATTTTGGAATTTATAAACCTTCATAGATATTTATTAAAAATCAATAAACATATATATCCTGAAAATGAGTTCATTTTCTATTTTTATAAAATACCAAAAATACTTATTAAATGCTGGAAAAACTAAAATAAATTAGCTAAATTAACATAGTATTTAAATACAATTTTTTCTAGATTTTTACAGCAATTAAAATATATATAAAAATTCAAAAATAGCAAGTAACACTTTCTAGAAAATAATTAATTAATTATTTACTATTTTGTCCATGTATTCGAAATTGAACCGAAGTCCAGATACAGGACCCAAAGCCATGAATCAAGTTCAATATGACGTGTACAGACTCTGAATGTATTAGACACAATTGGGTCCAAAAACCCATGCTAGGTTTGGACATCAATTGGCCATGATTATAAAATACAGTAATTTAAATATAAATAATATATTTTAAAGTGGTAAAAAAAATTCACGTCACAAAATTATAAAATAAAATAACTTGTGAAATTTTACATAATAATATTTAGCACTAAAATTTGTATTTGAAAATATATACATAATTATACAACAAACACAATTATTACATAAATATATAGATATTTATATATATATATATATATATATATATATATATATATATATATATATATATATATATATATATATATATATATATATATATATTTATATAGATATTTATATAATGGATATTTATATAATGGATATTTATATATATAGATATTAATATATATATATATATATATATATATATATATATATATATATATATATATATATATATATATATATATATACATATATAAATATATATAATAAAATAAAATAAAAACAAAACAAAACAAAAAAAGAAAGAAAGGGGGGCTCGAACTCGGCCAGGGGCAAAGGGGGGGGGGGGGGGTTTAGCACGCTCGGGCTGGCTAGGGGGTCAGCTCGAGTCAGTTGTTAGGGTTAGGTTTTAGTAAAATTTATTAGGGTTTAGATTAACGGGTTGTAACCCGATAGCATATTCTTCGTGTCCTGACAGTCAAGGACACGAAGAACGGTCGATTCCAAGTGTCCTGGTCGTACACGACACGTACGACTCGAGTTAGACGTGTCCAGACTTACCATGAGACTCGTCGAGACTCGGCGAGTCACATATGTGAATACGAGTCGTATCGGAGAAGGAAAGCACAGTGACACGTACGTGTCCGACTTCGAGTCGAGGAACGGTATTGCTGTAGGGCGGAGGGGTCGTCGGAGAAAAATAGAACGGGGGTCAGCGCGTCGAGACGCGTCGGTTGGCGGTGGTGGCTCGTCGGGAGGTGGACGGTGGTGAAGGGAAACCTATATCTTGGGTTCAGGCGAGTGGCCGGAGAAGGAGAAGTGGAGGCGGTGGCTAGGCTGGGCTGGGTGGTCGGAAAAATAGATTAGGGTTAGGGTTTGGGGTCGGAGAGTATTTATAGGAAGGGTAAGACGGTCGAAGAGGGGGTTAGGTCGGCCGGGTTGTCGGGGCGGTGGTCAGCCAGCCGTCGATCGTCGGTGGCAGGTGGGCCGGGAAGGAGAGAGAAAGAACGTGGGGGGGGGGGGGGGCGGTTTGGTAGTTTGCAGCAAGGCCCCCATAGTTTAGGGTCTTGCAAAATAGCCCTAAGCCCATCGGTTTGCAAATACAATTTGCAAAACCGAAATTAAAATACTTCATATATTTGCAAATCAGTATTTAAACAAATCAACAATTTGCAATTCGATATTAAAATAATTCAAATATTTACAAAATAATATATTTTGCCTTAAAAATTAATTAAAAATCATTTAAAAATTCTAAAAAAATTCCTAATAATCATATTAATTCATTTTAAATATAGAAATGCTATTGAAAATTATAAAAACTATTTTTAAAATTTAGTGGCTTACAACATGCAACTACATTATGTGAGTGGGAAGAATTTTAGCTATGATGCAGAATTCAAGGCTTAGTCCATTCTTGTATTATAGAATTCAAGGCTTACAACATGTAACTACACTAAATAAATAATTGAAAGCATTCATGCTTTTTGATCTTGAGAAATTTATTTCTATGGGAGCTAAGCCCCGTAAGGGCTTAGCGACTCGGACTCGGACTCGAACTCAGGCTCATGAGGCGTAATATGGCATTTTGTTGGTCTTAGCACGTCAGCATCGTCGCTAGGCGCATAGTGCGCTCGTTGTGCGAGCTACTTACGCGACATGGTTGCGCGACCAGGTTGCGAGGCCAGGTGCGCTGCCAGGTTGCACGGCCTAGGTTGCATGACCAGGTGCACGCCTAGTGGCGCAACCAGTTGTGCACACAGGGCGCGCCCAGTTACGCGGGTGGCGCATGGTGCATAGGGCGTACAGGGAGCGCAGGTGGTGCAAGTGGCTAAGTGCGCATTCTGCACGTGGTGTGCAAGGCGCACGAGGTACGCGAGGTGCACAACTTACTTCAGATCGTGCCTGTACATTATCTGAGCGGTTACTGCACGTTCGGAGTGGTTATTACCACGTCCCGAATATTGTGCTAACCGGACAGTTGCTACTCGGGCTTATAAAAGGACTCATCTCTCTCACAGGCAGATGAATAGAACATATACAGAGAGTTATGAAAGTTTACAAGTGTTTCTTAACATAAGTAACAGAGGCTGTGAGAGAGAAGAGAAGCTTTGCTCCAGCGTTGCTTTTGCACGGGAGTACGTGTATGATCCGAGGAGTCAGAAGAGCAAAAGTGTTCCAAAGTTATCCGACGAACTTGCTGGTTCCTGGAAGCTAATCGTATGGGGCGAATATAGCTTTGAGCAACGGTGATCATTCACCCCAGCAGGATATTCATCCATCAATCGTCTGTCATCTTCTTTACTGCTGTGGATTAAGAAATCTTCTTAGATTCTCGTAAAATCATATGCTGCTGCAACGAGATCTTCTAAGATCTTCGTTAAACTTGCGCAACCTTCCAAGAAGTGTTGCGTTGGAACATTATTTTTACAATTGTTTCATCTTCTTAGTTTTCCATCGAAAAATTGTGCCCCGACACTAACCGGCACTAACAATATATATATATATATATATATATATATATATATATATATATATATATGCGGTTAAGTGTTGAGGAGTATACTGTAAATAGGGAATAGAAAAAAGATATGTAGGGAGCAGGGTAACTAATTCCCTTATATTTTCCTGCTATCTATCATGGAATGCTTAGGGGGTCCAATTGGATGGGTTTAGATATCAGATTAAGTCTGATATGGAGGGTTCATGTCACGACCCGTACCCTAGAGTAAGGGCACGAGACATGGGTACGTCCAGCCTACGCCGCAGTGTCGGCGGTAGAACACTGTCCTAGGTCACAACATCTAACAATATATCTCTAAGCAGTTTATACTCCCCGAATGGGGGTGACATAGCAGTAAAACTCAATCACAACTAAGGAAGAGATAGCACGATATGAAATAGAACTAAAGGAAATAAATAGATGAAATAGTAGTCTAAGATAATCCCAGCACTATCCAGAAAATACAACTCAGCTACAACATGAAAGAATATATACATCTTAGAGTAAGTCTAGCTAAACATGTCTCATGACTACAAAGGAAGATAAGCCTAACTAATCTAAACTAGGCAATCGGGGTGATATCCTCAGCTAGAGCTGGGTCCTCCTGAGGGTCCAGCTCGCAGGTGTCATCTAAGGCTGCCCCGTAGAAAGTGTCCAGGCAAGCCTCCTCCTCGTCCTCTGTAATATTTTCAACAGGTCCAGTCAGGACATGAGCGATTACAGTACATCTCAACAGTTCATAGCAGGTTAGAAAATATAAATATGCAGTTAAGTAAGATACAAGTACTGAAAGAAGTGCAGTATGTAAACAGAGAAAGAGCTGTAACAGAAATATCTACTATAATAGAGACTAACAGTAGCTAGTGAGTCAGAGTACAATATGGACATGTAAATGGCATAGAAGATTCTGATAAGACACTATGGAAGAGATTCGGATAAGATACTACTGGTGTATTATTCACATGTCCAATTCTACTCCCCCGTACCCCAATCAATACACAAGGATCTAAACAGGTTATGTTATTGTACATGATATCACATGGGGGCCCATGAAAGGGTGCACATGATAGTATACATGGGGGCTCCGTGAACATGAGAGTACAAGATTCACAGGAGTGTACATGTATAATGAAAGCACAGGAGTACATGATGAAAGTGAAACGCACATGACACAATGTACCCGATGCTCCGGAGGGGATAACATCGCATGTAGAGATCCATATAGTACCAATCCGTGTGACCATCGTGACAGTACAAGTAAAGTAATCTACTGCAGGAAAAATAATTCTAAGCAGGATATAAAATGATCAGAGAACGTACTCGCCTGGTATCTGAGTGTCCAATATAAAACGTACTGTCCAAGGAGTGGTGTCTGGCTCCTAATCAGAACATCACAAGTCACAATAAGCTTAAAATGGTAAAATAAAGTTCTACTATGCATTCTACATGATTCTAGGTCAATCTAGGCCAAAGTCAACTCTTGGTCAACTTTGGTCAACCCTAGAAGTCAAACTAGGTCAACCAAGTCTAATCTAGGTCAAACTAGTCTAATCTAGGTCTAGCAAGTTATTCTTAGTCCTAACAAGGCTAAACAGTCTATTCTAGACTCCACACTGACATACCATGCCATAGGCTAGAAGACTAGGCCATGGGCCAATAGGCTAAGCCAAGTCTAAGCAACCATATCCATATCTAAACCATATACATATTATATATATAAAATACACTATATCATGGTATCTCATACAATATATATATCTAATATATATATAACACACATTCATGTATATATATATAGGAATCCTATGTATATAACAAACTCAATATATAAATACATATACATATAAAGAGAGAGGGAACATAACATACTAGTGTATGTGTGTGTGTGTACTAGTAAAGAGAGTGTGTGATACATATAGGGTGTGTACATGAGAGTGTACTAGTGTCAAGAAGTGTGGTGTCATAACATGGGGGTGTGGGTGTGTATGTGTGTCATGAGTGAATGTGAGGGTGTGTGTCAATGGGCTAGAGAGGACATGTGTGTGTACATGTGTGTGTGAGTGTAGCTGTGTGTGTGTGGAAGGGTAAGGGTGCACAGGAATGTAATGTGTGTGTGTGTGCTAAGAGTGAGGGACTGGAAAGCAGTGTGGTTAATTTGGATAAAACAGTGTGCTAATTAGACAGTTAATTTAAGAAGAGGGAAGGGAACAATGCCAATGTAAACTCAGGTTTAGAAGCAATAAACAATATATTACACATGACTCATTCTCAGGTTAAAACAGAAACTGGAACATAAAAATCTCAGGCATTAAACAGTCAATTAAACAATCTCAGGGTTTATATAAAAACTGGGAACTTAATCTCAGTTTACTCAGTCCAAAACAAACAATGGTGAGCTGGAAAGAATAGTGAAAGCATAAAGGAAACATGGAGTCATAATTCCAGATTTCCAATCCTCAGTTCAATCCCAGTTTCACCCATAAACCCCATTTCAGATTTTAGTCTTAAATACAAATTCAGGTTTAAGGGATATCAACAACAGTGACATGTTGAACTTAAAATCAAAATAGCAGTCCAAAAACCCATCAATCTCAGTTTTCATGTCCAAGTACAACCTTGGTTTCCATTTTCCCAACTCTAAATTCAGCTAATGACAGTTAAGCATGAAACAACATTCATTTCAGAAAAAAAAGAATGTAAGGAACCCAATTCAGGATATTAAGAATAAAATTGAAACATTCAATTTATTTTGTATCAGTTAATACATTCGAGCCCCAACTCATAGTCCAAATTCTAATATATGGATCCAAAACCTATTCCAACAAGTAGATCAACCTATCATGAGCTAACAATTATGTGAGACTCATTAGATAGTTGAAAACATTAGATTAAATGGATAAAACTGGATTCGACAGTTGAAGAAAACTGAATAAAGTATCAGTGTATCAGAAATTCTACAGTTCAAACCAATTCGAGCCAAAACTCCACATTAAACCCAAACAATTATGTAACCCTATAATAACAGAGATTAAACATGATATTTAGAATCTAATTAATCATTAAAACATCATTTAAAAACATTAAAAAATGATTAAACATAAGAATACAGTTTCAGAACACACACGCACACAGTGTGTCCCCGTGCACACGAAAATACGTGTCTGACATGACACGAGAGCATCTCAGATTTGGAGGGACTCATGTCAGTCATTGCCCCTTGGCCCACGCCAAGTGGCATGACCTGAGTCGTCGTGTCCATCGAGGAATCCACCCCGAGAGGCAGGACACGCTGCCTGTGCGCGCGCGCGCGCATGCACCCTCGTGTGCACGTGTCCTGAACGGCACGACGCCACACAGGAACCACCTCAGTCGATCACGAATGTGTAAGCGACATCAAAACATGATTTTTCATTCAAACACAAATAAAAAATAACACGAAAAGTTTCACTGTGGCATTTCCACAAACACCATGCACAGGACACTGATACGTATCCAGATTGGACACGAAACGACACAAAAACTTAGGGTTTCCTATTCCTACTATTAGGTTAGGTCTAGGGCTCCCTAATGATGAAGACAAAATGAAAATCCATGGAGTGTAGAGAAAGTTACATATTGAAGAACAATGGATGAAAAAAATCTCCAAATGGAATGATTCCTCAAGCCACCAAAATCCCACAAATTGTTTCCTTCCTGTAAACAATCAATACCAACAGAAAGAACAATGAATTTAGGTCCTAATGGAATTGGTTTGGGGGAAAAAGGATTTAAAATGGATTTATAAAGAATTTCTAAAGATTTGAACTCACCTCTTTCTTCTTGAAATAATTTTCCTAGGGAAAGGAGGCTAGCCCTAGAATTTAGGAGGGGTTTTATAGTAGGGGAATCCCAATGTGGATGGGGTGGCCGGCCATGATGGTCTAGGGATTAGGGTTTGGTAGTTTGGACTTGGGCCATGTTACATAAGTTATGGTTTGATTTGATTAATAAGGACTCTAAATCATAAGTCATGGCTTATAGCTTTCTAATTTCTATAGCTAAATAGGTTCTAATGACCAAACCATAGATTAGGCTAGGTTAGACTAGAGTCACAAATCCTAACCAAGCTCATACTAACTAGGGTTAGCTCCTAGGTTGGTCTACATGGGTCCAAACTAGCCAAAATTAATCTAGTCCAAAAAATTCCAAAAATAATTCCTAAAAATTCCCAAAAATTCAAATAAATTCTAATAAATTTAAAATACCTCAAAAATGACAAAAATACCATCACACTAGAAATATGGTAGTGACAAATCTACCCTTCTTAAAAGAATTTCGTCCTCGAAATTGAAAGGCGAAATACAACTGATGAGAAGGATAGAAAGCATACCTCACGGTCCAAAAAGATAAGGGTAGCACTCGCGCACCTCATCCTCCAGCTCCCAGGTAGACTTTCCTGGAGAATGATGCCTCCATGCGACGCACACCAAAGGTATCACCTGGTTCCTCAGAACCTTCTCCCGTCGATCCAGAATCTCCACCGGCTGTTCTGGATAGCTGAGAGAAGGCCCAACCTCTATCTCTGAATGATCGAGCACATGGCTAGGGTCAGCCACGTACCGTCTCAACTGTGATACATGAAATACGTTGTGGATCCCCACAAGTGCAGGCGGCAAGTCTAGCCTAGAAGCCACGTCACCGACTCTCCCGCTGATAACGAAAGGGCCGATAAAGCGCGGGCTAAGCTTTCCGCCTCCACCGAAACGTATCGTACCATGAGTCGGAGATATCCTCAAGAAAATCCGATCTCCGACCTAATCACAAGCAAGGTCTCAATTAATTATAATAAACAACATGATCAAAAATCACAAACAAGGAAACCTAAATCTAATCCTACTCTAATCTTTACCTCAAACTCCAAGGGCCTCTGGTGGCTATCGGCCCAGTTCCGATGTCTGTCCTATGCCACGCGAAGTCTGTCCCTGATGAGCTTCACCTTCTCGGCCGCATCAACAACCATCTCTGGTCCCAGTAAAGCTCGCTCACCAACATCATCCCAAGATAAGGGTGTACGGCACCTATGTCCGTATAGAGCCTCGAAAGGTGACATCTCAATGCTGGCCTGAAAACTATTGTTGTAGGCAAACTCCACCAAATGAAGATGATCCTTCCAGGAACCTCCAAAGTCTAGGACGCACGTCCGCAGCATATCCTCAAGGGTCAGGATAGTCCGCTCTGACTGTCCGTCCGTCTGGGGGTGGTATGCAGTACTAAACTTGAGCTGAGTGCCCAAGATGGTCTGCAGACTCCTCCAGAAATGGAAAGTAAAATGGATATCCCGATCTGAGATGATACTGACTGGAACCCCGTGAATCCTGACTATCTGCCGTATATATAACTCCGCCAGCCTCTCTGTAGACGTACCCACCTTGAATGGCAAGAAGTGGGCCGATTTGGTCAACCTGTCAACGATGACCCAAATCGCGTCTTTCCTTCCTGGAGTACGCGGTAATCCTCAAATGAAGTCCATAGTGATATGCTTCCATTTCTACTCGGGAATGGACAGCGGCTGCAACAATCCACCGGGCCTCTGTCTCTCTGCCTTGACCTGCTGATAGACCAAACACCTAGCCACGAAGCGAGCCACCTCCCGCTTCATTCCTGACCACCATACATGCTTCCGTAGATCTCGGTACATCTTGTTGGCACCTGGGTGTATAGAGTACTGAGATCTGTGGGCCTCCTGCATAACCTGCTCCCTGAGATCTCCACTGGGCACACATAACCTGGAACCGTGCCTCAAGACACCATCCTCTGTAAGAGAAAACTCGCCCTCCAGCAATCCTGCTCGAACCTGCTCTCGGAGACACCGCAGAGCAACGTCCTCAAACTGTGCTGACTTGATCCTCTCCACCAAGTCTGACTGAATCTGCATCCCCTATAGCTGCATCTGCACTCCGGGCACGATCACCTCAATCCCAAGGCTCTCCAAGTCGACAAGCAAATGCCGATCCATGGTCAAACACATGGCTGTCGGATACCTACTCAAGGCATCGGCAACCACGTTGGCCTTCCCTGGATGATACTGCAGTACAATGTCGAAGTCCTTCATCAACTCCAACTATCTGTGCTGCCTCATGTTCAACTCCTTCTGAGTGAACACATACTTTAAGCTCTTGTGATCTGTGAAGATTTCTACTCTATCACCATACAGATAATGCTTCCATAGCTTCAGAACAAATATCACTGCTGCCAGTTCCAGGTCGTAGGTAGGGTAGTTCTTCTCATGGGGACGCAATTGCCTGGAAGCATAGGCAATCACCTTCCCGTGCTGCTGTAACACATAACCCAGCCCCTTCCCTGAAGCATCACTATAAATAGTGAAACCACCCGATCCTGAAGGCAATGTCAGAATCGAAGCTGTCGTAAGCCGCTTCTTCAACTCATCAAAAGCTGCCTGACACTCCTCTGACCAAACGAACTCAGCATCCTTCCGGGTCAACCGAGTCAACGGCTCTGCAACCCGGGAGAAATCCTGCACAAATCTCCGATAATACCCTGCTAGCCCCAGGAAACTCCTGATCTCTACAACTGAAGTCGGCGCTGTCCATGCCTCAACTGCTACAATCTTCTTGGGGTCAACTGAGATACCATCTCCAGTCACCACATGCCCTAAGAAGTCCACCCGATCCAAGAAGAACTCACACTTGGAGAGCTTTCCGTAAAGCTGCTCCTTCCTGAGAGTCTCCAGCATAATCCTCAAATGCTCCTCGTGCTCTTCCTCAGTCTTGGAATATACCAAGATGTCGTCAATAAACACCACCATAAACTGATCCAGATACTGGTGGAATACCTTGTTCATAAGGTTCATAAACACTGCTGGTGCATTGGTTAGCCCAAACGGCATAACCAAAAACTCGAACTGCCCGTACCGCGTCCTGAAAGCGGTCTTGGGAATATCCTCCCTCTTTACCTTCACCTGGTGATATCCTGACCTCAGATCAATCTTGGAAAATACCCGAGCTCCGCTCAACTAGTCAAATAGATCGTCGATCCGCGGCAGTGGGTATTTGTTCTTGATCGTGAGATTGTTGAGTGCCTTATAGTCAATACACATACGTACTGACCCATCCTTCTTCGGCACGAACAACACTGGTGCACCCCATGGTGACGAACTCGAGCGGATGAAGCCCTTGTCCTGTAGCTCATCCACCTGCTTCTTCAGCTCCACCAGCTCGCTCTTGTTCACCCGATAAACATGCTGAGAGATGGGTTCCGCTCCTGGAACCAAGTCTATCGAGAACTCTATGTCTCTGTCTGGTAGCAGTCCCGACAACTCCTCTGGGAAAACATCCATATACTCTGCTATCAAGGGGTTTGGAATCGTCTGCTCCTCGACCGAGACTCCACAGAAGACTCCGCTGCTCTGCTCTGCCTGACGTCTGGAGTACTCAAACTCTGGCTCCCTCGGTGCTCTGAAGAGAACTCTACCCCCTCTGTAATCAATGCTGGCGTGGTTCCTGCTCAACCAATCCATGCCTAGTACTATATCGTAGTTCGGCAATGGCATTACGAGCAGGCTCACCTCCAACTCACGGCCTCCCAAAACTACTCTCCGACCCTTACAAACATCACTCACGAGGATAATGCCACCCCCGGTCGTGATCTTGTAAGTCCTAGGTAACAATTCAGCTATAATATCGTGTCTAATCGCAAAAGATACTGATATGAAGCTATACGAAGCACCGAAATCGAATAATGCAAATGCTGGACTGGAGTCGAGAAGAATCGAACCTGCGATCAGCTCTCCTATCGCCTCCGTATCCTCTGCTGCCATGGCGAAAGCTCGTCCCTGCTGGCCTCCCCTGGCCTGTTGCTGGTGCTGGACGAACCTCTGCTGCTGTGTCGGCAGGGCTGGTCCCCTCTGCTGGCCTGCTGCTGCTCTGGCTCCTCCTCCCTGGGCTGCTCGTGCTATACGGCACTTCCTCATCTGGTGGTCTGCCGCTCCGCAAAGAAGGCACTTTCCGAGCCTCTTCCTGCACTTGTTCCATCCATGCCCTGGCTTCTTGCAGAAGGTTCAACTGACTGTCTGGTGCCTGGGTGCCTGATGCTGAAACTGCTGCTGGTGCACTGCCCTCTACTGAATCGGTTGTGGCTGGAACTGCCTCTGCTGCTGATGCTGAAAGTGGGGCCTCTTGGCCTGGCCCCCGTTGCTGCTGCTGTCCCCAACTGGGTCTCGCCCCTTCTTGAGCCTAAGCTCAAGATCATCCTCTGCTAGCAAGGCTCCCGTCAAGATCTCCTCAAATGTAGCATCTCTACTGCCCTTGGTCAGGGACTTGACCTCATTGACCGGACCCTTCCGGAACCTCTGGGCCTTCGCCGTCTCGCTCAAACCCTCTACAAACCTGCCGAGACGACCAAACTCTCCAGTATACCCCTCTACTGAGAGGCTCCCCTGGACCAAGCTCTCAAACTGCGACTCTAAGGCTCTGACTGCTGAATCTGGGAAGAACTTCTTCTTGAATAAGCCCTTGAACTGCTCCCAAGTCTGCCCAGGTACCCCCACGCTGGGGTCTGACTGATACCAAGTGCGAGCAAGATCTCCATCCGGCTAGTGCGGCCTCGATATGAAGATCTGCTGGTATCCTGACCAAGCGGAAGATCTCCTCTATATGCTCGATCCACTCATCGGTATATAGGATCCCCTCTCTCCCCAGAAAGTCTCTGGGGCTCATCTTCTGAAACTGCTCGATCCCCGGTGTCGTCGGCTGCTGTACCACTGGTCGAGCTGCGGCTGTCGTGACGGCCAACTCCATGCCTCTATCCTGTCGAGCCTGCTGTCTGTCCATGAACTGCTGGAAATATACGAACATCTGAGCTGCGTCCACATATCCTCGAGGCGGTGGCTGCTGGAAGGGATCCTCTGGAATGACCGGGTCCTGCCTCCGAGTCGGTGGATGCATACCCCCTGCTGCGGCTGCCGAGGTCTTAACACGAGCTGAGGTGGTAGGAGGTGCAGTCCCCTGGCCTCGCCGTGCTGGCTGAGAGGTAGCAATCCCCTCTATAGCATCCTCATGAATGGTACGCTACGATCGAGTCTCTACCATCCTGAAGATAGACAAACAAGAGTATCAATTTCTGAGAAAGAAGTAAAATAACAAAGGCGGACAATTATAATTCAAAGGATCAGCTGACAAAAAGGATTTAGTTGGCAATAAAAGAAATTTTCCTAAAGTGATTGAGTACCTTAAAATTAATGTCCTATATCCTACTGCAGGCTATAGTGATACTCTAATTCGAATACCACTACACTTCTAGTCTAGAGCTGCATGGGCCACCACTAAAAACGTGTCACGACCCGCACCCTAGAGTAAGGGCACGAGACGTGGGTACGTCCAGCCTACGTCGTAGTGTCGGCGGTAGAACGCTGTCCTAGGTCACAACATCTAACAATATATCTCTAAGCAGTTTATACTCCCCGAATGGGGTTGACATAGCAGTAAAACTCAATCACAACTAAGGAAGAGATAGCACGATATGAAATAGAACTCAAGGAAATAAATAGATGAAATAGTAGTCTAAGATAATCCCAGCAATATCCAGAAAATACAACTCAGCTACAGCATGAAAGAATATATACATCTCAGAGTAAGTCTAGATAAACATGTCTCATGACTACAAAGGAAGATAAGCCTAACAATCTAAACTAGGCAATCGGGGTGATATCCTCAGCTAGAGTTGGGTCCTCCTGAGGGTCCAGCTCGCAGGTGTCATCTAAGGCTGCCCCGTAGAAATTGTCCAGGCAAGCCTCCTCCTCGTCCTCTGTAATATTTTCAACAGGTCCAGTCAGGACAGGAGCGAGTACAGTACATCTCAACAGTTCATAGCAGGTTAGAAAATATAAACATGCAGTAAAGTAAGATACAAGTACTGAAAGAAGTACAGTATGTAAACAGAGAAAGAGCTGTAACAGAAATATCTACTATAATAGAGACTAACAGTGGCTAGTGAGTCAGAGTACAATATGGACATATAAATGGCATAGAAGATTCTGATAAGACACTATGGAAGAGATTCTGATAAGATACTACTGGTGTATTATTCACATGTCCAATTCTACTCCCCCGTACCCCAATCAATACACAAGGATCTAAACAGGTTATGTTATTGTACATGATATCACATAGGGGCCCATGAAAGGGTGCACATGATAGTATACATGGGGGCTCCGTGAACATGAGAGTACAAGATTCACAGGAGTGTACATATAATAAAAGCACAGGAGTACATGATGAAAGTGAAACACACATGACACAATGTACCCGATGCTTCCGAGGGGGATAACATCGCATGTAGAGATCCATATAGTACCAATCCGTGTGACCATCGTGACAGTACAAGTAAAGTAATCTACTGCAGGAAAAATAATTCTAAACAGGATATAAAATGATCAGAGAACGTACTCGCCTGGTATCTGAGTGTCCAATATAAAACGTACTGTCCAAGGAGTGGTGTCTGGCTCCTAATCAGAACATCACAAGTCACAATAAGCTTAAAATGGTAAAATAAAGTTCTACTATGCATTCTACATGATTCTAGGTCAATCTAGGCCAAAGTCAACTCTTGGTCAACTTTGGTCAACCCTAGAAGTCAAACTAGGTCAACCAAGTCTAATCTAGGTCAAACTAGTCTAATCTAGGTCTAGCAAGTTATTCTAAGTCCTAACAAGGCTAAACAGTCTATTCTAGACTCCACACTGACATACCATGCCATAGGCTAGAAGACTAGGCCATGGGCCAATAGGCTAAGCCAAGTCTAAGCAACCATATCCATATCTAAACCATATACATATTATATATATACAATACACTATATCATGGTATCTCATACAATATATATATCTAATATATATATAACACACATTCATGTATATATATAGGAATCCTATGTATATAACAAACTCAATATATAAATACATATACATATGAAGAGAGAGGGAACATAACATACTAGTGTATGTGTGTGTGTGTGTACAAGTGAAGAGAGTGTGTGATACATATAGGGTGTGTACATGAGAGTGTACTAGTGTCAAGAAGTGTGGTGTCATAACATGAGGGTGTGGGTGTGTATGTGTGTCATGAGTGAATGTGAGGGTGTGTGTCAATGGGCTAGAGAGGACATGTGTGTGTACATGTGTGTGTGAGTGTAGCTGTGTGTATGTGGAAGGGTAAGGGTGCACAGGAATGTAATGTGTGTTTGTGCTAAGAGTGAAGGACTGGAAAGCAGTGTGGTTAATTTGGATAAAACAGTGTGCTAATTAGACAGTTAATTTAAGAAGAGGGAAGGGAACAATGCCAACATAAACTCAGGTTTAGAAGCAATATACAATATATTACACATGACTCATTCTCAGGTTAAAACAGAAACTGGAACATAAAAATCTCAGGCATTAAACAGTCAATTAAACAATCTCAGGGTTTATATAAAAACTGGGAACTTAATTTCAGTTTACTCAGTCCAAAACAAACAATGGTGAGCTGGAAAGAACTGTGAAAGCATAAAGGAAACATGGAGTCACATTTCCATATTTCCAATCCTCAGTTCAATCCCAGTTTCACCCATAAACCCAATTTCAGATTTTAGTCTTAAATACAAATTCAGGTTTAAGGGATATCAACAACAGTGACATATTGAACTTAAAATCAAAATAGCAGTCCAAAAACCCATCAATCTCAGTTTTCATGTCGAAGTACAACCTTGGTTTCCATTTGCCCAACTCCAAATTCAGCTAATGACAGTTAAGCAAGAAACAACATTTATTTCAGAAAAAAAGAATGTAAGGAACCCAATTCAGGATATTAAGAATGAAATTGAAACATTCAATTTATTTTGTATCAGTTAATACATTCGAGCCCCAACTCATAGTCCAAATTCTAATATATGGATCCAAAACCTATTCCAACAAGTAGATCAACCTATCATGAGCTAACAATTATGTGAGACTCATTAGACAGTTGAAAACATTAGATTAAATGGATAAAACTGGATTTGACAGTTGAAGAAAACTGAATAAAGTATCAGTGTATCAGAAATTCTACAGTTCAAACCAATTCGAGCCAAAAATCCATATTAAACCCAAACAATTATGTAACCCTATAATAACAGAGATTAAACATGATATTTAGAATCTAATTAATCATTAAAACATTATTTAAAAACGATTAAACATCATAATACAGTTTCAGAACACACACGCACACAGTGTGTCCCCGTGCACACGGAAATACGTGTCCGACACGACACGAGAGCATCTCAGATTTGGAGGGACTCGTGTCAGTCGTTGCCCCTTGGCCCACGTTAAGTGGCATGACCTGAGTCGTCGTGTCCATCGAGGAATCCACCCCGAGAGGCAGGACACGCTGCCTGTGCGCGCGCGCGCATGCACCCTCGTGTGCACGTGTCCTGAACGACACGATGCGACACAGGAACCACCTCAATCGATTACGAATGTGTAAGCGACATCAAAACATGATTTTTCATTCAACCACAAATCAAAAATAATACGAAAAGTTTTACTGTGGCATTTCCACAAATACCATGCACAGGACACTGATACGTGTCCAGATTGGACACGAAACAACACAAAAACTTAGGGTTTCCTATTCCTACTGTTAGGTTAGGTCTAGGGCTCCCTAATGATGAAGACAAAACAAAAATCCATGGAGTGTAGAGAAAGTTACCTATTGAAGAACAATGGGTGAAAAAATCCCCGAATGGAATGATTCCTCAAGCCACCAAAATCTCAAAAATTATTTCCTTCCTGTAAACAATCAATACCAACAGCAAGAACAATAAATTTAGGTCCTAATGGAATTGGTTTAGGGGGAAAAGGATTTAAAATGGATTTATAAAGAATTTCTAAAGATTTGAACTCACCTCTTTCTTCTTGAAATAATTTTCCTAGGGAAAGGAGGCTAGCCCTAGAATTTAGGAGGGGTTTTATAGTGGGGGAGTCCCAATGTGAATGGGGTGGCCGGCCATGATGGGCTAGGGATTAGGGTTTGGTAGTTTGGACTTGGGCCATGTTACATAAGTTATGGTTTGATTTGATTAATAAGGACTCTAAATCATAAGTCATGGCTTATGGCTTTCTAATTTCTATAGCTAAATAGGTTCTAAAGACCAAACCATAGATTAGGCTAGGTTAGACTAGAGTCACAAATCCTAACCAAGCTCATACTAACTAGGGTTAGCTCCTAGGGTGGTCTACATGGGTCCAAACTAGCCAAAATCAATCTAGTCCAAAAAATTCCAAAATAATTCCTAAAAATTCCCAAAAATTCAAATAAATTCTAATAAATTTAAAATACCCCAAAAATGACAAAAATACCCTTACACTAGAAATGTGGTAGTGACAGTTCAGTCGAGCGGGGTTTTGGAGTATCAGAATTGGGTTATGTACAAATGTTTGTGTGCGAGTGTCTTTATAGATATAAGTGTATATATATTCATGATGTATTCAAGTTGTTTCCTGTCATCAGTTCATCGAGTGACTTGGAATCAATTTTAGTTATAGGGATTGGTCATTAGCATGGCATGGGATGGCTAATATTAGTGATACCTATCAGTAGAGTGGTATGTGAGAGGCCAGGAGTGAAGAACAGTACAGCAGAAAGTAGGAAATGCTATGTTTTGTACATGAGACATTAAAAGTAGATGAGATTGGGTATTACCTAGGATATAGCCTAGGTAATGTTTTTGAGTTTAGAAAGAAGGCAAGGGGTTTGTACTGTATCAGAAGATATCATTCAAGGGGATTCGAGTAAGGGGTATAAGGATTTGGAAGTATCAGTCAAAGATTGAATGAGAGAATGTGAGATATGGGGATACATTTGAGATGAATATTAGAAGAGCTATGGAATATAGTCACTGTTAGAGGATTTGGAGTAGCAGTAAAGCACTGCCGTACTTGGGACAGTAGCAGAGGGAAGGCCTTGATGTGTGTGTTGTCTGTGATCATGGGATAGAAGATAGATGAGAGATTGATTGATAATTAGATAGTTAGATAGGAGGTTTGATAGATAGCTATATAGATAAATAGAAAGGTTGATAAGGAGGGAGATGTGTAGAGAAAAGGGAAGACAACAATACCAGCAAAGAGGAGGAGTATAGTGAGTTATAGAGTGAACAATTGTAGCAGGAAAGCCTACTGATGGCAACAACTAAGTGAAAACATAGAGAGGAGCACAACATCAGTAGTAAGGGAGCATGAGAAGCCCTGTAGCAGGGGAGGGCTTGACGACTGCCTGTGCACCCATATATTGGGCAGTATGATAAGGGAAAGGAGTGAGTTCAGATCATGAGTGAACCCAGTAGGATCAGGGGATTTGGATTATATGGGGGACACATATGTTGATGTATATGAGTTAGTTTTGGGAAAAGAGGGTTCATCTCTGTTTAGACTGAATTAAGAGGCCTACATGTTTAAGTTGGATTGAACAATAGAGAAGAGGATGTAAGTGTTAGTGTCTATATAAATGTATCTATTATATAGAAGGGAGTACTGTAGACTGGTACATACCTGAGTATCCCATATACATGTATGTAGGGATCTGTGGATACACATATCTGAGCTTGTGTGTGTGTCTTAAGGGCAAGTGTATAAAAGGGGTTATGAGGTTAGAGTAAGGGGCTTTAATGTTGTGAACCTATATAGTATCACACACACACACACACACACACACACACATATATATATATATATATATATATATATATATAATATATATATATATATATATATATATATATATAAAAAATATATATAGTGTATATATATATATATATATATATATATATATATATATATGTAAAAATATATATATATATATATATATATATATATATATATATATATATATATATATATATATATCTTGTTGTATGTGTGTTTGGTAATAGAGATTTAGAGTATTACCAACATGTTAGAAGCCTAGTAAGATGTAATTGATAGGGCATGTGGACGTAGGTAATGCTTTAGGTTATCTAGGTAAAGAGTGCAAGGACTTGGCATGAACTATTTGATCGGTAAATTGGTTTTACCTATTATTTAAGGTAAAGGAAATACCTATATATGTATATTATGTGATAAAGCTTAGGGTAATGCCTTGCATGGCCTAGAATTCAGTAGAATACCTAGACAAGCAAGTAGGAACCAAAATAGCTTAGATATAGGCTAATACAACCTTGAAATGACTAGTATTGACTAAATAATAACTAGGGTTGACCAATTGACCTATTGACCTAGAATTTGACAAGTATGACTAGTTTTCAATCTCAAATATGATATTGATGCAATATTCCCTATTTAGGCCTTCGAGGTGCCGTATCGGACGTCGTTGATATTTTATACCAGTTTGTAGGCGAATATATTCTCTGATAATTTTTTATTTATGATATTTACTATGTTTCATGTACTTAGTGTAGATATACTTATTTTTTGACACATTGGTCATACGGATTGGTATTTATGGATTCCGTCATGAGATGTTATTCCCGTGTATTGGTATACCATGTGCAAGCCCCATTGTGGTTTTTGTGCATTGTATAGACACTAATGCCTGAGAAGATTTCTATCTTTTAAGAGTATCCCGTGTCATAACGTGCCATGGTTGGATATACTGTACCAGTCGAGTTGGGGAGTAGTAGTGTAGACATGTGACCATAATTTTTCTGTACATAATATTATTTTCCCGTGAGTGTTAGTCATACATTGCATGTATGACTAGCTAGGCCATATTCCTGTGCAAGTTTCCAAGCCGGTCACTTGTTGAAAGTAGTACTTACTCACGTAGACAGTATGATTCTTGACTCCTGTATATGATATGACCAATTTTTCTTGCCCTTGCTTTAGCTCTAGTTTACAGCTTTTAGCTTGCCATGTTATTTTTATGTACATTCTATTTTGCCCTTGTATATTTTCTCTATTTACTGTTTTATAGCACTTGTCATTTACTGGAAACTGTTGTTGGAGATGTGCTCGTTCCATCCTGACTGGATATATTTTTCAGACGACGACGAGGACGAGTGTCCTACCTACTATGGTCCTCATGACGTAGTGGGCATTGACCAGGAGACCCTAGTCCAGCAGGGGTTAGTTCCAGCTAAGGAGGCTCTAGTAGTGGCTTAGTTAGACTAGGTTTTGACTGGACTCTGTCTCCAGCTTAGTAGTTTATGCTTGTTATATTTATTCAAACTTGTATAACTATTTTGTGACTCTCTCTGGATTTGTGTTAGATACTTGCACTATGAATTTATATCTCTATCTTTTATCGTGCTATACATTTTTCCTGTTAGAGTTGTGATTGAGATTACATATATATCATTGTTATCCTCCATTTGGAGATGAGCTGCAATGATAGATTATTATATAATTGTTAGATAGTAGACCCTTACAGCGTTCTATCACTTATTATGTGGTGTAAGCTGGGCACTGTTACGCATTCGTGCCCTTATACAGGGTGCGGGTCGTAACACATTTTTAGTGGTGGCCCATGCAGGTCAGAAGTCGTAATTAGTACGATATCATAGCGGCACTCGACTTAGAGTGCTGTTACGAGCTTGCTATATATACATAGGATATAGGCTATTAGGTTAAGGATACTCAATCACAATTAGAGTCCCTTGAGAGATTCCTGGGACGACCCCAAAAAATCTCACTCTAAACTTTATCTCAGACTATGTTTCCACTTGCCTCCGTCCATTCTTCCTTGTTCGTTGTTGAATTTTATTTTTGGTGATCGTTGTGGAATTTCATTCTTGGAGTTTGTTTATTGGCTTTGACGTTGTATCAGATGAATTTTACGGACCGAGTTAAGGTATATTCTGATAATATATTTGATGAGGACAATGTGCAAGGTAAATGTCTATTTTAGTTATGGAGTCTAGAGCTTATCGCAGTCATACTAAGCTGGCGTGGCGAAGACATTGAGCTTGACTATGGATATACCTATATTAGTTATGGAATTTAGAGTTCTTACAGCCATACCGGTTGGCGTGATAAGAATTCTAGGTAACATGATTATAGAAGTATATACCCTAGTCATGGACTCTATTGTTTATCGAAGCTATGTTTACTAGCGTGGCGAAGATTCAGGGTACGTAACATGATTACGGACTGACGTATGCGATTATCAGATTGTATCTTAAATTGGTTCTTAATATATCAAATCTATTTATCCACTCTTGTTATTATAGGAATTATTTCCGTCACCTTCCTCAGCTTAGGGAGAGGGGCTTCCTTAATTTCCTCTAGGACAATTCCTTATAGGGATCATTCTATTATTTTTTAGGTTCTTTGGATGGTGTAGTAGCTTGGTAGTTTGCAGATGGGTTGTGTCTTCGAGTATCAGTATTGGTTGTTAGGAGTATAGCTTGTGGGTTTGTGAGTGGTTCCTGGTTGGTCATATGAGCTATAGGCATCAATATAGAAATGACTCCTAGTACTGCACCATCTAGAAATAGTTCTCTGGAATGTGTCAGTATAGTTAGTATAGGTTCAAATGGTAGATGGGAGAGTAGAATATCAGTTGTGATTCAAGGAGTTGGTATCTGTGTCATCGTGCATGTTCAGATGGATGTCGAGTGAGCTAAGTAGCTAAGGAGTATCACAAAAATTGTTCGAGCCTTACTATTCTATTGGTGCTTGACACTTAATTTTGTCATGAGGAGGAAAATATGGCAGTATTAGAATGTATGATGCTAAAGAAATATGACTTATGACGGGTATATCACCTGATATTGAGGCAGAAAAAATTAAGTGCATGAGTCGAGGACAGTTATGGGTGATCTAGTGAGGAACTAGTGTTCAGAATGATAGTAGTGTCAAGATGAGTTGTTGTGAGTATTAAGAAGTTAGTTCCCTAGAACATTAAGTACATACGTTATGTATAGTTAGAAAGCTAGTGTTTATGTGCTTAGAGAGTAATCGTATTCAGGGTATATCAAGAATTAGATGAGTAATGTTCTAGCATCAGTAATTATTTTATGTGTTAATATTGGATGGGTGTGTCAGTTAATATGGATGAAGGAGTGCTTAGAAGTAAGAGTACAAGTGATCTAGCAGTAAAGAAGAGGCACAATCTATATAGAGGTAAGTTTAGTAGGTATAGTACCTTGCTAGTTTTGGTATAGAAGTACCAATAAGATGTCATGGTGTCGTGATGGTTAGGAAGTAATTGTGTATGTATATTGTTAACTAATTATGGATGAGATCCCAAGAGTGATTAACAAGTGCCAGGGTATGAGTTGCACCAGGTACCAGAATAGGAGGAATACCTAGTAGCAAGAGCCGGAGTATTTCAAGTATTATAGAGGTTAGGCACCAACATTTGAGTGACTAGTTGGAGGTGAGTAATTAACCTAGATTTTAGTATGTCTTTTGAGATAACCTGATGATGCACCCCACCTTTGTTTGTGTTCTTTTTAGTACCTTATGAATCGTCTTATTCTATAGTGTGGTTAGTGTAGTTAGATAAGACCCCAATTGATATTGCATGTCATGACCAGTAATATCATAACCATGTATGTTGTTTCCTTCAATAGGATTGTATGGCTTAGATAAGGTTTTCTTGGACTATGATTGTGGGGGGCATGACCTTAAGAAGAGTTCGACCAACTTAAATTTTGAGGACAAAATTTTTCTAAGGGGGTAGGATTGTAACTACTAATTTTTCAAAATAAGGATAAATTTGTCATTTTATAAATTTTTATATATTATAAATATTTATTTAGGAATATTGTATGTAATTATTTGTATTATTTGGGATTTGTTAGACGGGTTAGAGACTAGTTTAGTTTTGACTTATGTTAGTGGTCTGGTTAGCTTAGACACTAATCCAAAGCCCAACAATTAGCAAGGCATGGCCCATAAACCAACTCTTTAGGTTAGTGCAATTAGACTAACCATTCATGACAAATTAGTTCATTTAGAGATTAGGCTATTGTCCAAAATGGCCCCAAACCTTCACATGCGTTTAATTAGCCTAAGGACAACTATTAGAGGGCAAAGTGGACTTTGTGCTTTGTCCTAACCTAGCTTGGAGTGGCCGGCCATAAGGAGAAGGGGGGTCACTTCATTCATTACATAGCATAGCCTCCATCTTTCCTATTCTAGAGTTCTTCCCAAGGAAAGAGAGCTTCCTACCATTGATTTCACTCCCAATCTCACTCTTTCCTCCACCATTCCTCACAATCTCTTAAGAAAAAGGTGCCTACAAGGAGTGTGGAGCTAGGAGCAAGGAGGAGAGTCCATTTGCTAAGAAAGTTTGTGTCAGATTCGTGTCCATTGGATTGTTCATTGGGAAACCACTCCCAATAGGTATATCACTCTCTAAACTTCTCAGTTCAATCCTAATTCTGATATTTAACCCATAGGAACTCATCCATGTATAAGGACAACCCTTAGGAATAGTTTTGAGGCTCTATTGAGTCCCCATTTGAAAGTTTGGAGGAGTTTTGTGCCACTCTTGGAAGAAATCCTAGGGTGACACACCAAGAGTTCGTTGAAATGTCCCATAGGCTATATTAGGCTTGTGGGTAGTGTTTGAGGCTAGTATTGTGTCCATAATAGGATACCAATAGGTTGTGTCTTGTTGTATTAGGACACGAGGCCAATTTGGTAATTTTTAGACCTTGACACACTTGTACACACACACCCATAATTAGAGACGCTAGCCCATGGCTCATTAGTTGCATGCACTCCAATATATATAGGTACCTATGTATCCATCTAGCCATTAGAGTATGTATACATTATAATATTAACTAAATATATGCATGTATATGAGTATCTAGCTATGTGCCACCTACTTTGGATATCTAACTAAATTATGGTTGCCATATATATATATATATATTTTTAATATATATATATATATATATATATATATTAAAAAAAAATTATATATATATATATATATATATATTATCTATATAAATATATATATATATATATATATATATATATATATATATTATATATATATATATATATATATATATATATATATATTATATATATATATATATATTTGGTGTCCATTTTTTGAGGTCGCCAGCTTGGGACCGTGGCCGCCCCGCGACCACCCAGCCATCGCATGCCCACGGGGAGGCTCGAACTTGGGACCTCCCCCAAGTGAGCCCCCCTCTCTAACCACTTGGGCTAGGAAGCTTCGACAATTAATTGTGGTTGCCATATATATATACATATATATATATATATATATATATATATATATATATATATATATTGTAATAGGCAAGGCATGAGGTGCATTTGGAGATGCATGACCTGTGATATAAGTTATTAGGCTATATTGGGATTTGAAGGGAAGAGGTTATGATATGGGGGAAACTCTTGCATAGATAAGGATATAGTGTATCAGTTATTATATGAGTTGGAGAGTGTGTAACACCCAGTTTTCTGAAATTAGGGTATTTTTGAAAATTTATTATTTTTTATTATTTATTAATGGTATTATAGTCATGATATGATTTTTGGTGATTTTTAGTTAGTTAAAGCCATTTTCTAAGTCATGACTTATGACTTTGTGACTTACTATTATAACCCTAGTGTAAACCCTAGAGATTTCATAACCTAGAGACTAACGATGATCATGTGAGCCTAGCCATAGGTTTAGAACATCAAATTAGGGCTTTTTAGCCTAAAGGATATTTTGGTAATTTTCTAGAATTTATTTGGAATTATTTGTATTTATGTGTTTTTAATATTATTTAATTATGGTTAAGTACCATGATTAGTCCCTAACCTAGTCTACCCTAATCCATAGGTTAGCCACTAACCTAGAAGCTTGAGGATAGATATTTCCATGGGTTAAAGTAGAAGAAATATCTAGATATTTACATATTAGATCTTTTCCATAGATTACTCAAAATATCCAAAACTTAGGCAAGAAAGTCCTTGCCTTCACCTTGAAGGAAGGCCATAGGACACCCCCCCTTGCCATGGCCGGCCAAGACACCCCCCTAGCAGCCACCATCCTATATTAACCCATTGTATTCATTCATGACCATTTTTACATGAATTAAATCCTATAAAAATCCCATTCCTTCAAACCTACACAACTTGCTCATTTTTTATCCAAATTACCTCTAGTTTCTTGCATTGGACTCCCTTACACAAGAGGATACTAGTTTGGGCCTGCTATCGAGGATTTGAGGGGCTTTGGACATCACCAAGAGAAGAGGACACCCCCCTACTTGGTATTTTCTTGAGTTTTCACACAAATAGGTAACTACCCTCAAACCATGTTAATATTGTGTTTTCTCTTCATATTTGCATGCATCTAGGTACCAGAGAACTGTAGGTCAAGTTTGGTGAAAAATAGGATTGGTTTGGTGTCCGTATCGGACACGTATCCTAAGCTAGAAACCCTTGTTTGGTAAAATGCCTCATAGGACTTTTTGTTCTTGGTTTTCAAAACAAACTACATATTTGTGAAGCTTATTATATGTATATTGTATGTTGGTAGGACTGAGTTGATATTAGGGTCCTTTTCGTGTCCAAATTGGACACGAACACACGAGTTGGACACAGCACTGTGTACACTTTAATCCCCTGCTACCCGAGACTGTTTTCTCCATGAATTGGACACGTGGACACGTGCCACTTGGCACAGAGGAGGGGGCATCCTCTGACAAGCCCTCTCTCGAATTTGAGACACTCTCGTGTCGTGTCGGACGAAAAATCTGACACGTACTGACCGTACACTATACTGCACACAGTGTTAAACACTCACTGACACGACCTTCGTGTCGTGCAGATACGAGTCGTGGACACCTCGTGTTTGTACGAGTGTGTAGATCAACATGTGGGCTACACATAGACGTGACCACGAGGCCCCATGTGGCTCGTGTCGTGTCCACGAGACACTTGCATCGCTGCACGAGACTGTGCACGCTCCCCTGCTACTCGACCTTAATTCCGGGCACGACACGCCACATCGACACGCCAAATTTGGCATGGACACGGGGGCAATGTCTGCGAACATGTCCCCCAAGTTTCGTGGCTTATCGTGTCGTATCGGACACGAAATCGCCTCTACACTGGTCACTCACTGATAGCACACACGTAGAATTGGGCTCTGATACGGGCTTCCCATTTGGACACGACGACTAGTGGACACCGTACAGACATACTGACACCTAGCCTGACCCTAGGCGAACCTAGGGACACGACCACGAGACACGAGGACGTGTGTGTCGTGTCCTAGAGCTAGTTGCACATGTGTACGACACTGTATTTGTGTGTGTGTGCACTGTGTTACCCGATTATGTTTTTAGACACTTGGACACGCCGTGTCGTGTCGTGGTGGACACCTAGGGACACCTACGACACGTATGCATGTGGGGCATCAGTTACCAACCTATAGGTTCGAGTCCTAGCTCGGTTTTGTATGAGAAATTAGGTTTACCTACTTGTCGAGTGCACAGTGCACATTTTCCAGTTTTTGGGATATTTTCCAGTTTTTAAAAACGAATTTCAAACCTAATTTTGATATGATTTATATATGTATATGTGTATTTTCAGAATATAAATACGTAGTATATATGTATGTGTGGGTGAGTTTTGAGGATTTGTAGTTATGTGTATAGGTAGTTGTGTATGTATATACATATGTATGTATATATGTGTAACTGTGTGTGTGTTGGGGGCAATTCCTGGTTCCAGGAATTCTGGGACTTCCCCCCCTCCAGTTCAGTTTCTCTCTCTCTCTCTCTTTCACTCTTCTCTCATTCACTCTCCCTCTCACTCTATTACACTCTCTCTTTCACTCTCTCCCTTCCTCTCTTTCCCTCTACATATATGTATTATATTTATATGAGTTTGTATATATATATATATATATTTTTTTTGTATATATATATATATATATATATATATATATATATATATATATATATGTTATATATATTTGTATTAGATAATATATTGTATCTATATACATAAACTATAGGATATATGAGTATTACCTAGGCTATAGGCCTATGTAGTAATATTGTATATATATATGTATAGTTATATATATATGTGTATATATATATATTACATAGAAATGGATACCTATATGATATTAGCTTATGGTCTAGATACACTAGCCTATGGCCATTAGGGGCTAACCCTAATTGACTAGTGACCCCTTGACCTAGGTACCCTAATGACCCTTGTTTGACTAGAGTTGACCAAAGTCAACCTAGGGTCAAACTTGACCTAAATTGAACTTGAAATAACCTAGAATGACTAGTTTGACATTGGTTGACCTAACTTGACTAGTAGACCTAGTTTGACTAGATAATTGACCATTGTTGACCAAAGTCAACTATAGGTCAACCATGACCAAATTGACCTAGAAATGGCTTGGATGAACATAGAAGGACTTGTTGACTAAGATTTGACTAAACCCTAGGCTATTAACTAGTTGGTTTAGGTTTGACCTATATATAAGTATACTATTGTGACTTGGATTTTGTGGAAAGACCTATGTAGATTAAGATATGTATGGGGTTAAGTTAGATACTTAGAGTTGAGTCATGACTTGAGATTGGAATATGGGATTAGCTTGAATATAAGATTAAGGTTGGTATTATATATATGTATTTATATGTGGTATACTTGTATAGGTATTGGTTATACCTTAACCTTGTGGTGTAGTACCTTAGATAGTCTAGATTGACCTAGACTTGACCCAGATTGATCATATTGACTAGTATTTGACTAGTTTGATTAGAATGTTGACTTTAACCTAGATTTGACTAACCTTGACTTGTTTGACCTTGTTTGACTTTATTTGACTCAGTTTGATCTCCTGTGACCCAGTTTGACTATTGAGTTGACCAAGAGTTGACTTTTGACCAGATTGACCTAGAATCATGTAGTATGAATTGTATACTTTATTTTTACCATTGTGGATGCATTATGACTTGAATTGCTCTGATTAGGAGCCAGACACCTCTCCTCAGGCAGTATATCCTCTTCAGACATTCAGTTATCAGGCGAGTACATTCTCTGACCGTTTTATACTTGTTCAGGCTTTACTTCTCGCTCTAGATTACTTTACTTGATGCTGTAACGTTGGTAACACGGATTGGTACTATATGGATCTTTACATGAGATGTTATCCCCCTCGGGAGCATCGGGTTCTTCATGTTACGTGTGTTTCACTTTCATCATGTACTCCTGTGCTTCCATCATGCATGTATACTCATGTGATCATGTACTCTCATGTTCACTGAGCCCTCATGTATAACTTCACGTATACTCATTTATGAGCCTCATGTGAAGTCATCATGTATAATAACGTAACTTGTCTAGATCCTTGTGTATTGATTGGAGAAACGGGGGAGTAGAAGTAGACATGTGAATAATTCCAAAGTAGTGTAATCATGTACAAACTCAGTAGTGTAATCATGTATAAATTCTAGCCATTCACATGCCTATCTTGTACTCTACATCACTAGTCACTTATAGTTCTCTATATACAGTAGATATTTCATTACAGCTATCTCTTTTACAGCGTACATTTCCTTTCAGCATTTCCTGTATCTTACTCTATTGCCTGTATCGTATTTCCTAACCTGTTATGAACTGTGTGAGATGTATTGTGCTCGTTCCTGTCCTGACTGGACCTATTGAAAATATTACAGAGGATGAGGATGAGGCCCTGGTGTCTACCTATTATGGAGCAGGACTAGATGATACTTATGTTGTGGACCCTCAGCAGGATCCACCTGCAGCTGAGGATGTTGCCCAGTAGTCTAGGCTAGTTTAGCTAGACAGTCTTTTCTGTATTATCATTTTGTCTCACATCTGAGTTGTATTTTGAGATGTTGAGATATATAGACTCTTAGACTTATTATATTATGAGTTGGCATTCTGATGTTATGTATCCTAGACACTTAGACTTATTTCATCTATGCTATGGTTCTCTTTGAGTTACTATCTATCTCTCTGTTCTTCATTCTTCTACCTTAGATGTGATTGAGACTGTATGTTGTGATGTTACCTCCATTCGGAGAGTATAAACTGTACAGGTACTTTTATATTGTTAGATGATTGACCTAGGACAACGTTCTACCGCCGACACTGCGGCGTAGGCTGGACGTACCCACTTCTCGTGCCCTTACTCTAGGGTGCGGGTCGTGACACGTTTTTAGTGGTGGCCCATGCAGGTCGAGTTTATGTAGTGATATTCGAACTAGAGTATCACTACAGCCTGTGATAGGATTGGAGGAATAGGCTTAGTGAGAGAGGATACTCAATCATTGTTAGGATACCTTGAGAGATTCCTGGAATGACCCTTGAGAATCTCATTTGAAATTACGATTTAAACTCCTTTTCCCTTGATTGAATTTGATTTTGGAGGATTCACTGTAGAACTTTGAATCCTGGTGTTAGTAGATGATTTTGAAATTTTTGTAGTTATTGATTTTAATTTCTTTGTGTTAGATTAATATCTTTTATTTAGGGTACTCAATCACATTTATGAGAAAACTCTCATCTGTTTCTTGCCATCTAATCCTCTTGCTAATTGCTTTCCATTGAAATGAACTGTCCCCTCTATTTTTGTATCTTGCTCAACTCTTTCTACCAAACTATGTGACTGTATCCCAAACCTGACTTACTCGACTTTTCCTCAAATAAAGACTTTATTGAGACCTTCTAACCTTGACCTTTGATTTGATCGAACCCTAACTATATTCATCTAGTAGCCTATCTATCCCTAGGGCTGTGTTCCTAAATTATTTACTAGATTCCTAATTAATTTTATTCCATGGGTTAATTTGATCTTCCTTAATTTTGCATCAATTGTCACGTCTTGAACTCCCACTTTCTATTTTTTTGATCATTGGACGTCCTTTACCGTGACTTAGATATTCAGAGTATAATACTAGCTGTTACCTCCCAACAAACTTCACATGTAAGACCTAGACTAGCCTACCTTCATGTAGGTATTCCATGTCCTACTAAAACCAATCTCTTTGTACTCTATTTTCTTGATATGATTTTCTGGTCAAATGGCTAAACTATAACCTTTACCGTGATACTAAATTTATTCTTATTTCAATTAGAAATCCACCTTGGTTCAATTCTTTTGACCTGGCATGTGATGGTGTTCTACTTGAATCCTTGAATACTTAACCTTGTACCTTATCTTGAATGCTTGACCCGATTGGTTAAGGATCTTGGACTATGTATTTTCCTTCATCATTTCTACCCTTACTTATATCTTATGCTATAAATTTATCCTTAGTTTTACAAGCTTATCCTTTTCGAGCTTGATCATGATATATTTTATTGGGTGCGCACCCACTAACATATTATCTAATCAGAACCTGCGCATGATGGTCTGATCAAGCTATTACATTTTTGGTTTGCTTTTCATATATTAATCTACATGGATGGAGACACAGTTAAACTTGCCCTAGAATCTTATCCGCAACATCCTTGACAATTCTCCTTGGAATTATTTTATCAACTATGAACCTCGTATTCGTATCCAGTTGAATTAAATTTAATCATGACCTGGATCTTCATCATTGGATGCTCGTACTCATACTTGATTTCATTAATTTCCCATCTTGCCCAAATCTCGATTTATCCTGAACTTGATCAACTTAGATCGTGTCAAGACTAAAATCTATTTTTGATTGCTTGTGCCTAAATTTTCAATTTTCTTTTACCACTTTATGGAATAGTAACTTTTAATGATTTCTCACTTGCTTGTTAATGACCAATTTTCATATAGGATGGTAGACGGCCCTATAGCCTTGATGATTGTTGTTCCCTTACCTTCCCAATTAGGACACCTTAGATTGCTTGTACGTTTTGATACCATAGGACAGTATTGATCTAGAATGACTAGTGCACCTAGATGAGACCACAGACTGTCCCATTTAACCTGTCCCCCTGGTACCACTATTTCATCATGATTTTTGGTTCAATTTAGGCCATAGACCTTTCCCACTCTAAAATATGATCATCGTGGACACGTTATCGTGACTTTTAAATTAGGAGCACAAGACTCGTTGTTTTCTCAAAACTGACTTCACATACATGACCTAGACATGACACTCTACACCTATGACCTTAGTGTCCCACTCAGGCATACCATCGTGTGCTACATTTGCTTAGTACGATTTTCCTGACCCGAGGCTCCATCCTGATTTACCCTATGGAGTTACTTTCGATTTCGATTTGAATTAAGGACACCTTATGACCTAAAACTGCCAGCCATTTTTTGGACATGACCCAGTATAGGTCTACTACCCATATTTTACTTGTTGACCTTGTATGTTGCTAGGTAGTAGCTTCGACCCTGATTGTTGAAGGTTTGACCTAGGAGGAGTACGACCATCTAAATTTCGAGGACGAAATTATTTTAAGGAGGGTAGACTTGTAACACCCAATTTTCTAAAATTAGGATATTTTTGAAAATTTATTATTTTTTATTATTTATTAATGGTGTTATAGTCATGATATGATTTTTGGTGATTTTTAGTTAGTTAAAGCCATTTTCTAAGTCATGACTTATGACTTTGTGACTTACTATTATAACCCTAGTGTAAACCCTAGAGATTTCATAACCTAGAGACTAACCATGATCATGTGAGCCTAGCCATAGGTTTAGAACATCAAATTAGGGCTTTTTAGCCTAAAGGATATTTTGGTAATTTTCTAGGATTTATTTGGAATTATTTGTATTTATGTGTTTTTAATATTATTTAATTATGGTTAAGTACCATGATTAGTCCCTAACCTAGTCTACCCTAATCCATAGGTTAGCCACTAACCTAGAAGCTTGAAGATAGATATTTCCATGGGTTAAAGTAGAAGAAATATCTAGATATTTACATATTAGATCTTTTCCATAGATTACTCAAAATATCCAAAACTTAGGCAAGAAAATCCTTGCCTTCACCTTGAAGGAAGGCCATAGGACACCCCTCTAGCCATGGCCGGCCAAGACACCCCCCCTAGCAGCCACCATCCTATATTAACCCATTGTATTCATTCATGACCATTTTTACATGAATTAAATCCTAGAAAAATCCCATTCCTTCAAACCTACACAACTTGATCATTTTTGATCCAAATCACCTCTAGTTTCTTGCATTGGACTCCCCTACACTAGAGGATACTAGTTAGGGCCTACTATCGAGGATTTGAGGGGCTTTGGGCATCACCAAGAGAAGAGGACACCCCCCTACTTGGTGTTTTCTTGAGTTTTCACACAAATAGGTAAATACCCTCAAACCATGTTAATATTGTGTTTTCTCTTCATATTTGCATGCATCTAGGTACCAGGGAACTGTAGGTCAAGTTTGGTGAAAAATAGGATTGGTTTGGTGTCCGTATCGGACACGTATCCTAAGCTAGAAACCCTTGTTTGGTGAAATGCCTCATAGGACTTTTTGTTCTTAGTTTTCAAAACAAACTACATATTTGTGAAGCTTATTATATGTATATTGTATGTTGGTAGGACTGAGTTGATATTAGGGTCCTTTTCGTGTCCAAATTGGACACGAACACACGAGTTGGACACAGCACTGTGTACACTTTAATCCCCTGCTACCCGACACTGTTTTCTCCATGAATTGGACACGTGGACACGTGCCACTTGGCACAGAGGAGGGGGTATCCTCTGACAAGCCCCCTCTCAAATTTGAGACACTCTCGTGTCGTGTCGGACGAGAAATCCGACACGTACTGACCGTACACTACACTGCACACAATGTTAAACACTCACTGACACGGCCTTCGTGTCGCGCGGACACGAGTCGTGGACACCTCGTGTTTGCACGAGTGTGTAGCCCAACATGTGGTCTACACGTGGACGTGACCACGAGGCCCCACGTGGCTCGTGTCGTGTCCACGAGACACTTGCATCGCTGCACGAGACTGTGCACGCTCCCCTGCTACTCGACCTTAATTTCGGGCACGACACGCCACGTCGACCCGCCAAATTTGGCATGGATACGGAGGCAATGTCTGCGAACATGCCCCCCAAGTTTCGTGGCTTATCGTGTCGTATTGGACACGAAATCGCCTCTGCACTGGTCACTCACTGACAGCACACACATGGAATTGGGCTCTGATACGGGCTTCCCATTTGGACACGGCGACACGTGGATGCCGTACAGACACACTGACACCTAGCCTGACCCTAGACGAACCTAGGGACACGACCACGAGACACGAGGACGTGTGTGTCGTGTCCTAGAGCCAGTTGCACATGTGTATGACACTGTATTTGTGTGTGTGTGCACTGTGTTACCCGATTGTGTTTTTGGACACTTGGACACGCCGTGTCGTGTCGTGGTAGACACCTAGGGACACCTACGACACGTATGCATGTGGGGCATCAGTTACCAACCTATAGGTTCGAGTCCTAGCTCGGTTTTGTATGAGAAATTAGGTTTACCTACTTGTCGAGTGCACAGTGCACATTTTCCAGTTTTTGGGATATTTTCCAGTTTTTAAAAACGAATTTCAAACCTAATTTTGATATGATTTATATATGTATATGTGTATTTTTAGTATATAAATACGTAGTATATATGTATGTGTGAGTGTGGGTGAGTTTTGAGGATTTGTAGTTGTGTGTATAGGTAGTTGTGTATGTATATACATATGTATGTATATATATATGTAACTATGTGTGTGTTGGGGGCAATTCCTGGTTCCAGGAATTCTGGGACTTCCTCCCCCTCCAGTTCAGTTTCTCTCTCTCTTTCACTCTTCTCTCATTCACTCTCCCTCTCACTCTATTACACTCTCTCTTTCACTCTCTCCCTTCCTCTCTTTCCCTCTACATATATGTATTATATTTATATGAGTTTGTATATATATATATATATGTTATATATATATTGTATTAGATAATATATTGTATCTATATACATAAACTATAGGATATATGAGTATTACCTAGGCTATAGGCCTATGTAGTAATATTGTATATATATATGTATAGTTATATATATATGTGTATATATATATATATTACATAGAAATGGATACCTATATGATATTAGCTTATGGTCTAGATACACTAGCCTATGGCCATTAGGGGCTAACCCTAATTGACTAGTGACCCCTTGACCTAGGTACCCTAATGACCCTTGTTTGACTAGAGTTGACCAAAGTCAACCTAGGGTCAAACTTGACCTAAATTGAACTTGAAATAACCTAGAATGACTAGTTTGACATTGGTTGACCTAACTTGACTAGTAGACCTAGTTTGACTAGATAATTGACCATTGTTGACCAAAGTCAACTATAGTTCAACCATGACCAAATTGACCTAGAAATGGCTTGGATGAACATAGAAGGACTTGTTGACTAAGATTTGACTAAACCCTACGCTATTAACTAGTTGGTTTAGGTTTGACCTATATATAAGTATACTATTGTGACTTGGGTTTTGTGGAAAGACCTATGTAGATTAAGATATGTATGTGGTTAAGTTAGATACTTAGAGTTGAGTCATGACTTGAGATTGGAATATGGGATTAGCTTGAATATAAGATTAAGGTTGGTATTATATATATGTATTTATATGTGGTATACTTGTATAGGTATTGGTTATACCTTAACCTTGTGGTGTAGTACCTTAGATAGTCTAGATTGACCTAGACTTGACCCAGATTGATCATGTTGACTAGTATTTGACTAGTTTGATTAGAATGTTGACTTTAACCTAGATTTCACTAACCTTGACTTGTTTGACCTTGTTTGACTTTATTTGACTCAGTTTGATCTCCTGTGACCCAGTTTGACTATTGAGTTGACCAAGAGTTGACTTTTGACCAGATTGACCTAGAATCATGTAGTATGCATTGTATACTTTATTTTTACCATTGTGGATACATTATGACTTGAATTGCTCTGATTAGGAGCCAGACACCTCTCCTCAAGTATATCCTCTTCAGACATTCAGTTATCAGGCGAGTACATTCTCTGACCATTTCATACTTGTTCAGGCTTTACTTCTCGCTCTAGATTACTTTACTTGTTGCTGTCACGTTGGTAACACGGATTGGTACTATATGGATCTTTACATGAGATGTTATCCCCCTCGGGAGCATCGGATACTTCATATTACGTGTGTTTCACTTTCATCATGTACTCCTGTGCTTCCATCATGCATGTGTACTCATGTGATCATGTACTTTCATGTTCACTGAGCCCTCATGTATAACTTCGCGTATACTCATTTATGAGCCTCATGTGAAGTAATCATGTATAATAACGTAACTTGTCTAGATCCTTGTGTATTGATTGGGGAAACGGGGGAGTAGAAGTAGACATGTGAATAATTCCAAAGTAGTGTAATCATGTACAAACTCAGTAGTGTAATCATGTATAAATTCTAGCCATTCACATGCCTATCTTGTACTCTACATCACTAGTCCTTATAGTTCTCTATATACAGTAGATATTTCATTACAGCTATCTCTTTTACAGCGTACATTTCCTTTCAGCATTTCCTGTATCTTACTCTATTGCCTGTATCGTATTTCCTAACCTGTTATGAACTGTGTGAGATGTATTGTGCTCGTTCCTGTCCTGACTGGACCTATTGAAAATATTACAGAGGATGAGGATGAGGCCCTGGTGTCTACCTATTATGGAGCAGGACTAGATGATACTTATGTTGTGGACCCTCAACAGGATCCACCTGCAGCTGAGGATGTTGCCCAGTAGTCTAGGCTAGTTTAGCTAGACAGTCTTTTCTGTATTATCATTTTGTCTCACATTTGAGTTGTATTTTGAGATGTTGAGATATATAGACTCTTGACTTATTGTATTATGAGTTGGCATTCTGATGTTATGTATCCTAGACACTTAGACTTATTTCATCTATGCTATGGTTCTCTTTGAGTTACTATCTATCTATCTGTTCTTCATTCTTCTACCTTAGATGTGATTGAGACTGTATGTTGTAATGTTACCTTTATTCGGAGATTAAACTGTACAGGTACTTTATATTGTTAGATGATTGACCTAGGACAGCGTTCTAAGCCGACACTCCGGGTAGGCTGGACGTACCCACTTCTCGTGCCCTTACTCTAGGGTGCGGGTCGTGACAGAGTGTCAGTTAAGAGAGGGAAAGCAGTGTTCGGATCAGAAAATAGGGGTCCCCTCTCTTTTGGCAGCAGGGGGTATGAGGAATCACCTGTGTGTGTAGTAAGAAGGGGCTATTTGCCTATGCATCACCCAAATGGAGGCACCACAGTAACAGTAGAAGTACCAGCAGTATAAACTGCTATGTGATGTGGATGGGGTTCCTAATGGAGACTACAGCAAGCAGTGAGGACTGCTATTGGATTGTTCAACGTGAACAGCACGAGAACAAGGAGGTTCCTGTGTTCGAGGGGCAACAAGTGTGTTATATATATATATATATTATTATTATATATATATATATATAGAGAGAGAGAGATAGAGGTGGGATCGGATTCACCCCCTATTTTTTCCGTCCCCATTATCATCCCTATCTCCTCCGTCGGATTAGATTTAAAACTAAGATTTAGATCAAATCTCTACATCAACAAATAGAAACTCCAAATCTTCCTAATCTTTCGAATGCTATATTAATATACAAGAGAGAGAAATTGAAGAAAAAAAAAACCTATGCTCGTTTAATTTAGAGAACGAAAAATTAAATGACCGATTTTTAAAAAAAAAACTAAATTAGGTTTCAAATGACTAGAATATTTTTTAGAGAATGTTTTTTAAAAGAAACTAAATTAGGCTTCAAATTTAAATGATCGGTTCTTTTTAAAGAAAATAAATTTTGTAGAGAATACCAAAAATTAATAAATTTAAATTAGGTTTCAAATTTTATTATATATATATATTTTTATATATATATATATATTATTATATAATAGATAATATCTATAT
>JANAVB010040419.1:5865560-6008333 GCA_029216955.1 Iris pallida | reverse complement strand
TATATATATCACATAGTTATACATATAGTAAAATATATATATATATATATATATATATATATAATATATATATATATATATATATATATATATATATATATATATATATATAAATATATATATATATATATATAAAAATATATCAAAAAAAAAAAATATATATATATATATATTAACAAAAAATATATATATATATATATATATTAACAAATATATATATATCTTGTTAAAATATATATATATAAATATATCTGTTGTATGTGTTGGGTAATTGATAGGGCATATACATATATATGTATGTATCTTGTTGTATGTGTGTTGGGTAATAGAGATTAGAGTATTACCAACATGTTAGAAGCCTAGTCAGATAATTGATAGGGCATGTGGACGTAGGTAATGCTTTGGGTTATCTAGGTTAGAGTGTAAGGACTTGGCATGAACTATTAATAGGTAAATTGGTTTTACCTATTGTTTAAGGTAAAGAAAAACCTATATATGTATATTATGTGACAAAGCTTAGGGTAATGCCTTGCATGGCCAAGAATTGAGTATAATACCTAGATAAGCAAGTAGGGACCAAAATAGCTTAGATATAGGCTAATACAACCTAGAAATGACTAGTATTGACTAAATAATAACTGGGGTTGGCCAATTGACCTAGAATTGACTAGTATGACTAGTTTTCAATCTCAAACGTGATATTGATGCAATATTCCCTATTTAGGTCTTCGAGGTGCCGTATCGGACATCATTGATATTTCACACCAGTTTGCAGGCGAGTACATTCTCTGATAATTTTTCGTTTATGATATTTACTATGTTTTATGTACTTAGTGTAGATGTACTTATTTTTCGACACATTGTCACACAGATTGGTATTTACGGATCCCGTCATGAGATGTTATTCCTGTGTATTGGTATACCCTATGCAAGCCCCGTTGTAGTTCTTATGAATTGTACAGATACCGATGCCTGAGAAGATTTTCTACCTTCTCAGAGTATCCCGTGTCATAACGTACCATGGTTGGATCCACTATACCAGTCGGGGCGGGAGTAGTAGTGTGGACATGTGACCGTACCTTTTCCATGCATGATATTGTTTTTCCGTGAGTGTTAGTCATACATTGTACGTCTGACTTGCCATGCCATATTCCCGTACAAGTTTCCAAGTCGGTCACTTGTTGAAACTAGAACTCACTCACGTAGATAGTATGATTCTTGACTCTTGTACATGATATGACCAGTTTTCTTGCCCTTTCTCTAGCTCTAGTTTACAGCTTTTACCTTACCATGCTATTTTCATGTACATTCTATTTTGCCCTTGTATATTCTCTCTATTTACTGTTTTATAGCACTTGTCATTTACTGGAAACTGTTGTTGGAGATATGCTCGTTCCATCCTGTCTGGATATATTTTTCAGGCGACGGTGAGGACGAGTGTCCCATCTACTATGGTCCTCATGACGTAGTGGGCATTAACCAGGAGACCATAGTCCAGCAGGAGTTAGTTCCAGCTAAGGATGCTCTAACAGTAGCTCAGTTAGACTAGGTTTTGAATGGACTCTGTCTCCTGCTTAGTACTTGAGGCTTGTTATATTTATTCAGACTTGTATAAATATTTTGTGACTCTCTCTGGATTTGTGTTAGATACTTGCACTCTGAGTTTATATCTCTATTTTTTATTGTGCCATACATTCTTCTTGTTAGAGTTGTGATTGAGATTACATATATGTCATTGTTATCCTCCGTTCAGAGATGAGCTGCAATAATAGGTTATTATATCATTATTAGCTAGTAGACCCTTACAACGTTCTACCTCCGACTATACGGCATAGGCAGAGCGCTGTTACGCATTCGTACCCTTATACCGGGTGCGGGTCATGTCACGCTCCAGAACCAGAATATTGGAGAGCGGGGGCGAACATAGCCAGCTACGTATATTGAAATGAAGTTCATCTCGCTATACGGTCACGGCTGCCTAGATATGAGGGTTTACTACAAGCCAACAGTCTCTTAAGGTCAAGCCTACTGTCTCAATCTCAAGCAAGTAATACAATTACAAGATGTTTGATCACCAAATATACAATAAAAGGCGTCCCAAATATTACATATCAGCTGATCATGAAGCTAGTCGTACAAAATACAAGAACTAGCAAGAGTTAAGTCATACATGATCAACCCTAGGATTTGTTAATCATGTTTACAGCCCTTAGGCAGACAATAAGTAAATGTGCATCGAGCTAACAGGTGCTCATCGGCTAAACGCCTCAAAAGAATAATTTTTACAATAGAGTGAGTGAAACAAAATATAAAATCCACTCGTAGCCTGGGTTTCTTCTAGTCGCCACCATCGGGCTGGAGGTTCGGTAGATCCTCGGGAGCTACTTCGAAATCTGGCCACACAAAACCAGTTGGGTCAAACCCCAGAAAGAGCAAGTGCCACAAAGGAGGCCACGAAATAAGAACAAAACCAGCATATCAGAACATAAGAAATTGGAAGAAAAGTACAAGTAATAAAAGTACAGCAGGACAATAAGCGACTAGGGACATGAGACTACTCCGGGAGCCAGATTACAACCCGTAAACCAAATAAGGACCGGGGTTGTAACCCTTCGCCTGAATAGCACGTGTCCCTATCCATTTATTGCTTAAGATAAATAAAATAATCATGTACAGGGTACCAGGTATAGGGACTTAGACGAGACTTAGACCAGGCTGGATATCATCCATTCACAAGCGGCCAAGCAAATACTACGGCTTACTACATTAACTAACTAGGGTTATCACAAGCCTAATTACTAACAAGATGCAAATGAGAATTTTCCAGTCCCAAGCCCTATAGACTATCCAGTTATCCTTCCGCGGGTTGAGAGTATGGTTGGGTACATCGCCCAGGAGACGATAAACCCTTAGGTGACTTAGAGGGTGCAACACATGACAGTGTGCTGGAAATGTGCTCTACTCGTCGGCAAGCTACAAGTCCAATTAAAGCGCCCAGATAACGAGATTGCATGTGACTGGAAATTCTCCATGAACTGTAGTTAGATCTAATCATTAGCCTAATCCATATTCAGTGCGAATCCCTGACCGTGGGAACCCAGGGAGTCATGTCCTAGACATGATGCAAGACAAGACAAGTGGATTTCATAAGCAAGAAAGCAGGAACACCCACGGTGTCAGAGTTGGTTATACTAGTCAAGTTAGCCGTCGCAACAGCATCAAGTCAAGTCAAGTTACAAGTTACAAGTTACAAGTCAAGAGTGCGCCGCCACGGGCGACTATCAAGTTATCAGGTTACAAGTCAAGAATGCACCCCATCAGGTCACTACCATGAAGATCAGAGAGTACTAGGATCATAAATCACAGAAATCATGAAGACCGTACTAGTCGTAGCAATTACTGAAAATCGTGTCAGGTCGTGTTGGGTCAAGATAGTCGTGCTGTGTGGAACAAGATCTCAAAATCCAATCCACAAAAGAGAAGCCAAGCTTAAAGAAATAAAACCAAAACTCTAAGAGCCAATGGGTTGCGCAAGGGGTCAGGGGGTTGGATTGCGCAGGGTGTCAGCAGCGCAGGGTGCCAAGTGCGCAGGGGCACAGGGCGTAAGGTTGGGTGGCGCATGGGGCCAAGTGCGCATAAGCCAATGGCGCAGGGGGGGCCAAGTGCGCATGAGCCGATGACGCAGGGGGCCAAGTGCGCATGAGCCGATGGCGCAGGGGGCCAAGTGCGCATGAGCCGATAGCGCAGGGGCGCGTGCGCAATCGGGCAACTGCCAGGCTGCGCGGTTAGCGGCCAGCACTAAAAAGTGCGGCGCGGGGGAATGCTGCGCGGTTCAGTACTGCGCTAAAGAGCGCAGACTGAGGTCTTCTTCTCCAGGCCGAGAGCAAGTCCAAGAATACTAAAAACTTCCAATCTTCATATCTCGGCCAAATCAAAACCAAATCTAGATTTTCAAAGGCCTAACTTGGGTAAAATTGAATTCTTTTCCACATGGAAGCATCAAAACAAGCAAAAATTAAAGTTTAATAGATCAAAATCAAGAATTTCCGAAAATGGTTAAAACCTAGATCTAGAAAAATAGAAGCTCCAAATCCAAAAATGTCAAGTTCTAATGTTGATCTCCATGTCCTAATCTAGCTAATGGACAAATAAAATGTGGTACTTATTTGATGACAAGGTGCACTTGCCTATGGAGGTTGGTGGAGGATGGAGGAAGAAGAAGATGGACAAGTAAATCAAAGAGTAAAGAAGAGAGAGAAAAGTTAGGTGTGGTTTTAATGAGGGTGGTTATGGTGTGTTGAGGGTGAAGCATAGGCTAAGGTGGTCCAATGCATGCTAAACCAAACCAAACCAATCCTACTCCACAAAATAAAACCAAGCCAAGTCAAAATCCATTTTACGAGAAAACTAAAAATCTGCATGTCGAGCCAAAATACAATTACAGGCCAGAATCTGAGAAAATAAAATACAGGTCCAAGATACATGCAGGCTTAACCAAAATACGTGTTCTGAGATATGGGTGTTACAGGTCGTGACACTAGAGCAAGAGGTGGAGAAATAGGAGCCACAATCTCAGAACGTCTAGATGCACTAAGATGTACAGGTTCTATAAGGACGTTGCACTCATCTAGGTTAATCAAAGTATCGAAAGACGAGTGGTAAGTACATAACATAAACAAGATTTCTCTTGTTCATGCGAGCACATACCATCATCTCGAACATAGTCTTTGGGAATGAAAAGGTAATCCCAAAGTGAATATGGTAGATGGCAGACAACTCAAGTACAATGATATCACCAGTAGAAGTCTACTTTGGAAGGATAGCTGAGAAGATGATCATATAGAAATTGTAGAAATACAAACTTAAGAGTTTGGCTTTAACTTTGTCGATTGGACACGGTCCGGGATGGCAAATAGATGCTTTGAAAGTTTTTAAAGACATGTCAGGTGGAAAGACAAATTTTGGGAGATTGGTTAGTGCTTCACCTTCGTTTGGTAGGCGAAGGATCGCCGCAAAATTGTCCGCATCAAATTTAATGTCAATTCCTCTGACATGGGAAGAAATAACACCAGAGTCATATGTCAAGTTGTAGAAAAATAACCTAATAGCGTTGAGATATATAGGAAATGAAATTTCTACTAGGTCATTGAACTGTAATAATTGAAAATCATTAAGATAGTCCAAAAAATATTAAAATTAATTTGGGCGATGGCACAGACGGTGCGGTCAAAGAAATTACTAAACCATTCAAGGGATTGGTCTAGCATTGCGAATGAGAATCCGCAAAACGATCCGTCATCCAGTTGGATCGGAGAAAAAAAAGGTTGTTTAGAGGATGATGATCCTTCATCACTCTTCTTTCTCTTTCTAAAGAATTTGGTGCCATCGCAATAAAAAGTTCTAAAAAATGAAATAGAATACAGAAGGAAAATAGACATTATACCTTCCAAAAATTCAGTATGATGTAGAGAACGAACCTAGGATCCCAAAACCAAAGTTTGGAGGTAAAAAACCAAGTAAATATGGAGGAAAATTTGATCTAGGGTTAGGGTTTTTGAGGGTTTCAAGCTGCTATTCGTAGAGTAGGGAAAATGATAAAGATGGATGATAAATAGGAGCAGTGGGGCCCATAGGGTCGGTTGTTAACTAAGCCACCCGAGTTCGGGCCAAACTTGCCCAGAACTTTGTTGGACTTAGTTTGGGCTGCTTTTTACATCCACTAATCTAATTTATCAAATCCTTCCAACTATTTAATTCAAAAATTATTATTTTTAAATTTTAATTAATATTATTAAAGTATTTAACAAATTAAGTTTTTTTTTACATATAGATTATCTCATATTAGCTGTAGGGATGTTGTCCTAGCTAGCAGAGATCTACACGGGATGCTTAAGTTTCGTTTCGCTTAAGCTTTTATGGCCTTGGTGATAGACAGATCCTTTATAAGCTTGTCACTAAAACAATCACTACGTATTGGAGTTAATTCAATAAATATAATCAATTAATATTATTGATATATAAAATTCCTAATTCTTGACGTAAATAGTTGAATCTATCTTATGCCAAAGGTTTAGTAAAGATATCAGCTAGTTGGTGTTCTGTGTCAACATATTATAAATTAATGTCTCTATTTGTTGATGATCTCTACGAAAGTGATGTCGTATCTCAATATGCTTTGTACGTGAGTGACATACAGGATTCTTAGTCAAATTGATCATGCTAGTGTTGTCACAAAATATAGAAATATGTGAATAATGCAAATTGTAGTCTTCTAGGGTTTGCTTTATCCACAAAATTTGTGCACAACAACGTCATGCGACGATATACTCAGCTCAATAGTTGATAATGCAACATAATTTTATTTTTTGCTAAACCAGGAGACTAAAGCTTTTTCTAGAAAATGACACATTCTGCTAGTACTTTTTTTTATCCACTTTGCATCCAGTAGTACTCTTAAGGTATCAGAAGATACGCTTAATAATGCGCAAGTATGATTCCTTAGGATTAGCTTGGAATCGAGCACATAAGTAAACTCTAAACATTATATCGGGACGACTAACACTTAGATAGAATATATCGATCATACCTCGATACTTACGTGTGTTGACTGGTTTGCCTTGTTCATCTATGTCAAACTTAGTTGAAGTTGCCATCTGAGTTCCAAGTGGTTTGGCTGACTCCATATCGAACTTCTTTAGCAGATCCTTTGTGTATTTGGCTTGATTAATGAACATCCTATTTGTGATTTGCTTGATTTGCAGTCCAAGAAAGAATTTTAACTCTCTCATCATGCTCATCTCAAACTCACTCTATATGTACTTAGAAAAATCTTGACAAATTAATTCATTAGTAGAACCAAAAATAATATCATCATCATAAGGTTGTACTAATAAAAGATTACTATTCAAAGATTTTATAACGAGTGTTGTATCAATCTTGCCTTTTAAAAAATATTTTTCAAGTAGAAAAGAGCTTAGATAGTCATACCAAGCACGAGGGACTTGTTTCAGTCCGTATAAGGCTTTTTTCAACTTAAAAACATATTCAGGATTTTTGAAATCAGTAAAACCAGACAGTTGCGCAAATAAACTTCTTCTTTTATAAAACCATTTAAAAAAGCACTTTTAACATATATTTAAAATAATTTGAAATCATGAAAACATGCAAAAGCATATAACATGCAAATGGATTCTAAACGCACAACTGAGGCATGTGTCTCATCGTAGTCGATACCTTCCTCTTGGTTGTATCCTTGAGCTACGAGTCGAGCCTTGTTACGTGTGAATAAACCATTCTCATTAAGTTTATTTCGGGATACCCAACGGGTGTTAATTACCGGATGATCAATGGGCTTGGAAACAAGTTTCCAAACTTGATTCCGTTCAAATTGGTTTAATTCCTCTTGCATAGCATCTAACCAACAAATATCATCACAAGCTTCTTTTATGCTCTTAGGATCTAACTGTGAAATAAATGCTACATTAGAAACTATATCTTTAGTTGTGAAACGAGTACTTATACCTTTTGTAATCTCACTTATTACCATGTTCTTGGGGTATTCAGCTATGAATTTCATTCTGTTTTGGCAGACTCTCCAAGTAGCTGGTTTCGGGTTCTGCTTCAGCAGGTGCTGTGCATGGTGTACCATGGTCTTCATCGTCACTGTCATTTTTTATTTGACTATTTATCTCATCGAAGGTGACGTTGATTGATCCTTCAATTGACATTAATTTTTTGTTGAAGACTTGGTAACCTTTGCTCTTGGCTGCATAACCAAAAAAAATACCTTCGTCGACTTTTGAGTCAAATTTGTCCAAATTATCTTTTGTATTCAAAATGAAACATTTGCAACCAAATTTTAAAATAAGAAATAGAGGGGGTCCTATTAAAACATAGTTCATAAGGAGTCTTCTTCGAATTAGGTCGAATTAGAACCCTGTTCAGAACATAGCTACTGCATTGACAACTTCAGCAAAAAAATATTTATGCAGGCTAAATTGGTTTAACATAACTATAGCCATTTTGCTAAGAGTTCTGTTCTTACGTTCCATAATGTCATTCTGTTGCGGAGTCCTAGGGCAAAAAGTTCATGCAAATATCCGTGTGTGTCACAAAATTTCTCAAAGTCAGCATTCTCAAATTTGCCACCATGATCGCTTCGAATGCGAGTGATCATAAAGCATTTCTTATTTTGTACCTTTTTATAAAATATGATAAATTCTGAAAGTGTGTCATTCTTATGAGCAAGAAAATATACCCAGGTGTATCTGTAGTAGTCATCTACAATTACAAAGGCATATAGCTTACCATTTAGACTAGCAACTCTGCTGGGTCCAAATAGATCCATATATAATAATTGTAGAGGTCGAGTAGTACTTACAACGTTGATCGACTTAAAGGTTGATTTAATAGCTTTGTTCTTTTCACAATTGCTACATACCATGCCTTTCTTGAAAATGATCTCTGGTAAACCTCGTACCAATTTATTTGTGGATAATCTCGCAATTATGTCCATGTTTGCATGACCTAGCCTCATGTGCTATAGTTGACTCTCATCATTTTTGGCATATAGATATTGTTTGCCATCGCTTAGTGATGCTGTAGAGAGAGCGTTGAAGGTTGCGTACGAGAATGCTGGAAGGAATCCTTGAACATGAATCTTCCAATTATACTTAGTTTTTGATCTGGATCGTGATGATAAAGGGTTGCTTCATTACTCCATGACAATCTGACTGGGAGAGAGGATTACCGGACTTTACTTTACTGGCTAAGAGGAGCAGCAAAAACTCTATCTGGGATGCTCGAGAACTCTTGTGGAAATGGGAGATAGAATCTTTGAGATGCTGAAAACCCGCAATCTGGGTACGACCAGACCTTCGTTATGTGGCACGTGCCTACTTCTATACATGCCAAGGAATCATTGTCCTACGTGGCGTGTGTATTATAGAGAGAACTGTAGGCACGGAGGTAGAAGTACACGCGCCTAGAGGAAACTCAAGGTAACATACGCCTGAGTTTGATGCGCCTATCTGTACTGTCTCTAAGGAGAATGAACCTTGACTTTTGTGTTCATTCTCTGCACAAGAATCGAGCGTCATGTTGGAGTCTTCGAGGGGAGTTAAGCTCATTAAATGTCGTCCTTAGGAAAAGTAACCAGGAGGCGTAGACAAGGATGCAAGGGATGGGGCGCGCTTACATAAGTGAGGCACGGGTAGAAGAAAGGGCATGCCCTTATCCAGGAGTGAGTAGCCCACGTTATCATGACCTCAATTTTCGAGCCTTAGCTATTTTACACAGAGATCAAGGCATCCTGTATAAAGCCTAGATGAGGCATAAATTGGATGAGACGTGAGCAGCTTGACGCCTAGGTGAGGTGCGGTGTCTGAGGTGTGTGACCCATGCTTTTACAAGATGTCATGACCCGCACCAGGATATTCGGGCACAAGTACGTAGGCCACGCCCAGCCTACACCTCAGTATCGGTAGTAGAACGCTGTCTAGTACCCAATAAATATCTACAACATCTATATTATCCACTATAACAATATGTACTCCAATCACATGCATCTAAGGAAGAAATGAATAAAAAATATGGTAATATCACTGAAATAAACTAAAGTCTACAATGATCATAAATGACAAGAATGTGTCGAAGGCATAAACCGACGACGAAACATGAATCTAAAATAAAGAAATAATGACATAGAGCTTCTAAAAGATAATTCAATGTGAAAGAATATCAAGATCCATCTCAGCTATCATCATCCTGTAGTCCAATAATGTGGGACATACCAATTTCTAATATTTGTCAACATATCCAGTCATGATTAGAACGAGCACATCTCCAACAATAATTCCTAATAAATGACAAGTGCTATGTAACAGTAAATAAAGAGAATATACATGCGTAAAATAGAATGTACATGAAAGTAGCATGATAAGGGTAAAGTAGTAAACTAGTGCAAGAGTAAAGAGAATTGAACATATAATGTACAAGAGTCAAGAATCTATATTAGCTATGTGAGTGAGTACTAGCTTCAACATGTAGTCGGCTTAGGAACTTGCACAAGGTCTACTAGCATGGTTAATCATATGTGAGGTGTATGATTAACACTCACAAGGATTTAAACATGCACAAGAAGAGTATTGACCACATATCTACACTACTACTCTCTGTCTCCGACTGATACAGTGGATCCAACCATGACACATTATGACACAGATTCTCTGAGAAGGTCGCGAGCCTTCACAGGAATCATGTCTATACAATTCACAAAAAATAAGGACAAGACTTGCTCACGATATACCAAGAAATACAAGAAATAACATCTCATGACAGGATCCAAACAATACCAATCCGTGTGACCAATATATCAAGAATCGTGGATACCTACACTAGATACAAGAAACATAGTAAATATCATGAATGGAAAATTATCAAAGAATGTACTCGCCTCAATTTAGTTGGAAGTCCACGTGCACGACATGAACGTGTCGACACGGAATAGATATGATGCTAAGCTCCATAAGATGGTCCCAGATAATGTTATAGCCAATTCCATTGAGTCCAGAATAGTCCGAAAAGCCTAGTTTGATATACAAAAGTCCAGAATCAAGATTCGACACGATAATCGAGATAAGAATTAGGAACATAAATAATAATTAATTATAACTAATGGTGATATATAAGAAAAATCTACAGACATTGTCAGATGATAAAACAAAGATCACCAACGTGTCCAGAATGGTCAAATTAGCTAGAATAGCCTATCCATAAGTTCAATTCTAGACACAGAAGCAAAACGATAATTTTGGGCCAAAATGATATCCGTCGTTGGACCCACTTTGCACCGAAAGACATGCCAAGATACAAGTCTACTAAACCTAGCAAATTATATGTCCACGAATCCAGAATGACGATACAAACCTAATGATATACCCGAAATTGGATTCCGTTAACCCGATCTCAAAATGGTTCGTTGACTCGGACTGTAGGACCTACTGTGCACTAAAATACGCTACTGCCACGCTGCTGCTGCTGTAATTAGCACTGCTATCTCTTTCTTGCGTGCACGTCTGTTTCTTGGCTGCGTACGGCGATGCGATGGCGCGACGTAGCGTACGACAGCGGCATGGCTCGGCTTGGGGACGGAGGAGAAGGTAGTAAAGAAGAAAATGGAGATGATGATGGAACGAAGATGGTGATGGAGTGGAGGTAAGATGAAGAGTTGAGGGGAATGTCTTGCGGCTAGCGTTGAGGTTTTGCTCCCTACATGCTGCTTTAGCAGCACACTTAAAGGGAGAAATTGGCTGTTGGACCAAATGTGTGCATATACATATATACATGTATATATGCATACATGTATACTCCACAAAATATATATGTACATTCTAAAATATATATATATATATATATATATATATATATATATATATTTATATATATTTTATATATATATATATATATATGACAAAAAAAAATATATATATATATATATGACAAATATAATTTCAATTCTAATAGCTATAATAATATCACAATTACTCAAATTGGAATGAGGTTTAAGGAATGAGAGGCCCAATAATATATACCATATACACAGAGTGGATTAAAAGGATTAAAAGAATTTTGTAATAAATAAATATATTCATATGAATTTAGATCAATTATGATCATTGATGAAGCAACAGTATGCGGGAGCTCAATTGGATGGCACACAAGTGACACGTGTGTAGTAGACTTAAAATAGGTCAAAATCATATATTGGGTCGATTAGATTGGCTCAATGTCGAGCCCCAAAATCTAATTGGAAGTCTGGTCAAGTTTCACCGTAGATAGTTAATTGGCCTAAATTGACCAGAAAGTTGTGCGGTGGAAATAGAATACAAGAGAACAAGTTTGAGTGGGACATGATATATCAACATGAAGGTAATCTTGCCTACTACAAAGCACATGAAGGAAGTTTCCAGAGATTAACATCATTGGCACTCCAAGAATCAAAGTCACGGAAAAGAACATTTAATGATCAAGAATAATTACAATAAAATATTTATTGAAAATATTTCATTTAGAAAATTTAAAGAAAAATCCTAAAATTTAGGGTCCTCACTGTAACACCCAGTTTTCCAAATGAGGATAATTTTAAATTTTTGTGATTATAATCATTTAACAGTGATATTTCAATCATATTGTAATTTTTGGTGATTTTTAATTATTTATAAAACTATTTAAAATGTTGAATAATGATTTTGATGGTTAACTAGTTAAACCCTAGTATTGCTAAGCCTAGAGACTAACCATGACCATGGGAGGCTAGTCACGTGATTAGAATTTCAAATTACCAATATTTAGCCTAAGGGTATTTTGGTCATTTTGACAATTTTGTGAATTTGTAATTTATATTAATTAAATATTGTGCTAGTCTTTTAGTTAAGCCTTAAACTAGAAGTTAACCTAACCTAGATTAGTCTTGAGATTAGAATTAAGGTTAGAACATTCCTACTAAGTGCCATGGTTAGTAATATCTAGATATTATTATGGTAAGATATTTTCCTTAGGATATTTGTGAAAAAGAAGCCTTGAACCAATAGGGAAGCTTAGAATTGGGTGGACAACTCTTAGCCACTCATCTAGACCTAAAAAATAACCCTAATTAATCAATGGCAGCCATCAAACACCCCCTCTCCCTTCCTATAAAGTCATATTAACAAAAGCCTTAGCCTCTTTTTAAAAACCTAGAAAAAACCTACTTTGTTCTTCCCTAAACTTCTCCAAATTAATCCAAATTGAGCCCAAATTGAGTCAAATCAATTGCATCATTATCCCCAACATTAGAGGAGACTTGTGGAGGCTTGCTAGCAAGGTTGGAGGACGTTTGAACCGTGGAAAATCGAGGAAGACGTCGAATCGAGACTCTTTACATTGAGTTTGAACACTCAATAGGTAAAACCCTACAAACCCTAGTAAATTTCTAATTTCTTTCCATAGATGCATTCATTTAGGGTCCCCCTAGGTGTAGCCCAAGTTTGGTAGGATCTCGTATCCATTTCGTGTCCGTATCGGACACGTATCGGTGTATTTAATTGGGTGTTCGACGAAATGCTTCTTAGAACTTTTTGTTCTTAGTTTTCAAAACAAATTACATATTTGGAAAGATTATTATATGTAGATTATGTATGTATGTGACTGAGCATGATTTGGGTTGGTTTTTGTATCCAAATTTGGATACGATTTGCTGCACGAGGCTCCCGTGCAGTGTCCTGCTGCCACATGTCTATATCCGACACGACACGACTCGGTTGGACAACAAAATTGGTGGACACCTGGGGGCAATGTCTGATAATATGCCCCCAAAGTCTCACAGGATTTGGTTGAGTGGTTAGTGAGAAATCTCACTCGTACTGGTCGATGCTGTCATGCACACACGTGTAAACCACCACTGATACGTGTCTCGTGCTCAGGATAAGTGACACTTGGACACTGGTCAAGGTAACACACATGTACCCCTATGATCCCTCTAGCACTGTACACGTTCAAATTGTGTCTCGTGTACTGTGTTGAGTCTATTTCGACTCGACATGGCCGCACGAGGTCACTGTTTTACTGATTTCTGATACGTAGTAATTCACATATTTTGACACATTGTGTCCTATTTTCGTGGACACATTCGACTCCCCTAGACACGTGGGACATGTCCCTATTTCTGTACACTTGATTCACTATTTCATTTCGAAGGTTTATGTTGCTTTGGGCCTTCGGAGTTCATGTTTACATGAACTGTGCTATGTTCCAGTTTTTATGAATAATTCGAAATTGGATTTGAATTGGTTTTCTGAAATAATAATGTATATTGATATTGTATATGTTATTTCCAGTATTTTATATTGTTGTGGTAGGAGGACTTGAGTCTTAATTGGTTTCGAATTCTTGAATGGTTCAGAGATGTGTGGGTTGAGTGCTCAGATTGATTGGGGCAGTTATCTATGTATATATTTGTGTACAGGAATATATGACTTGGTTATACATTTATAGATTGGGATATGAGTGTGTGTGTGTGTGTTTGAATTATTAGAACAAGAAGAGAGTGAGGCAGTGGGTTGCCTTGACCTGACCTGGCCTGGTCTTGTACACTTCCCTGCAAGCAGGGGATTTCTTACATCTAGTGCAGCAGTGCACTTGTGCACTTATATAGGCCGGTACATGGCAGAAGGTTGGAATCGATTGTTTGGGCATTGCCTTGTGAGAGGTGTGCATTAGTGTTGATTTAGAGGTTAGCTCATGAGGTGGTTGCTGTGTATCAGCCCTGACATGTGTATCAGCCTTTGAACTTTAAATGTTCAGTCCCCTCCACCTAATTTAGTTTAGCTATCATTAGTTCTATCCCCAACCTATCTATAGTATCAGTCCCAGTATCCCATGACAGTACCTTTGTTTTAGTTTAGTTTTTGCATCAGTTCAGGAATTCCATTCATCAGCTTTGATGATTCAGTACATTTTAGTTAGAGTTCAATCCCATTTCATTTTCCCTTCACTAGTTGTTCAGTCCATTAGTATCCTAGTATCCTAAATTTTGTGTGTGTGAGTAGCTAGAGTTGTTTGTGAGTGAGTGTCTTGAAGTGTCATGTGATAGGTTAGTAGAGTTGAGTGCACCTCAGTTGCACTGAGGTGCCCAGGCCAGTGTGGCCTTGGCTTGGCTTGCTATTGTCAAGTACAGGACAGTGGGCAATTTGGGATTGAGATGAGGGGTTTGTGAGTATCCCGTCGGTTGATGATTAATAGATGAGAGTATAAAGTATGGTAGGATGAGGTAAATAGAGGGATAGCAAAAAGACAGGAATTAGAAGGGAAGAGAGGGTTCTCATAGCCTCTCCTTACTATTGTGTGGTTCTATTTGATGGTGAGGCAACATTAGAAAGTCTGTTTCCTTAGTTAATGGTTGTAGCTATCCTTTAGATGTGCATATGAACAGTAGTGTCTAGGAGTGTATCAACTAGGGTGTAGTAAAGTTGAATTGCCTACAATCAGTAGTCCACCAGGTCATATGTATGAGTAGGTAACATATAAGGTTAACATGTAGAAATAAATAGTAGCTATGGTATATGGGATAGGTATTGAGGGTTCCTATATGTATATAGGATATATGTATATATGTGTGTGAGGTATTATATAAATATGGGGTTGGTTTGATATATTGTTTCCTGTGCATTGCCCCATCCAATTTGGTTCAACACTTGCAATAGCTCTGTTCACCCTCCACATTTTAGTATCTCTTGTATACTATATATATATATATATATATATATATATATATATATATATATATATGTTGGTTTAAGGCTAAGTTGACTTGGGGGTTATTCACATAGATGTTTAGAGCTTAGCTAGTATATCCTCTAGATACCATAGAGTTGCTTGGTATCATATTATATATATAGGGTTAATGTTAGATTGTGTAAATGTATGTAATGTCCTATATGTATAGGATATCGGTATTTGTGTTATACCTTAGCACATGTGTTAAAGTTGAGTTAGAGTTTGAGTCTAGTTAATGTAGAAATTGACTAGATGGTTAACCCTAGAAATAGCCTAGTTGACCCTTGACCAAGATTTGACCTCATAGTCTAAGTTTGACTGAGAGTTGACCAAGAGTTGACTTTTGACCTAGATTAGCCTAAAAATCATGTAGATTGCATTGTATGTTCTTATGTACCATTCTGGACATGTCATAACCTATATTCCTCTGTTTAGGACATTGTGACTCTGTTGCAGACATCTGATATTATACTACTCTTTTCAGAGTATCAGGCGAGTACATTCTCTGATAGTTCTTTCATTTACTTGTCAATTATTGTACTTCAGTTCTAGTTAGTTTTATGTGATTCTTACAACACGTATGGATATTTCTGGATTTATGTATGTGACACAAATACCATCTTGTCTGGCCTCTATTTCTGGAATCACTACTGGCATCACCTTCTGGAATCACTACTGGAATCACCTACTGGAATCACCTACTGGAATCACTTGCTGGTATCATCATGTTTGGTTGGACTCATCTCGATTCTCGTGTCATATTCTGGATTCACTTGTACTTGTTGGGCGGGGAAATATTGGAGTAGGCATGTGAACATTCCCAAATACTGGAATTATCTTTCTTGGAATTATACTGGAATGATAGCCATCGCACACTTCGCGAGTGTGCGATGTGCCGTATTACCTACAGCCGTTTATATGTCGATCTCGATATTTTAAAATACACTGTTAGAGTATTATCTGGACTCACCCTGGAATTATTGATCACTGTCTGGGCTCATCTTGTACTGGAATCATCTAGTATTAGATTTACATTGTCTGGACTCATACTGGGATTACACTTGACTCATATTATACTGTATGGACTTATATCATGTTACTCTAGTTGAGCTAGATCTTATTTTACAGTCTTTTTTGCCATGCTTCTCCTCTTGTTTAGTTATCTTACTTTCTTTGTACCTTAACTGCTCTCTACATCATTACTCGAAGAAACTGCCATGTTCATCAATACAACTGTCTATAACTGCTTTATAGTTCTCTGTTATTTTCTTGGGATTTCTTGATGAATTATACTCGTTCCTGTCCTGACTAGACCTGTTGAAAATATTACAGATGATTGTCCTGAGGATATTTTCCCTACTTGCCTTGGAGCAGGAGATAGCTTAGCTACCCTTGGCCCCGACACTCAGGAGTGATCGGGAGACTAGCTAGTAGACTTGGTTTAGTTTTCATGTTTTAGAACTTGAAGTGTAATAACTTGGGATACGAGTTTGTATTTGAGTTGTTTGAGATATTATTATTTAGTAGTTTTTAATTGTTGTTATTTAGTCTTTAGTTATAAACTTCTGTGTCATCTTATCGTTCTTAGACTGTGATTGAGATTTTATTATATCTATACTTGTCATCCGTTCGGAGTTGAGATTTGACAAGTACATTATATAATTGCGTGAGTTGTTGATTAGATAGTAACCTAGGACAGCGTTCTACCGTCGACACTGCGGCGTAGGCTGGACGTACCCACTTCTCGTGCCCCTACAGAGGGTGCGGGTCGTGACACGTTTTTAGTGGTGGCCCATACAGGTCGAGTTTGTGTAGTGGTATTCGAACTAGAGTATCACTACAGCCTACGATAGGAACTACGGAATAGGTTTTAGTTGAGAGAGTACTCAATCACAGTTAGGACTACTTGAGAAGATTCCTGGGATGACCCTTGAGAATCTCATTATAAACCATCTCGAAATTCGACTCCGACAGTTTCTGTCTACTTCCTTGATTCATCGTTGAATTTGATTCTTGGTATTCATTATTGACTTAATTTTCTACCAAGATAACATTATGGGCTAGGTTGCCTCAGTCATAGAATCTAGAGTCTTCTATAGCCATATTAGCTGGTTTGGCGATGAGATAGAGTCTAATTTTGGATGTATTTCTCGGGTGTGAGAATTTAAGGTTTTTGCAGCCAAGCTAGGGACAATGCGAAAATTTTAAATACCATGATTCTAGAGGTATGTACCTTAGTCGCGGACTCTATGGATTATCGCTGTAGTACTTACTGGCGTAACGAGGATTTTGGTAACATGGTTCTGGATAGACGGGTATGATTATCAGATTTTAAAATAAATACCATATAGATGGTGCCCTAGTATGATGGAATGGAATATCAATGTGGATGTTACTTGAGTATCATGGATTAGATAGAGGGAGCTAGGCCACCTATAGCGCAGCACCGTGACCGCACCATCAGAGGGATATACCCCAGAGGGGCAGAGCTTTTGTGCTGACAGTCGAGTAGACCGACGCTATGGGTGACGGGTTAGCAGGTCTGTCTTTTCTGTCCTTCTTTTCACCTTCATGTGTGATTCCATTAGTACCTGCTAGGATATGCTTATGATATATTAGATAGTGTAGTTACCTTGATCAAGACTGTGGAACGACGACCAGTAGGACTGTGATTACATATTATATTGACCTTGTTTGGTTGGGGGTTTGACCTAGAAGGGAGTATGATCATCTTAATTTCGAGGACAAAATTCTTCTAAGGGGGTAGACTTGTAACACCCAATTTTCCAAATGAGGATAATTTTAAAATTTTGTGATTATTATCATTTAATAATGATATTTAAATTATATTGTGATTTTTGGTGATTTTTAATTATTTTTAAAACTATTTAAAATGTTGAATTATGATTTTGATGGTTAACTAGTTAAACCCTAGTATTGCTAAGCCTAGAGACTAACCATGACCATGGGAGCCTAGTCACGTGATTAGAATTTCAAATTACCAATTTTTAGCCTACGGATATTTTGGTCATTTTGATAATTTTGTGAATTTATAATTTATATTAATTAAATATTGTGCTAGTCTTTTAGTTAAGCCTTAAACTAGAAGTTAACCTAACCTAGATTAGTCTTGAGGTTAAAATTAAGGTTACAACATTCCTACTAAGTGCCAAGGTTAGTAATATCTAGATATTATTATGGTAAGATATTTTCCTTAGGATATTTGTAAAAAAGAAGCCTTGAACCAATAGGGAAGCTTAGAATTGGGTGGACAACTCTTAGGCCACTCATCTAGACCTAAAAACTAACCCTAATCAATCAATGGCAGCCATCAAACACCCCCTCCCCCTTCCTATAAGTCATATTAACAAAAGCCTTAGCCTCTTTTTAAAAACCTAGAAAAACCCTACTTTGTTCTTCCCTAAACTTCTCCCAATTAATCCAAATTGAGCCTAAATTGAGTCAAATCAATTGCATCATCATCCCCAACATTAGAGGAGACTTGTGGAGGCTTGCTAGCAAGGTTGGAGGACGTTTGAACCGTGAAAAATCGAGAAAGACGTCGAATCGAGACTCTTTACATTGAGTTTGAACACTCAAAAGGTAAAACCCTACAAACCCTAGTAAATTCATGGTTTCTTTCCATAGATGCATTCATTTAGGTCCCCCTAGGTGTAGCCCAAGTTTGGTAGGATCTCGTATCCATTTCGTGTCCATATCGGACACGTATCGGTGTATTTAATTGGGTGTTCGACGAAATGCTTCTTAGAACTTTTTGTTCTTGGTTTTCACAACAAATTATATATTTGGAAAGCATATTATATGTAGATTATGTATGTATGTGACTGAGCATGATTTGGGTTGGTTTTTGTGTCCAAATTTGGACACGATTCGCTGTACGAGGCTCCCGTGCAGTGTCCTGCTGCCACATGTCTATATCTGACACGACACGACTCGGTTGGACACCAAAATTGGTGGACACCTGTAGGCAATGTCTGACAACATGCCCCCAAAGTCTTACACGATTTGGTTTAGTGGTTAGTGAGAAATCTCACTCGCACTGGTCGATGCCTGTCGTTCACACACGTATAAACCACCACAGATACATGTCTCGTGCTCAGGATACGTGACACTTGGACACTGGTCAGGGTGACACACACGTACCCCTATGACCCCTCTAGCACTGTACACGTGCACATTGTGTCTCGTGCACTGTGTTGAGTCTATTTCGATTCGACATGGCCGCACGAGGTCACTGCTTTACTGATTTCTGATACGTAGTAATTCACATATTTTGACACATTGTGTCCTATTTTCATGGACATGTTCGACTCCCCTAGACACGTGGGACATGTTCCCATGTCTGTACACTTGATTCACTAGTTCATTTCGAAGGTTTATGTTGCTTTGGGCCTTTCGAGTTCATGTTTACATGAACTGTGCTATGTTCCAATTTTTAGGAATAATTCGAAATTGGATTTGAATTGGTTTTCTGAAATTATAATATATATTGATATTGTATATATTATTTCCAGTATTTTACATTGTTGTGGTAGGAGGACTTGAGTCTTAATTGGTTTCGAATTCTTGAATAATTTAGAGATGTGTGGGTTGAGTGCTCAGATTGATTGGGGCAGTTATCTATGTATATATTTGTGTACAGAAAAATATGACTTGGTTATACATTTATAGATTGGGATATGAGTGTGTGTGTGTGTTTGAATTATTAGAACAAGAAGAGAGTGAGGCAGTGGGTTGCCTTGACCTGACCTGGCCTGGCCTTGTGTACTTTCCTGTAAGCAGAGGATTTCTTGCATCTAGTGCAGCACTGCACTTGTGCACTTGTATAGGCCAGTACATGGCAGAGGGTTGGAATCTATTGTTTGGGCATTGCCTTGTGAGAGGAGTGCATTAGTGTTGATTTAGAGGTTAGCTCATGAGGTGGTTGCTGTGTATCAGCCCTGATATGTGTATCATCCTTTGAACTTCAAATGTTCAGTTCCCTGCACCTAATTTAGATTAGCTATCATTAGTTCAGTCCCCAACCTATCTATAGTATCAGTCCTAGTTTCCCATGACAGTACCCTTATTTTAGTTTAGTTTTTGCATCAGTTCAGGAATGCCATTCATCAGCTTTGATGATTCAGTACATTTCAGTTAGATTTCAATCCCATTTCATTTTTCCTTCACTAGTTGTTCAGTCCATTAGTATCCTAAATTTTATGTGTGTGTGAGTATCTAGAGTTGTTTGTGAGTCAGTGTCTTGAAGTATCATGTGATAGGTTAGTAGAGTTGAGTGCACCTCAGTTGCACTGAGGTGCCCAGGCCAGTGTGGCCTTGGCTTGGCTTGCCATTGTCAAGTACAGGGCAATAGGCAATTTAGGAATGAGATGAGGGGTTTGTGAGTATCCTGTCGGTTGATGATTAATAGATGAGAGTATAAAGTATGGTAGGATGAGGTAAATAGAGGGATAGCAAAGAGACAGGAATTAGAAGGGAAGAGAGGGTTCTTATAGCCTCTCCTTAGTATTGTGTGGTTCTATTTGATGGTGAGGCAACATTAGAAATTTTGTTTCCTTAGTTAATGGTCGCAGCCATCCTTTAGATGTGCATATGAACAGTAGTGTCTAGGAGTGTATCAACTAGGGTGCAGTAAAGTTGAATTGCCTACAATCAGTAGTCCACCAGGTCATATGTATAAGTAGGTAACTGGTAAGGTTAGCATATAGAAATAAATAGTATCTATGGTATATGGGATAGGTATTGAGGGTTCCTATATGTATATAGGATATATGTATATATGTGTGTGAGGGATTATATGAATGTGGGGTTGGTTTAATATATTGTTCCCTGTGCATTGCCCCATCCAATTTGGTTCAACACTTGCTATAGCTCTGTTCACCCTCCACATTTTAGTATCTCTAGTTTACTATAGAGTGGTGTATATATATATATATATATATATATATATATATATATATATATATATATATATATATATATATATATATATATATAAAATATATATATATATATATATATATATATATATATATATATATATATATATATATATATATATATATATATATATATGTTGGTTTAAGGCTAAGTTGTCTTGGAGGTTATTCACATAGATGTTTAGAGCTTAGCAAGCATATCCTCTAGATACCATAGAGTTTCTTGGTATCATATTATATATATATTGGGTTAATGTTAGATTGTGTAAATGTATGTAATGTCCTATATATATAGGATATAGGTATTTGTGTTATACCTTAGCACATGTGTTAAAGTTGTGTTAGAGTTTGAGTCTAGTTAATGTAGAAATTGACTAGATGGTTAACCCTAGAAATAGCCTAGTTGACCCTTGACCAAGATTTGACCTCATAGTCAAAGTTTGACTGAGAGTTGAACAAGAGTTGACTTTTGACCTAGATTAGCCTAGAAATCTTGTAGATTGCATTGTATGCTCTTATTTACCATTCTGGACATGTCATAACCTATATTCCTCTGTTTAGTAAATTGTGACTCTGTTGCAGACATCTGATATTATACTACTCTTTTCAGAGTATCAGGTGAGTACATTCTCTGATAATTCTTTCATTTACTTGTCAATTACTGTACTTCAGTTCTAGTTAGTTTTATGTGATTCTTACAACACGTATGAATATTTTTGGATTAATGTATGTGACACACATACCATCTTGTCTGGCCTCTATTTCTGGAATCACTACTGGCATCACCTTCTGGAATCACTACTTGAATCATCTATTGAAATCACCTACTGGAATCACCTACTGGAATCACTCTGGAATCACTTGCTGGTATCATCATGTTTGGTTGGACTCATCTCGATTCTCGTGTCGTATTCTGGATTCACTTGTACTTGTTGGGCAGGGAAATATTGGAGTAGACATGTGAACATTCTCAAATACTGGAATCACCTTCCTTGGAATTATACTGGAATGATAGCCATCGCACACTTCGCGAGTGTGCGATGCGCCGTATTACCTACAGCCGTTTAGATATCGATCTCGATATTTTAAAATACACTGTTAGAGTATTGTCTGGACTCACCCTGGAATCATTGATCACTGTTTGGACTCATCTTGTACTGGAATCATCTGGTATTAGATTTATATTGTCTGGACTCACACTGGGATTACACTTGACTCATATTATACTATCTGGACTTATATCATGTTACTCTAGTTCAGCTAGATCTTATTTTACAGTCTTTCTTGCCATGCTTCTCCTCTTGTTTAGTTACCTTACTTTCTTTGTACCTTAACTGCTCTTTCCTTTATTATTCGTATAAACTGTCATGTTCATCAATACAACTGTCTATAACTGCTTTATAGTTCTCTGTCATTTACTTGGGATTTCTTGATGAATTGTACTCGTTCCTGTCCTGACTGGACCTGTTAAAAATATTACAGATGATTGCCCTGAGGACATTTGCCCTACTTGTCTTGGAGCAGGAGATGGCTTAGCTACCCTTGGCTCCGACACTCAGGAGTGATCGGGAGACTAGCTAGTAGACTTGGTTTAGTTTTCATGTTTTAGAACTTGAAGTGTAATAACTTGGGATACGAGTTTGCATTTGAGTTGTTTGAGATATTATTATTTAGTAGTTTATAATTGTTGTTATTTAGTCTTTAGTTATAAACTTCTGTGCTATCTTATCGTTCTTAGACTGTGATTGAGATTTCATTATATTTATACTTGTCCTCCGTTCGGAGTTAAGATTTGACAAGTAGATTATATAATTGCGTGAGTTGTTGATTAGATAGTAACCTAGGACAGCGTTCTACCGCCGATACTGGGGCGTAGGCTGGACGTACCCACTTCTCGTGCCCCTACACAGGGTGCGGGTCGTGACACGATTTTAGTGGTAGCCGATACAGGTCTAGTTTATGTAGTGGTATTCGAACTAGAGTATCACTACAGCCTGCGATAGGAACTAAGGAATAGGTTTTAGTTGAGAGACTACTCAATCATAGTTAGGGCTACTTGAGAAGATTCCTGGGATAACCCTTGAGAATCTTATTATAAACCATCTCAAAATTCGACTCCGACAGTTTCTGTCTACTTCCTTGATTCATCTTGAATTTGATTCTTGGTATTCATTATTGACTTGATTTTCTACCAAGAGAACATTATGGGCTAGGTTGCCTCAGTCATAGAATCTAGAATCTTCTACAGCAATATTAGCTGGTTTGGCGATGAGATAGATTCTAATTTTGGATGTATTTCTCGGGTGTAGGAATTTAAGGTTTTTACAGCCAAGCTAGCGGCAATGCAAAAATTTTAAATACCATGATTCTAGAGGTATGTACCTTAGTCGTGGACTCTATAGATTATTATTGTAGTACTTACTGGCGTAACGAGGATTCTAGTAACATGGTTCTGGATTGATGGGTATGATTATCATATTTTAGAATAAATACCATATAGATGGTGCCCTAGTATGATGTAATGGAATATCAGTGTGGATGTTACTTGAGTATCATGGATTAGATAGAGGGAGCTAGGCCACCTATAGCGCAGCACCGTGCCCGCACCATCAGAGGGATGTACCCCAGAGGAGCAGAGCTTTTGTGCTGACAGTTGAGTAGACCGATGCTATGGGTGACGGGTTAGCAGGTCTGTCTTTCCTGTCCTTCTTTTCACCTTCATATGTGATTCCATTAGTACCTACTAGGATATGCTTGTGATATGTTAGATAGCGTAGTTACCCTGATCGAGACTGTGGAATCACGACCAGTAGGACTGTGATTACATATTATATTGACCTTGTTTGGTTGGGGGTTTGACCTAGAAGGGAGTATGATCATCTTAATTTCGAGGACAAAATTCTTCTAGGGGGGTAGACTTGTAACACCCAGTTTTCAAAATGAGAGTAATTTTGAAATTTTGTGATTATAACCATTTAATAATGATATTTAAATCATATTGTGATTTTTGGTGATTTTTAATTATTTTTAAAACTATTTAAAATGTTGAATTGTGATTTTGATGGTTAACTAGTTAAACCCTAGTATTGCTAAGCCTAGAGACTAACCATGACCATGGGAGCCTAGTCACGTGATTAGAATTTCAAATTACCAATTTTTAGCCTAAGGGTATTTTGGTCATTTTGATAATTTTGTAAATTTGTAATTTTATTAATTAAATATTGTGCTAGTCTTTTAGTTAAGCGTTAAACTAGAAGTTAACCTAACATAGATTAGTCTTGAGGTTAGAATTAAGGTTAGAACATTCCTACTAAGTGCCAAGGTTAGTAATATCTAGATATTATTATGGTAAGATATTTTCCTTAGGATATTTGTAAAAAAGAAGCCTTGAAGCAATATGGAAGCTTAGAATTGGGTGGACAACTCTTAGCCACTCATCTAGACCTAAAAAATAACCCTAATTAATCAATGGCAGCCATCAAACACCCCCTCCCCCTTCCTATAAAGTCACATTAACAAAAGCCTTAGCCTCTTTTTAAAAACCTAGAAAAACCCTACTTTGTTCTTCCATAAACTTCTGCCAATTAATCCAAATTGAGCCCAAATTGAATCAAATCAATTGCATCATCATCCCCAATATTAGAGGAGACTTGTGGAGGCTTGCTAGCAAGGTTGGAGGACGTCTGAACCGTGGAAAATCGAGGAAGACGTCGAATCGAGACTCTTTACATTCAGTTTGAACACTCAATAGGTAAAACCCTACAAACCCTAGTAAATTTCTAATTTCTTCCCATAGATGCATTCATTTAGGGTCCCCCTAGGTGTAGCCCAAGTTTGGTAGGATCTCGTGTCCATTTCGTGTCCGTATCGGACACGTATCGGTGTATTTAATTGGGTGTTCGACGAAATGCTTCTTAGAACTTTTTTTCTTGGTTTTCAAAACAAATTACATATTTGGAAAGCTTATTATATGTAGATTATGTATGTATGTGACTTAGCATGATTTGGGTTGGTTTTTGTGTCCAAATTTGGATACGATTCGCTGCACGAAGCTCCCGTACAGTGTCCTGCTGCCATATTTCTATATCCGACACGACACGACTCGGTTGGACACCAAAATTGGTGGACAGCTGGGGGCAATGTCTGACAACAAGCCCTCAAAGTCTCACACGATTTGGTTTAGTGGTTAGTGAGAAATCTCACTCACACTGGTCGATGCCTGTCGTGCACATACGTGTAAACCACCTCCGATATGTGTCTCGTGCTCAGGACATGTGACACTTGGACACTGGTCAGGGTGACACACACGTACCCCCATGACCCCTCTAGCATTGTACACATGTATATTGTGTCTCGTGCATTGTGTTGAGTCCATTTCATCTCGACATGGCCGTACGAGGTCACTGCTTCACTGATTTCTGATACGTAGTAATTCACATATTTTGACACATTGTGTCCTGTTTTCGTGGACACGTTCGAATCCCCTAGACACATGGGACATGTCCCCATATCTATACACTTGATTCACTATTTCATTTCGAAGGTTTATGTTGCTTTGGGCCTTCGGAGTTCATGTTTACATGAACTGTGCTATGTTTCAATTTTTTTGAATAATTCAAAATTGGATTTGAATTGGTTTTCTGAAATTATAATGTATATTGATATTGTATATGTTATTTCCAGTATTTTACATTGTTGTGGCAGGAGGACTTGAGCCTTAATTGGTTTCGAATTCTTGAATGATTCAGAGATGTGTGGGTTGAGTACTCAGATTGATTGGGGCAGTTATCTATGTATATATTTGTGTACAGGAATATATGACTTGGTTATACATTTATAGATTGGGATATGAGTGTGTGTGTGTGTGTTTGAATTATTAAAACAAGAAGAGAGTGAGGCAGTGGGTTGCCTTGACCTGACGTGGCCTGGCCTTGTGCACTTCCCTGCAAGCAGGGGATTTCTTGCATCTAGTACAGCAGTGTACTTGTGCACTTGTTCAGGCCAGTACATGACAGAGGGTTGGAATCGATTGTTTGGGCATTGCCTTATGAGAGGTGTACATTAGTGTTGATTTAGAGGTTAGCTCATGAGGTGGTTGCTGTGTATCAGCCCTGACATATGTATCAGCCTTTGAACTTCAAATGTTCAGTCCCCTGCACCTAATTTAGTTTAGCTATCATTAGTTCAGTCCCCAACCTATCTATAGTATCAGTCCCAGTATCCCATGATAGTACCTTTGTTTTAGTTTAGTTTTTGCATCAGTTCAGGAATGCCATTCATCAGCTTTGATGATTCAGTACATTTCAGTTAGAGTTCAATCCTATTTCATTTTCCCTTCACTACTTGTTCAGTCCATTAGTATCCTAGTATCCTAAATTTTGTGTGTGTGTGAGTAGCTATAGTTGTTTGTGAGTGAGTGTTTTGAAGTGTCATGTGATAGGTTAGTAGAGTTGAGTTCACCTCAGTTGCACTGAGGTACCCAGGCCAGTGTGGCCTTGGCTTTGCTTGCTATTATCAAGTACAGGGCAGTAGGCAATTTGGGAATAAGATGAGGGGTTTGTGAGTATACTATCGGTTGATGATTAATAGATGAGAGTATAAAGTATGGTAGGATGATGTAAATAGAGGGATAGTAAAGAGACAGGAATTAGAAGGGAAGAGAGGGTTCTCATAGCCTCTCCTTACTATTGTGTGGTTCTATTTGATGGTGAGGCAACATTAGAAAGTCTATTTCCTTAATTAATGGTTGCAGCTATCCTTTAGATGTGTATATGAACAGTAGTGTCTAGGAGTGTATCAACTAGGGTGCAGTAAAGTTGAATTGCCTACAATCAGTAGTCCACCAGGTCATATGTATGAGTAGGTAACATGTAAGGTTAGCATATAGAAATAAATAGTATCTATGGTATATGGGATAGGTATTGAGGGTTCCTATATGTATATAGGATATATGTATATATGTGTGTGAGGTATTATATGAATGTGGGGTTGGTTTGATATATTGTTTCCTGTGCATTGCCCCATCCAATTTGGTTCAACACTTGCTATAGCTCTGTTCACCCTCCATATTTTAGTATCTCTTGTATACTATAGAGTGGTATATATTTTTTTTTATATATATATATATATATATATATAAGTCCGGCGCTCGTAGCGCGAGTGGCACGAGGGGGGCTCTCGGCGGGGAGACCCGGGATCGAGCCCCCCCTCCCGCATCAACCCGGCTGGGTGACAGTGGCCACGGGGTTGATGGGGATGCGCGGACACCAAAAAAAAAAAATTATATATATATATATATATATATATGTTGGTTTAAGGCTAAGTTGACTTGGGGGTTATTCACATAGATGTTTAGTGCTTAGCTAGTATATCCTCTAGATACCATAGAGTCGCTTGGTCTCATATTATATATATAGGATTAATGTTAGATTGTGTAAATGTATGTAATGTCCTATATGTATAGGATATCGGTATTTGTGTTATACCTTAGCACATGTGTTAAAGTTGAGTTAGAGTTTGAGTCTAGTTAATGTAGAAATTGACTAGATGGTTAACCCTAGAAATAGCCTAGTTGACCCTTGACCAAGATTTGGCCTCATAGTCTAAGTTTGACTGAGAGTTGACCAAGAGTTGACTTTTGACCTAGTTTAGCCTAGAAATCATGTAGATTGCATTGTATGTTCTTATTTACCATTCTGGACATGTCATAACCTATATTCCTATGTTTAGGACATTGTGACTCTGTTGCAGACATCTGATATTATATTACTCTTTTCAGAGTATTAGGCGAGTACATTCTCTGATAGTTCTTTCATTTACTTGTCAATTCTTATACTTCAGTTCTAGTTAGTTTTATGTGATTCTTACAACACGTATAGATATTTCTGGATTCATGTATGCGACACACATACCATCTTGTCTGGCCTCTATTTCTGGAATCACTACTAGCATCACCTTCTGGAATCACTACTGGAATCACCTACTGGAATCACTCTAGAATCACTTGCTGGTATATCATCATGTTTGGCTGGACTCATTTCGATTCTCGTGTCTTATTCTGGATTCCCTTGTACTTGTTGGGCGGAGAAATATTGGAGTAGACATGTGAACATTCCCAAATACTGGAATCACCTCCTTTGGAATTATACTGGAATGATAGCCGTCGCACACTTTGCGAGTGTGCGATGTGCCGTATTACCTACATCTGTTTACATGTCGATCTCGATATTTTAAAACACACTGTTAGAGTATTGTCTGGACTCACCCTGGAATCATTGATCACTGTCTGAACTTATCTTGTACTGGAATCATCTGGTATTAGATTTACATTGTCTGGACTCACACTGGGATTACACTTTACTCATATTATACTGTCTGGACTAATATCATGTTACTCTAGTTCAGCTAGATCTTATTTTACAGTCTTTCTTGCCATGCTTCGCCTCTTGTTTAGTTACCTTACTTTTCTTGTACCTTATTTGCTCTCTACATCATTACTCGTACAAACTGCCATGTTCATCAATACAACTGTCTATAACTGCTTTATAGTTCTCTATCATTTACTTGGAATTTTTGATGAATTGTACTCGTTCCTGTCCTGACTGGACCTGTTGAAAATATTACAGATGATTGCCCTGAGGACATTTGCCCTACTTGCCTTGGAGTAGGAGATGGCTTAGCTACCCTTGGCCCTGACACTCAGGAGTGATCGGGAGACTAGCTAGTAGACTTGGTTTAGTTTTCATGTTTTAGAACTTGAAGTGTAATAACTTGGGATACGGGTTTGTATTTGAGTTGTTTGAGACATTATTATTTAGTAGTTTGTAATTGTTGTTGTTTAGTCTTTAGTTATAAACTTCTGTGTTATCTTATCGTTCTTAGACTGTGATTGAGATTTCATTATATCTATACTTGTCCTCCGTTCAGAGTTGAGATTTGACAAGTACATTATATAATTGCGTGAGTTATTGATTAGATAGTAACCTAGGACAGCGTTCTACCGTCGACACTGCGGCGTAGGCTGGACGTACCCACTTCTCGTGCCCCTACATAGGGTGCGGGTCATGACACTCACAGAAGACCCCCTTGATTTCTAACTTTTTGAATAAAGTTAGAAACACTTTGAATGGAAGTGGGTCACACATTTTTGGATAGTGTCTGCACGATCTTCTTATGGATGAGAATGGTTAGCGGTTCTATCCCGAGTAGATAACTGTTTATTTTCCCTTCTTATCAAAGTACATATTATTTAAGGCTTATAAATAGGCGTTGAGATGAATCCCTAGAAAATCGTTCGGCATGAGAGTCGAAGCGTCAGATTCATCGTCATTAATGCTAGGTTCATTTGTTCAAGCCTATAAATAGTGGCTTTTGAAAGAGCTTTTGTTCATTTCTTTTCTTTCCCTCATGCTTGACGTCAAGGCTCCTCCGACTCCTCTCTTCGTTGGAGAGAGAGCAAATTCAAGGCGAAGCCCCCCGAAGCTTTCGCCGACGTGCCGCCCAAAGCTTTCGCTGAGATGCCACTCAACGTCGAGATGATGCACTTTGTAATTGATGGTAAGATATAGGAAGGGAAGAAAAAACTTTGGACCACAGTACTTGGATACAAAAAGCTTAGTTTCCTAGAGAAAGTGGAAATTGGCATATTGGGGCACTCATCACTGCGATATATGCCCCAACTTCTATCATATGCCATAGCGAGTGTGCACCGTCACAGTGCAGATGTACGTACAGAACATGCTTTCATCGACGTATGGCGCACACAAGCTTCCAATGTGCACCGTACTATACGCTCGCTGCCACATAGATGCGTTGATGCTTTTAATAAACGTATTGCATGCCAAGACTTCTGTCGTGTGCCTTAATGCGTGTATGCTACGTTACTGACATGCTGATGCATTCAATCAATGCATTGCATGCCAAGATATCTGCCGTGCGCCATAGCGCATGTGTACTACTTCCGAATGATGTGCTTGATACATTCATTTCAGCGTGTGACTTTTTCCTTTTTGAATCTTTTATGAGACTGATATTCTTGTTTGTCTTTGTGCAGATTTTATATCAACTCACGCCAACTTAGATGGAGGGTGGAAGGACATCATAAGTCAATTGATTCAAAGAGATAACTGATCTGATGCGGGATTTTGTTGCGAGACCAAGCAGAGATCCACATTCATATAACATACTAGTTGTCTTTATTCCCAAAACGAGACGTATTTTCCACCAATTTAGTGATGGATCTACAGGTTTAGGATTGATTGTCCAGGTTGGCATCCTGTCATCCAGCAGCTTCTTCGCATGGGTAAGGCGACTATCCTGTACACTCAAGGCAGCCTTCCTGCTTGTCTTGAAAAATTAATGCAGATCCTGTGCTGGAGATCTGGTGAAATTATTGCCCTATATAATGGGGCATTTGTCACATCATTGTGCTCTACAATGAGGGCATTTGTTATATCACTACCCTCTATAATGACAGAGAAGTGAGCCAGAGTCTTCCGTAGAGATCCTCCATGTAATAGATTTTCACCATATGTAATCATGAATATCAATGAAAAATCTAATCTTGTAGTAGATTTCCATCATATGTAATCATGAATATCAATAAAAATCTAATCTTCTTTTGCTGGCTTATGTGAGCTTCTTGTGATTATGGACTTTTGTAGATGGATTTTGTGGACTCGTCTTTTTTGATACGTCTAAAGTACAGATGTTAGGTGGAACTAATAGGCACCGTGGGTGAATACTTGTAGGATAAAAAATATTTGTTTAGAAGTAATTTTGGACATGACAAATATAGGATTCTAGATAGGTAACTTACTCAGAGGTTAGAAAGAATATCGTAAGAAATGTAATAACAACTCAGAGGTAATATAGACATATTTGTTTATCTGGGAATCCTTTTTGTGGACTTATCAATGAGAATACGATAAGTTTAGAATGATGATTTTATCAAGAGAGGTAACATGGACGTATTGGAAAAAAGGTCAAGAGACAAGAATGTATACTCAGAGGTAGTATGGACATGGTAGACATTCAAAATAGGATAGGGATGAAGGTTACACGTAGGGACACTTTCACTCCCATCTTTGTTTAAACATAGTATTCCTTGAGGAACTTGTCATTAATAGGCATCATGAGCAAATTTCTGTTGGGTCTAGCTAGCCGGTATGCACCATTAGAATAGACCGTTTCCGTAACAACAGCCCCTTCTATTTAGGTTGAAACTTTCAGCCGTCTTGTTGGCCTTCTGAATGATAAAACAAGATCGCTCACTCGAAACGACCTCTCTTTATCCTTCTTATTAAAAGCATCCGATATTCGTGCCTGGTATAGCTCAACACATTGTTGAGCTAGGAGACGTTTCTCGTCTAATTCTTCTAATTCTTGTAGTCGTAGATGGTGATTATCTTCCGTAGTCATATGACTATTAAGAGCCACACATAGAGAAGGGATTTGGAGCTCTAGAGGGAGCACAACTTCAATTTCGTATACCAAAGAAAATGGCGTACTGCCAGTAGGTGTCTGAACTATGCTTCGATAAGCCTAGAGGCATTCACCGAGCTTCTCATTTCAATTGTGCTTGTCTTTTTTGAGGATTTTAATAATTGTCTTGTTGAAAGCCTCGGCCAACCCGTTTGCTGCTGGGTTATATGCAGTTGAGGCTATACTCCGGATCTGATTTTGGTTGCAGAAATGAAAGAAGGCGCTACTGACAAATTGTGGACCACTATCATGAATGAACCTCTGTGGCAACCAAAATCGATTGATGACGTGATGCTTAAGAAATTTAATCACGTCTGAGGTTTTTACGTCAACAAGTGGTACTACTTCTGCCCACTTGGAAGAGTAGTCAATTATTTCCTAAGTGAATCGTTGTCCTTTTGATGATGGCGGGGAGATCGTGTCACTGATATCCATTCCCCATGCGTCGAAGGGCCATGATGCAAGTGTCGGGTGTATGACGCCTGATGAATGAAGTCTGCGTAGATTTGGCACATTCGACACATTGTAGCCTATGCCAAAGCATCTTCTATCAACGTGGACTAGTAGTAGCCACAAGTACCGTCGGTATTGAAGTTTAGGACCTGGTTGGTGGGTACCACAAGTACCGTCGTGAGCTTCACGAAGTGCTTCCTTGGATTTTGTTCTCGATAAACATCGGAGTAAGAGTCCATCAAAGGAACGACGATATAATATTTTGGTTTGAATGTCGTAATAGAACCGAAGAGAGCATCTTCTAATGGAAGCTGCTTCTTTGGCATCGTTTAGTAGGATTCCATAGACTACAAAATCTATAAAGGGGGACCGCCAGTCTCAGACATCCTCATTTGTGTCCGCAGAATGACAGGTTTGTATGCATAAGTTATTCTTAGGGCATACCAGCTCTTGATCGATCACCATGATTATCTGCTGTGTTCCGGCGAGCGCTGCTAGTGAGGCCGCAAGGCTAGCCAGGGCATCAGCTTCCAGGTTTTGCAACCTTGGAACATGTTCTATAAAGAACCCCGTAAAGGTAGAGATCACCGAGATGGCCACCTGGTTGTATGGGATCAGGTTTTCATGTCGAACATCATATTGCCCTCAAACCTAGTTACTATCAGCTGAGAATCGCCATATGCTTCCAGAAAGTCGACCCCTAACTCTTTCGCTAGCCGGAGCCCTATAATGAGAGCATTATACTCGGCCACATTATTGGAACATAGTTCCGAGAGTGAATATGCTCGTTGGAAGACAAATCATCATGGAAGATTAATACTACCCCCACTCATGCCATGATATCACCTTTGGACCTTTCCTTGAAGCACCATCAAAGAACAGTTGCTAAACCGGTTCTTTTGTTGACATGGGCCTCAACCACTTCGTCTGGAATGTCCTCATAAAGTATTGATTTTGCAGTTACCGGATCAGGAAGTCAGCTAACGCTTGGCGTTTGATTGCTTTTATGGAATAAACACCATATCATAGGGTGACAATAGTATCGCCCACGTGGCGAGGCATAAATTTAGTGCTCCCAATTTGGTCATGAGGACCCTGAGGGGATTGACCCTGAATTGTCTGTCCTACTATGTAATGACAGATTTTCTGGATGGCAAAAACCAGGGCAAGACATTCTTTTTCTAGAAGAGTATATCTATGTTCGGTCCCAACCAGCTGCCGACTTGGATAATAGATGGCTTGCTCGTAGCCTGCATCACTATTCTGGGCTAACAAAGCTCCGAGAGAATAGTCCATGGCTCGGACGTAAAGTAAAAAGGGTTTACCCATGACTGGGGCTACTAAGACTGGAGGGTTCGTGAGGTACCCTTTAATATCATCGAAGGCTCATTGACATTCTTCAGTCAAGACGTAAGATACTCCCTTCTTTATTAGTTCAGTGAAGGGCTTACAGCAACATGAGAGTTTAGAGATAAACCTTCGGATATACGTTAAGCACCCTTGAAGACCGTTAAGTTCACGAAGGTTCTTTGGCGGTTGCATCACAATGATAGGTTTTGTCTTCTCGAGATCGACATGGATCTTTTTTGAATTAATGATAAAACCCAAGAACATGCCGCTGGATACTTCCAGGAAGGACTTGGTTGGGTTCCTCTTTAATTGGTGCGCCCTTATCAAGTCGAAGACGGTCCTTAAATCATGAATGTGATCACCGTAAAAACAACTTTTGACCGTAATATCATCAAAATAACACTCGATAGTTTTTTGCAAGTGCTTGCGGAATATGGTACTCATAGCTCGCTGGTATGTAGCACTGGCATTCTTCAAAACTGAAAGGCATAACGATGTAGCACAATACACCGATCGGAGTCCGCAACGACGTATGCTTCTCATCTTCTGGGGGCATTTTGATTATATCCTGAGTAGCCATCCATGAAGGACATACACTCATACCCATATGTTATCTACCATCACGTCGGTGATTGGTAACAGGAATTCATCCTTTGGACAAGCGGCATTTAGGTCACGAAAGTCTATATAGACTCAAATTTTTATATTCTTCTTGACAACTAGACTAATATTGGCTACCAGTCAGGATGTTGTTCCTCACGAATGAAGCCGCTCGCTATGAGTTTATTCACCTTTGCTTCAATAGCATTCATGATATCCGGGCGGAACCGCCGTTGCTGTTGCTTTACTGGCTTAGCATTGGATAGGATATTTAATTTATGCTCGACGATGTTTGGATCCAGGCCTGGCATATCTTCCTAGCTCCAGGAGAAGAGATCTATGTATTCCTTTACAAGATCAATGGGAGATTCACGGTCTCCCCCTTTAAGCTTTTACTAATAAAGATCGGCTTAGGAGAAGAGTCACTTCCTAGATCGACCTGTACAACCTTATCTCCGGTGGGAGGCTTACGTTGTTCGAATCGTTTCTCCCACTGAGAATCAAGTTGTTGAGCCCAAGGTTCGACTTCGAAGGGCTCAAAGAATTGGTCGTCATTCCTCGACTTGGTCCACGGACGTCATATTCACTGATAACGATTTCCAAAATATCTCCTCGATGTTGAAGTCGAAATCATAGGAAGAATCTGAAGAGCACGAGTATATGTCCTCCTTGGGTTGTAGAATTTCTGGAGGCTTGAATAAAGCATACCCCAGACCAAAATGGGTCTTGTGGTAATATTGATCAGATTCACCCTTGAGGACATTGATCTCGATTGACAAGTGTCGACCCTTACCATTGTTAAGGCCCATATTCTTGTTTAAGTCATAGCCATCTTTTGGATGATGCGTCGGGCTTGAGGAGTGTAGTAGTGAATCTGCACCATACCGGTTTTATGTTCTGACTCACGAGGGATATGGGTCCGAAAACCCTCTACTCGGCCGAAGGTAATAGGCTTCTTTCCTTTCTTTCTGGATGGTACTATAAAATACGCACCGCGTATCAGGAGTACCTGCGTATTTTATAGTACCGGGTTCACAGAACAGGCGGACGCAATTTGTGTGTTGCAGCGACAACCTTAGGTCTTACTCAAATAAATATGTAGTAAGAAAATAAAATTAATCCGAAGGCATCCCTTTATTGATGAAATATGACAAATCGTCCTATGAAACTACATTCTTAGAGGCAAAAAAATGAGGTACAATAATGTCCTTTAAATTGCTACCCCCAGCATTTATGGCTGGTGGGATTGAAGATGGAGGAGGCGGACTGTACAGCTTCACTATAAGGGATTTAGCCGAGGAATTTTCCCTTGTTGGCGGCTTTTCTTTCAACCGAACCACTAATAGAGTTGAGGCCTTTCCCGGGAGCTTGACCATCAGTGTTGTAGGAGGTTTTTTTAGCTTTACTTCAATAGGCCCTTCGGAGGAAGTCTGAGCTTTCGCCTAATCATCAGCATCCTCACCTGAGTCCTTTTGATGGTTCTTTCAGAATAGACGAGATTTCGTATAATATACTTCGACCCCTTTGAAGGGATCGATGTCTGCGAACTCAGTCTTTACTACATCGCCACTATTGACATACTTGAAGCATTAGTGTAGGGTAGACTGCACGATCATGTGCTGATGTATCCGTAGTAGAATATTATAGCAAGAGTTTACGTCAATGACGTAGCAGGTTGCCTTTGTCTTCAAATCGCCAATTTGAATTTTTAGACAGATCTTTCCCTCTAGCCAACTTTTGCTATTATTGAAATCACTGATCATGGTTTGGTCTGGAGATAGCCAATGCACCGGGATCCCCAAAGTACACAATAAGTGGTGGGGAATGACGCTTACAGACGACCCAGGGTCAATGTGTAGGACCGTTGAGCACCTCTAGAGTTGGAGGGGTGGATAGAGTGTGCGTGTATGCAGCAGAAATAATCGCCGGTTAAAAATAAAGCAGTTGTAAAACTATAACAGATAAGAATAGTAAATAAATGCACTAAAGTAGGAGATCAGAGAATCAAGCTCAGTGAACACAATTATTTGTCTCTCCATGTTAAGATATCAAATGTCCGTCAATCAAAATTAGTTACCGACAACTATATTGATCGACATCTTTTATCCTTAAGTAGTACCACTCAACTTTATTTTCCATATCATATATAATTCACTTGCAGGATTTACATGACAATCCTTATGAGTTTCTTAAGAGGACATCATCACCCCGATATATCGGGACATAGATTCCTTTTATAATCAACATCCCATCATACACATAATGCCATTACCTAATTCGTAGAGTATTGACTCATTATGAATCTCACTCTTTTATGAATCAAAGTAATGCACACTACACATACATGTCTATTATTATATTTGGATTAAGAGTACAAGCATCCATAATAACAGAGGTATTTGCTCTTTTATGTAGTCAATACAAAGAGAGCAAGCTCAAGTGGTCATGTTCAATACACACAAAGTGCACTAGTATAAACCTATAGTCAAGATAGACTAATACCATATTACACTACAACCTAACCAATGGTTTATCTAAATACATCTAGGTTGTGAACCATTTATATATTCTTCAAGGGACTGAAAATATGATCTTTTGTGTGTCATCACACACCATATTATCTACAATGTAGAATATCAGAATTTTGCATTAACATATAACCAATATAAAATGCCAAAACTTGCCCATATGATTCGCATTCAAAAATATAGTTAATACAAAAGTGATGCTTTTAGTATATAACCCTAATAATCTCCCACTTATACTCAAAGCATTGCTTTTTAGTATACTATTACAAATCTCCCACTTATACTTAAAGCCATGCAGCCATGCATCTGACTCTCATTCTCTCAATATGACTATCAAAAGCCTTAGCCGGTAAGCTCTTTGTAAAGGGCTCAGCTAGGTTGTCTGCTGATGCTATCTTGGTCATAACAACATCTCCTCTTTTAACGATATCTTGTATCAGGTGGTACTTACGCTCAATGTGTTTACCTATCTTATGGGCTCATGGTTCCTTCGAGTTTGCAACTGCACCACTATTATCACAAAAAAGTATAATAGTTTTAGGCAAACTAGGTACTACATCCGAGTCTAATAGAAAGTTTTGAAGTCAAACTGCTTCTTTGGCTTCCTCAGAGGCTGCCACATACTCGGCTTCCATGATGGAATCAGCAATACATTTTTGCTTGATGCCTCTCCATACTACGGCTCCACCTCCCATGGTGAATACATATAACCTTAGGTACATTTTCTGGCATCCCTATCTGACTGAAAATTTGAGAATGTATACCACAAGGGCACTAAACTATCTACCTGGTAAACCGACATATAATCTTTAGTCTTTTTCAAGTACTTCAAAATATGCTTTATGATAATCCAGTAATCTTGTCCTGGGTTAGACTGATATCTGCTAACCATGCCTACGGTAAAGCAGATGTCTGGTCTCGTACATAATATTACATACATTAAGCTTCCTACTGCCGAAGCATAAGGAACCGCTTTCATGTCCTCTATCTCTTTAGGTGTCCTCGGACAGTGTTCCTTTGATATAGTTATTCTATGCCTAAAAGGTAGAAAACCTTTCTTAGAATTTTGATGCTAAAATGAAGTAATACAGTATCAATATAGGCCGATTAAGATAAGCCTAAACTTTGATCCTAAGGATGTGACCTACTTCTCGTAAGTCCTTCATATCAAATTGTTTGGATAAGTATATCCTTACGTTAGATAATACCTTCACATTGTTTTCAATTAGCAATGTGTCATCCATATAAAGTACTAGGAATACCACAACATTTCCGTCACACTTTTTATACACACAAGATTCATCCGGACATTGATCAAATTTATAGGATTGTATCACCTGATCAAAACGGATGTTCCAAGATCTGGAAGCTTAAGTCCATAAATGGACTTCTTGAGCTTATAAACAAGATGCTCTTGGCCCTTTTCAATGAACCCATCTGGTTGCTTCATATAGATGTTTTTCTGAAGACTTCCATTAAGGAAAGTTATCTTGACATCCATTTGCCAAATCTCATAATCGAGATGTGCTGCAAAAGATAAAAGTATTCGGATAGACTTAAGCATGGCTACTGTCCCGCCCAAATCCATAAAGTCATTTATTCATATATTTATCTCTTGCAATCGATCGTCCTTGCTTGGGCGTGATGTCGTACAAATCTGGTATTGCACTTGTACAAGGCAAAGATGGTACATAATTAATTATCTCCAAATAGGAACACATCGAAACGGCAGAAGCAGACAAATTGAAGTTAATGAGGACATTCTTTCTTATCGAATGGGAACATATCATTTGATTTGTAACATCAAAAATGAGAAGATAACTTGCAGTCACAGAGATATATATAAAACTTTATTCTCTTTTTGATAATCGAAGAAGAGTACAAGACTTGTATTGAAGTACAATGCTTACAACACATCTCACTTTACATTGAAAGCCAACTGAACAATGCTATAAACTTACATTTGATACTTGGATATATTGGATTACAACTCGATATACTGACTTGGCTTACAACTCACTGGTACAACTGATTACAATGTTTCATACCCTTTATAAACAGAAGAAATCATCTTGTACAAGGAGAGGTTCTGCATGCCCAACAATTCTTCGATGCCGCGGGACCAATCAAGCCAATCTTCGTGTGCAGAATATCCCAAGCACGAGCACCTGCCCACAAAATGTGGGTCAGTACATCATCTATGTACTGGCGAACATAATCCAACCCACTCGCCTAAACCAACACTAAGGGGTCATTTTAGCAAGCATTTAATAGAATAATCTTTCTATTTGGGGCCTAGCATCAGTTTACAGTTCTTGAGCAAAAACATTGAAGTAAGTAAACATCTTATAGCATGATATAGCATTTCTTTGTGTAAGGCATCATCTAAGCAACATTGAGTTAATACGTTGAGCATAGTATGGAAATATTCCTGGAAGACATCATTTAGCATACTTGATGTTATCGTTCAACATGTTATGGAAATATTCTAAAAGGCAATACATTAGAAAATCGTATTTAACATGTTGAGCATGTTGTAGAGTTTCTTATTTAAAGGCAACAACACAGCATTATTTTATTTAACATGTTAGGCCGGCAAGTTGAACCAACATATATAATATCACGATTATGTGATTTCTTACCGATAGACGACTTCTCGTACCTGTATCAAATACAGGTTAGAAAATAGACTTACTCTGTCTGTACAAAAACATTCATTAGCGTGCATCCTGACTACATGGTCACTGGTGTTGTTAAACCATATGGACTCTTTTTATTTTACTTCAGGATAATGCGGTCAGCAAATTACTTGACGAGCCTCTATGCCACCCTACCTTATTCGTGCTCCCAAAGCACTCATTATTATTTCCTCCTAGGCCGAATCGGTCCCGGTGCCCCGGTACGTTCGAGGAAATTAAATCTCAAACCTTGTATACAAGTTGTCCATGACCATGCGAATGCGTGTCCGACTCGTTTATGAACATAATCGCGTGGTAAAGTATATTAAAGAAAGTAAAGTCAACAATACATCATTAAGTCATATTCAATAACTTATTCACTTCATCATTACCATCATTTTATTTGGTGATCTCAACGATCCCATGCTTTATTATTTCTCATTCATTTCTTCATTGCAACGTATCTCATATCGTTCCTTTCTAAGAGGAACAAACAATATTTCATTCATCTTAATAAGACCTACAATATTTCATTCATTTCATAGGAACATTATTCTTTCTTTCATTACTTATAAGGAAATAGGCAACAACAACAGTTATGCAGAAAGTACATAATTCTAGTATTTCATTCAGTTCATTGGGTCGATAGCATAGCCAGTTCATTTCTTATTCTATCATTCATAAGGCATCTCATTATTCAAGTGTTCTACTTGTTCAGGCATAGTTAAGCATAAAAGGGCGTTATCAATTCATTCTCAGGCATCAAGTCACATTAGCAGTTCAAGGGTGATTCATTCAGCAGTTCAATGATCATGTGTTGTACATTTCAACGTTAGGCAACTCAAGCATCTCAATTATCCAGTAACCAAAATATGGGACATTTAGGGATAATTCATAACATCGTATTACTCTATTTTATTAAGCGTGCAGAGTAAGGAGAAGGGGGGACAGTTCCACTCACCTGCATAAACAGGTCTTCTTATTTCGATTGCACACATTCACACTAAGCGTAGCTCCACCAGTGAGCCACGTTCCAATACTCATACTGTTCAGCCAGCTAAGAGACTACACCAGTCTCAATTCTTTTGATTTCCAACACAAATCACGGTCCAATATTCTGATCGCATCTAACAAGCCAACCAAAATACCTCGCGCGGAGCGGGGCATTACATAATATACCACTCAAAAAAAGTTTCGTCCTTGAAACTTAAGGAAACAACTCATTCTACTAATTTACTTAGTCACAATAAGTTACTCATTCAACTTCAATTCAATAATCAGTTCATCACACTCGGCCATTTCAAAATGGCTATCCAACTGTACCACTTAATCCATCAACGATTTAATCTATCTTTCTTTTTTCCAAATACTTGCAACTTCTTATTGATTCACCAATATTCTTCCAGCATTGTTATCTTCATCGCAGCCTACCACTTTGTTTGGATTCGTACACAAGTTTTAGGCGTCCCCAAAACACGTGCATTTCAGCCAAAGTCTGTGCTAGTACGATTCAATAAGCTTCCTCTATAATGTTATATCTATCACAGCTATCACTTCAGTTGGATCCATACACATACTTTTGGTGTCCCCAAAATATATGTACTTCTGCCAACTTCCATGTTAGTGCGATTCGATAAGCCACGAATGTAACTCTTTTCCCCAAATTCGACTTAGTATCCTTTCAATTGACTTATTGTTTTGCCATAATTGCTATCTTTCCAGCCACAACACTCAACACTAGGGACAATTCAGATAAGTTCCTTACCCAAGCATTCTATTTCTAACATTCGGACCAAGGGTCTAACTTAGAGCCAACCATACTAAGATTTCACAACATGCAATCATATTCCTTTCTGAATCCAACTATATTTCTCACCGAGGCAATTCATCTTTTCAATCCAAAATCACCCATTATCGATTACCCGAGCTAAGGGTATAATTCTATGTGATAGTCAAGGTTAACCCAGCTACCAGACTATAGATACCGATTAATCATTCTCGTTATGGGCATTCAATTCCATCTCATGGAATAATTCACTGTTCGGCATGCACCACTCAATTATTACCCTACAATTGCAATTCCCACTTAAGGTCGACATATAACTTAAAAAAGTGTCAAACATCTCTAAGGCACAAGCTGAAGCATACATCTCCTTAGGCCAATACTTATCACCATCATCTCTCCTTCAATGCCCACCAGGTCATCCTTTGGGTTGCCATCGGTCATCTATTATTTGGTTAAGTCTCTAAGGTTAGCTACACTGACCTCTAAACCTAGTCATTCAGGTGACTTCCCTAGAGTTGATGGCTGCTAGGGATTCTTCTAGTTTCTTATTGTCAGGCCAACATGCTACCAACTATTCAAGGCACCACTACCCAAACCTATGGGATTCAACTTAGTCTGAACAACTAATCGCCATTGTCAGCTATGCCAACAACTGGTCATGTAGCCCATGGTCGCTAGGGTTAAGTCTATCTATCTAGGGTCTTTCTCAAGGAAATAATTCCTATGGAGACTTATTCTAGACTTACCCAACGATCGACTAAGATCGATCTATCAACATTACGGTCAATTCCAACCCGACATACGATTCTCATCGTTCTAATAATCCATCAAGTTAATTTCCAACGATTCAATTTCTATTCTAATTCCTTTGTACCTACACGAACCCATAAGCCAAGGCTAACTATTCAAGGGTCATCAATTCTGATAGTCTTAACATAACTATGGAATCATACTATTCGGTCTGTATGACAAAGTCACACTACTACGTCATAAGCCAGCAAACTATAACCCAACTAACAGTCACATATATCAACATTATCTAACATGTTTGCAATTTTTCAATCCCATTCGTTTCTCAGTCATCAAACTATCGTACGGACATTCTTAAAATCTCATACCGCAAGGGTCGAGTAATTCATTCCATTCAATCCGACAATTCATGTATCAATTAACCATTCTCTATGCAACACAATTATTCAGGGTTGCTACTTGTTACTTTTCTAGTACAATTCAATTCCTCAGTATACATACACATATGTAATGACTATCCTTTGGTGATCAAGATGGATTAACATCTATTACACCTTAAGGTCAAGGCACATATTTCTAATATTCTTTTGGTTCACCGACAATATTTTCAAAACTTTCAGCTTAGCAACCAACTTTGTATTAGCCACATATGATTTGCATCTAACCAATCAAAGTCAACATTCAAATGTTTTATGCCATAATAATCTCTAGCCAAATCCACTTAACCATAGCATACTAACTGTCTTACTAGTCTGAGTCATCACTCGACTAAACAATTTCTAACCAAGCTATCCGTTACAATTTTTAGAAATCTCGCTACCCAGTATAACATCACCATCAAGGGACACTCAAGTCATCTAGCGACAATACATGACTCCCAGCTAAGTTTTGGCACTACCTAGTACCCATAGATAGTCTCATTACTATCCTATGGAAAAGGTCAACATACATCTCGTTCTGAGGTGGTAGAGGCAATATACCACTCAGAAACGAAGCCATCCTTAAACAATACCAACTCAAATCTATTCCGGACATTTATGATCTATAATGATCACAACACTAAGTCAACATCTCGGGGTCTCAATATTACAAGCCAACATTCTTAGGGTCTCAAAAGCACTAGCCATCACCCATAAATCAACTCATCCGTTCTGTTGAACTCATCATCAAATATTTTATTCCCAATTCTTTTCCAACATCATATGCAATTCTCAACTTGTTACAGTATACATAGCCACTTTTCTTTATTTCCATATTCCAAACAGCATTCACAATATAGCATACTATGGCATCGAGTCGTTATTGGGTTATTTGTGTCCAAACCAACAACAATCATTCATTCAGGTGCATCACAATGTATATAGACTTATTGTATGGAATATCTAGTGAGCAGCCAAGAGGGTCAACGAACTTTCAGACACGAACAACATAGGATGATTACTGAACAACAACAACATAATCGCAGAAGCAATATTTGATTTAATCATGGAAGCAACGTTGATTGATCGCAGAAGCAACTTTGGTTAATCATCGATGCAACTTTGATTTGAAACGAATCAAAGAAGAGACCAAGGACGTAAAGCCGTGCTCTGATACCAATTTGTCACACCCCGATTCGTAAAGTCATTTATTTATATATTTATCTCTTGGAATCGATCGTCCTCGCTTGGGCATGATCTCGTACAAGTCTGTTATTGTACTTGTACAAGGTAAAGATGGTACATAATTGATTATCTCCAAACAGGAACACATCGTAGCGGTAGAAGCATACAAATTAAAGTTAACGAGGATATTCTTTCTTATCGAATGGAAACACATCATTTGATTTGTCACAGCAGAAATGAGAAGATAACTTGCAGTCACAGAGAGATATATAAAACTTTATTCTCTTTATTGATAATAAAAGAAGAGTACAAGACTTGTATTGAAGTATAATGCGTACAACACATCTCACTTTACATTGAAAGCCAACTGAACAATGCTATAAAGCTTATATTTGATACTTGGATACATTGGATTATAACTCGATATATCGACTTGGCTTACAACTCTCTGGTACAACTGATTATAATGTTTCATACCCTTTATAAACAGAAGACATCATCTTGTACAAGGAGAGCTTCTGCATGCCCAATAATTCTTCGATGTCACGGGACAATCAAGCCTGTCTTCGTTTGTAGAACATCCCAAGCACGAGCACCTGTCCACAAAACGTGGGTCAGTACATCATCTATGTACTGGCGAGCATAATCCAACCCACTCGCCTAAACCAACACTAAGGGGTCATTTTAGCAAGCATTTAATAGAATAATCTTTCTATTTGGGGCCTAGCATCAGTTTACAGTTCTTGAGCAAAAATATTGAAGTAAGTAAACAACTTATAGCATGATATAACATTTCTTTGTGTAAGGCATCATCTAAGCAATTAAGTTAACACGTTGGGCATAGTATGGAAATATTCCTGGAAGACATCATTTAGCATACTTGATGTTATCGTTCAACAGGTTATGTGTAACGCCCCAGTCCCAAAATACATTGGACCAAGTACGTGAACATGCCAGCTGTACATATACAAAGAACACTCCAATATATGAAATTCCTCATATATGCACATAAGCTGTAAATAAATAATCACAGGCCAGAATAACATATCCAATCTCATCACAGCTCAACACAAAAGATAATGAAGTCCAAATAAATGAATAAGAGTATCAAAAGATAGCCGGGTGAACATACTCTAAACAGCTATAAAAAAATAGTCTCACAAGATCGGAGTCCAACCTCCGCAAAATAGAAAGAAAATAAGATGTAAAATAATGTCCACTAATGTCTCAAATATAGAATAAACTAGAAATCAGTAGTGACTGCCTCGTCATCGATGTAAGATGGATCTAGAGCCGCTCCGTACTCCTGTAGAAAGTCGTCTAATCCTGGAAAGATAACCAGGTCCTCAGGGGACATAGCAAGATACAAGAAAATACTATGCCATATAACTGTGATAATATAATAGAAAGAAAAGAGATGCATGCAATAGGGTGCCTACCAGTTCTACAGTAAAAATGCAGTTAAGATACATTCCTTCGACGCATGAGCCCTGGCTGAATATAGGATGCGGTATAGTCCCCTCTTGGGCACCAGTGACCAAGAGCATGTCATTGAAAAAGACAGTGGCCAACCTGAGAGGCTCATACCCGTATCTTCAGCGGAGCTTCCGGGTTACATGGGAAGTACAATCGAAGCCCATACGTCAGGTAATGTTCTCCCCACCCAATGCCTAGTATCATCATCTCCATGACTGACATGTACCTCTAGTAACCGCCAAGTCTTCTAACATGCAATTCTATTGGCAGTTACCCCTATCCGTCGCACGCTCCATACGTATCGGTGGCCAGCCGACTACGCATAAACGTGTCCTATATGTGACTCACAAAACGTGATACAACAAGTGTTAAGGCCATATGAGATATACCAATACCTCAACATCAATGGGTGGTCGATAAACTAAGTCAATGCAAGAGAATAAATAAAGCAAGAAAAACGACCGATAGAGTCGCTTGCACCCAAGTGTGACTTGGACACACAGTTTAAATATCATTAAATAAAATACTGAAAATAACAACTAAAAATAAGAATATAATAATCACAGAGTAAGGTAGCAAGGTATCTTGCCTGGTGGTACAAAGTGGCAAAGTCCAAGAGTAGCAAGTGTCCGCACCAAAAACTCACAAATCACAGATGACTCCAAACGCTGAAACAAACATCAAAAATGATCTCGGTGAAGAAGATATACCTAGGAAACGCCTGTCCAAAAGTCAAATTCTGGAACAGGGGCAAAATCGTAATTTCGGTTCAAAACGATATCCGCCGTTGGACCCGCTTTGCACCGAAATGCGTGCCAAAGTCTACGGTCTCTAAAGTCGTCAAACTACATGTCTACAATTTTAGTTTGAGGAGAGGAACTCAATGGTATGTCCAGTTTTGGATTCCGATGAGCCGTGTACAAAATCGCCCGTTTGAGTGGGTCGCGGGCCCGCCAAAATTGGGTTCCGATTCGACCTTCTCAGAATCGAACCAAACTTGGCATGTAGGACCAGAATTTCGATCCGGACCTGTTGGCACAAGTTTCGTCTCGATTCGACGACTGTACACGAAGTTATGGACAAGTTTGCAAAATGTCGATACGGGGGTATCTCGACGGATACACGGTGATTTCGTCGCACACACGCGACGAAACTGAGTTCCGTCATTTCCCACACGTCCGGTTTGTCGGGGCGACGTCGTATCGGACAAAAATTTCAGAAATTTATTATTTTGAAATCAGTTTTTCTCACAAGTTTAACATAGGATTAATACACACACAGAAATCGAAATACTAATCTACCAGTTACGTTTTCATCGTGGTTAGGTTGTCTTCGAACGTGTTCAATTAGTTTTACAAAACAGTCGAAGGATCGCCAAGAATTTGGCTTCCAAATAGGGGTTTTGGACTACCGTGAAACTGTTCTGTTCGACAGTTTTTTGGGAAGTTTAGGTTCGAATACCGAGCGATATATGGGGTTTCGCTCGATTCTACCAAAAAGGGTTTTGAGGGGGGTTATGTTGTCTATGCACAGCATTCGATAGATAAATTTTCGTTGGGTAGAATCAAAAATATTTGGAGTTGAAGACGGGTACCTGAGTTCTTCGAAAATAGAGTATTCTCTGTTTATCCGACGATTCCGAGTGATCCCGACGTCGTCGACGGCGAGTAGGCGGCCGACTGTAGCGCGGGGGCGTGGAGGGAGGTTGGCAGCCTTGGGGTCTAAAAGTTTTTGGTTAAGAGAGGGGTTAGGGTTTGGTTTCGCGTGGTTTAAATACCACTGCTGCCGACTTCTAGTAATCCTATTAGGACTTGAGGTCGGGTTTCTGTGGGATGCAGCTGCTGTTGGGTTTTCATGGGATGGTGGGGTCGGGCTTTAAGGGGTTCACAGCTACCAGTTTCCTTAGATATTGCATTAAGGGTCTCGGTGCTAATAGGCCACAGCAGTATAAGCTGCTAAAGAAAAATATTTTTGTTGTTGTGGGGGGGTCGGGCCCCCCCCAATGGTAGCAGCTACTGCTGCCGAGTACACTTAAAACAAGGGGGTCGGGTTAATCCCCATTAGCAGCTGATGCTGCGCCGTTTCAAAAGCATTTGGGGGTCGGCTGAGGTGGACCGGCCCACGTGGCTGGTCCCCTCCACTTTTTTTTTTACACTAATCAGTTATATATATATATATATATATATATATAAAATAAAAATATATATATATTTAAACAAGCAATAAACTCCTAAAAATTTACCAATACCTTCCTAAAAATTTTAGAATTTACTATATACCCTAGAAATATTAGCAAGTACCCATATAATATATACACACATACATTTATATCTACTAATAAACTAGTATCAATAATTTCATAATTAATAAAATGCATAACCACATTAATTAATTATAAAAAATTAATAAAAAATATGGGGGTTTACATCCTATCCAACTTAAAAAAAAATTTGTCCTCGAAATTAGACTAAGGTCGGGGGATCAATGCAATGCAAGGAATATAATGGTACTTTAAAAACTCAACTGCAAGACATACCTTCGTCTTCGAACAACTGGGGGTAGCAATTTCGGATGTCGTCCTCGCTCTCCCAAGTAGACTCCCCTGGCGAGTGATGCTTCCATGCCACGCGAACCAATGGAATAGATTGATTCCGCAACACCTTCACTCGGCGATCGAGGATACCTACTGGTTGCTCTTCGTACGACAAGCTCGGTCCAACTGTGATCTCGGAGTGATCAAGCACATGATTGTTGTCCGCCACGTACCTCCTTAACTGAGATACGTGGAATACGTCATGTACTTCCTCTAGCGACGGTGGCAATGCCAATCTGTAGGCAACCTCTCCAACACGTTCCAAGACATCGAAAGGCCCGATGTACCTTGGACTCAACTTGCCACGTCCTCCGAATCGAATCGTGCCTCTAGTGGGGGATATCTTCAAGAACACATGGTCACCCTCTTTGAACTCCAAGGGTCGACGACGATTATCTGCCCACTGTTTCTGACGATCCTGCGCCGCTCGCAGGTGGTCCTGAATCTTCTTCACTGTCTCCACTGTGCTCAAGACCAACTCGGGTCCCAATAGTTGTCGCTCTCCTATGTCGCTCCAACAAACAGGAGACCGACACTTCCTACCATACAATGCTTCAAACAGAGCCATTTGAATGCTCTCTTGATAGCTATTGTTGTAGGAAAATTCTACAAGATGAAGATGATCCTCCCACGAACCGCCAAAATCAAGCATACACGCTCTCAACATATCTTCTAGCGTCTGAATGGTATGCTCCGACTGGCCGTCTGTCTGCGGATGATACGATGTGCTAAACTTCAATCGGGTGCCCAAACTCTCTTGCATGCTCCTCCAAAAGTGCGAGGTGAATCTCGAGTCACGGTCCGACACAATACTAATAGGCACACCGTGCAATCTCACAATCTGCTCCATATACATCTCTGTCAATACCTCTGTCGACTGGCCCACTCTAAAAGGCAAGAAATGTGCTGACTTCGTAAGTCTATCAACAATCACCCACACTGCGTCACGTCCTATAGGACTCCGAGGAAAACCCGTGACGAAATCCATCGTAATGTGCTCCCACTTCCACTCGGGAATGGGTAGCGGCTGTAATAATCCGGCCGTCCTCTGGTGCTCCGCCTTCACTTGTTGGCATACCAAGCACTTGGCAACAAAACGAGCTATCTCCCGCTTTATTCCGTGCCACCAATAATACTGTCGTAAATCACGATACATCTTGGTCCCTCCGGGATGAATGGAGTATGCCGAACTGTGAGCCTCGGTCATCAGCTCCTGCCGTAGATCTCCATTGGGAACATAAATGCGATCACCACATCGTAATATCCCGTCGGTGTGGATCCTCAGTCCTGTCTGCTCTCCTGCTTCAGTCCTCTCCTTCAGTCGTCGAAATTTAGCATCATTAGGCAATGCTGCCTTGATGCGCTCTACCAATGATGATTACACTTGAAGGTTGGCTAATACGCCATCTGCTCTCGGCAATACTACCTCAATACCAAGCTGCTCCAAGTCTCTAATCAATTCCTCCTGTGTAGTCAAAAAGTGTGCCATGGGCTTACGGCTTAATGCGTCTGCCACGACATTAGCCTTGCCCGGATGTTAATGAAGCTCAATCTCATAATCCTTCATCAACTCCAACCAACGTCGTTGTCGTATATTCAACTCCTTTTGTGTGAACACGTACTTGAGGCTCTTATGATCAGTGTAGATGTCAACCTTCTCGCCGTACAAGTAGTGTCTCCATAGCTTCAAAGCAAAGATAACCGCTGCGAGCTCTAGATCATGGGTCGGATACTTCTTCTCATGCACCCGTAACTGTCGTGATGTATATGCTACTACACGACCGTGCTGTATCAATACACATCCTAATCCCTTCCCGGATGCGTCACTGTAGATCACAAATCCTCCCGGGCCTGATGGTAGTGTCAAGATCGGTGCGGTGGTCAATCGCTTCTTCAACTAGTCAAAAGCGGCTTGACACTCTTCTGACCATACAAACTCCTGATCCTTGCAAGTCAATCGAGTCATAGGCCCCGCTATTCGAGAGAAATCTTCTACGAACCGTCAGTAGTAACCCGCAAGTCCGAGGAAACTTCTCACTTCAGAAGCTGTTGTGGGAGCGGGCCATGATTTGACTGCTGTGATCTTCTCTGGGTCTACCGATATACTATCGCCCGTAACAATATGACCAAGGAATGATACTTCCTTGAGAAAGAAATCACACTTGCTAAGCTTCGCAAAAAGTCTTTCATTCCTCAATATTTCCAAAACTATCCGTAGATGCTGCTCATGCTCTTCTTGACTCTTGGAGTAAATCAAGATATCGTCTGTAAAGACTAGTACGAATTTGTCCAAATATTGGTGAAAGATCTTGTTCATCAAATTCATGAAAACTGCGGGAGCATTGGTCAAACCGAAAGGCATGACCAAGAACTCGTAGTGTCCATACCTCGATCGAAAGGCCGTCTTGGCAATATCTTCCTTCCGAACCTTCAATTGGTGATAGCCCGATCGTAAATCAATCTTGGAGAATACTTTTGCTCCACTCAGTTGATCGAATAAATCATCTATACGCGGCAAGGGATACTTGTTCTTCACCGTCACCGCATTCAATGCTCTATAGTCAATACATATGTGCACTGTCCCGTCTTTCTTAGGCACAAAAAGAACGGGTGCTCCCCATGGTGACGCACTGGCACGAATAAATCCCTTCTCTAATAAGTCATCAATCTGCGTCTTCTTCTCTACCAACTCCTTGGGTGCTAGACGATATACTCGAGATGAAATAGGCTCTGCTCCGGGAATAAGCTCAATAGAAAACTCAATATCTCGGTCAGGTGGTAGTCCTGGCAACTCCTCGGGGAATACATCCTCGAACTCTGTGATAATAGGATGCTGAGGGGTGTCGTTCATCATCATATGAGTCCCCGCTGTGGGTGCCTCACAACTATCTCCGTCTTCTTTGGTGAACTCAAACTCTGCCGCATTCGATGGTCTAAAGATAATACTGCCCCTATGGCAGTCTATGAGAGCGAAATGCTGGCTCAACCAGTCCATTCCAAGAACCACATCAAATGTCGACATAGGGAAAACAAGAAGCCGTACCATCATCTCTCTGCCATTTATCACTACAGGACAAAGTCTATAAATACCACTAACAGGTACAACTCCTCCTCCAGTGAGGATTTTAACATTCTTAGCTAAGGGTGTGATGGGAATGCTGTGTCTAGTGGCAAAACTAGTGGCTATGAATGAATGAGTGGCTCCAGTATCAAATAATGTAATAGCAGGAAAAGATGCAACTAGAACCATACCTGCTATGACTTCTGCCTCTGTCTCTACATTCTCAACAGCTAGAGAGAATGCCTTTCCTTGGTTCTGTCCTGGGCCTTGAGCTCTGGCCTTGTTGTACTGTGCTGTCTGTGGAGGTAATGGTGGACAAGGTGCTGGGGCTGTGGGCCTCTGGGCCTGATGTGCATGAACTAGAGCCTGCTGCTCAGGACAATCTCTGGCCATGTGCTGTCCTGATCCACATCTCATACATAAGCCCAAACGAAGTTGACAGTCATCTCTAATATGTCCCTGCTTCCCGCAAAAGTTGCAGGTAGGCTTCTGATAAGGTGTGTGCCTCTGCTGGTACTGTCCTGTGGTCCTCCTGATAGGTCCACTCTGAGTGGCTCGGGCTGGTGTAGCTGCTGGGGTATGGCGTCTCGATGTCTGCTGCTGTTCCTTGTGAAGAATCTCCTGAGCACGAGCTTCTTCCAAGACAGCTGAATGGGAGACTCGAGACTGAGTAGTCGTATAAGACTTGAGCTCTGGTGCAAGCCCCTGGTGAAATCTTCTCGCCTTCTCTAACTCGGTCGGAATCAATCCTGCACCAAATCGACTCAGGCGGTTGAACTCTGAGTCATACTCATCAACTGTCATATTCCCTTGCTTCAGATGAAGGAACTGGTCGTAGAGACCATCTCGAACATGAATAGGGAAGAATCTCTCATAAAATGTATCATAGAACTGCTTCCAAGTGATCCCAGTGCCTAATCGTCTCTCTTCTGCCTTCCACCAGTGGTGAGCATTGTCTTCTAACAGTAGGTCCACTGCTGTCATCCAATTTCGAACTGGCAACTGGGATGCCTTCAGTAGCTTCTCGGTACTAATAAGCCACTGTGACACCTCTAATGGCTTCTCTGTCCCTCTAAAGGCCTTGGGGTTCATATCTGTGAAATCTTTGATAGAGCCTTCATAGGGATGCAGAGCCGGTGCTGGTACTGGTGCTGGAGGTGGTGGTGGGGGTCTAGCCATAGCTGCCATCATCGTCTGTCTCATCAGCTCAGTCTGCTGCCACTGAGCCTGCATCATGGCATACATAAACTGAGTAGTAGGGCTCCCATCAGTCGATGGTGGAAGCATCTGAGGTCCCGACTGTAGAGGAAACTGTTGAGGGAATGGTGGTGGTGGAGGCAGTGGTACATTCCCTCCCAGTGGCATGGTAGTAGTCTGTCCAGCCTGGCTGCCTGGGGGTGCTGCGACCTCTGGGTACTCCGTCGTCGGCGTCGTAGTAGGCTGTGACAATCCTGGCTGGTAAGGTGTCGCTGGAGTCATGGGAGGATTCTGTCCCTCCGGAGTAATCTCCTCACTAGATGTGAGAGCCAGGGCAGAAGTGCATCCACTTCGTAGATTCATACTGTTGGTACGAGGAAGATAAGTTGATATTAGGAAGGATTTGATATGAAGTAAATCGAATAATCAAGGAAGTTTCAAAAAAAGATTGGAAGTCAAGGGATAGTAGTAGTTCTGAATGAGATATTCCTATTCCTATATGCAGGCTTGTTGGGCACAGTCATGTAACCCAACAATATTAAATCAGACCTGCATGGGCTACCACAAAAACATGTAACGCCCCAGTCCCAAAATACATAGGACCAAGTACGTGAACATGCCAGCTGTACATATACAAAGAACACTCTAATATATGAAATTCCTCATATATGCACATAAGTTGTAAATAAATAATCACAGGCCAGAATAACATATCCAATCTCATCACAGCTCAACACAAAAGATAATGAAGTCCAAATAAATGAATAAGAGTATCAAAAGATAGCCGGGTGAACATACTCACTCTAAACAGCTATAAAAAATAGTCTCACAAGATCGAAGCCCAACCTCTGCAAAATAGAAAGAAAATGAGATATAAAATAATGTCTACTAATGTCTCAAATATAGAATAAACTAGAAATCAGTAGTGACTGCCTCGTCATCGATGTAAGATGGATCTAGAGCCGCTCCGTACTCCTGTGGAAAGTCGTCTAATCTTGGAAAGATAACCAGGTCCTCAGGGGAATAGTAAGATACAAGAAAACACCATGCCATATAACTATGATAATATAATAGAAAGAAAAGAGATGCATGCAATAGGGTGCCTACCAGTTCTACAGTGAAAATGCAGTTAAGATACATTCCTTCGATGCATGAGCCCTGGCTGAATATAGGATCCGGTATAGTCCCCTCTTGGGCACCAGTGACCAAGAGCATGTCATTGAAAAACGACAGTGGCCAACCTGAGAGGCTCATACTCGTATCTCCAGCGGAGCTTCCGGGTTACAAGGAAAGTACAATCGAAGCCCATATGTCAGGTAATGTTCTCCCCACCCAATGCCTAGTATCATCATCTCCATGACTGACATGTACCTCTAGTAACCGCCAAGTCTTCTAACATGCAATTCTATTGGCAGTTACCCCTATCCGTCGCACGCTCCATACGTATCGGTGGCCAGTCGACTACGCGGAAACGTGTCCTATATGTGACTCACAACACGTGATACAACAAGTGTCAAGGCCGTATGAGATATACCAATACCTCAACATCAATGGGTGGTCGATAAACTAAGTCAATGCAAGAGAATAAATAAAGCAAAAAAAACGACCGATAGAGTCGCTTGCACCCAAGTGTTACTTGGACGCACAGTTTAAATATTACGAAATAAAATGCTAAAAATAACAACTAAAAATAAGAATATAATAATCACAGAGTAAGGTGGCACGGTATCTTGCCTGGTGGTACAAAGTGGCATGTCCAAGAGTAGCAAGTGTCCGCACCAAAAATTCACAAATCACAGATGACTCCAAACGCTGAAACAAACATCAAAAATGATCTCGGTGAAGAAGATATACCTAGGAAACGCCTGTCCAAAAGTCAAATTCTGGAACAGGGGCAAAATCGTAATTTTGGTTCAAAACGATGTCCGTCGTTGGATCCGCTTTGCACCGAAACGCGTGCTAAAGTCTACAATCTCTAATGTCATCAAACTACATGTCTACGGTTTCAGTTTGAGGAGAGGAACTCAATAGTATGTCCAGTTTTGGATTCCGATGAGCCGTGTACAAAATCGCCCGTTTGAGTGGGTCGCGAGCCCGCCAAAATTGGGTTCCGATTCGACCTTCTCAGAATCGAACCAAACTTGGCATGCAGGACCAGAATTTCGATCCGGACCTGTTGGCACAAGTTTCATCTCGATCCGACGACTGTACACGAAGTTATGGACAAGTTTGTAAAACGTCGATACGGGAGTATCTCGACGGATACACGTTGATTTCGTCGCACACACGCGACAAAACTGAGTTTCGTCAGTTCCTACACGTCCGCAACGTCCATACGCATCTTTCGATGCGTATAACGCGCGACCACGTCACCCGGTTTGTCGGGGCGACGTCGTATCGGACAAAAATTTTAGAAATTTATTATTTTGAAATCAGTTTTTCTCACAAGTTTAACATAGGATTAATACACACACAGAAATTGAAATACTAATCTACCAGTTACGTTTCCATCGTGGTTAGGTTTTCTTCGAACGTGTTCAATTAGTTTTATAAAACAGTCGAAGGATCGCCAAAAATTTGGCTTCCAAATAGGGGTTTGGGACTGCCCTGAAACTGTTCTGTTCGACAGTTTTTCGGGAAGTTTAGGTTCGAATACCGAGCGATATATGGGGTTTCGCTCGATTCTACCAAAAAGGGTTTTGAGGGGGGTTATGTTTGTCAATGCACAGCATTCGATAGATCGAATTTTCGTTGGGTAGAATCAAAAATATTTGGAGTTGAAGACAGGTACCTGAGTTCTTCGAAAACAAAGTATTCTCTGTTTATCCGACAATTTCGAGTGATCCCGACGTCGTCGACGGCGAGTAGGCGGCCGACTGTAGCACGAGGGCGTGGAGGGAGGTTGGCGGCCTTGGGGTCTAGAAGTTTTTGGTTAAGAGAGGGGTTAGGGTTTGGTTTCGCGTGGTTTAAATACCACTGCTGCCGACTTCTATTAATCCTATTAGGACTTGGGGTCGGGTTTCTGTGGGATGCAGCTGCTGCTGGGTTTTCATGGGATGGTGGGGTCGGGCTTTAAGGGGTTCACAGCTACCAGTTTCCTTAGATATTGCATTAAGGGTCTCGGTGCTAATAGGCCACAGCAGCATAAGCTGCTAAGGAGAAATATTTTTGTTGTTGTGGGGAGGTCGGGCCCCCCCAATGGTTGCAGCTACTGCTGCCGAGTACATTTAAAACAAGGGGGTCGGGTTAATCCCCATTAGCAGCTGATGCTGCGCCGTTTCAAAAGCACTTGGGGGTCGGCTGAGGTGGACCGGCCCACGTGGCTGGTCCCATCCACTTTTTTTTTTTTTTTTTTACACTAATCAGTTATATATATATATATATATATATATATATATATATATATCAAATAAAAAAATATATTTATATTTAAACAAGCAATAAACTCCTAAAAATTTACCAATACCTTCCTAAAAATTTTAGAATTTACTATATACCCTAGAAATATTAGCAAGTACCCATAAAATATATACACACATACATTTATATCTACTAATAAACAAGTATCAATAATTTCATAATTAATAAAATACATAACCACATTAATTAATTATAAAAAATTAATAAAAAATATGGGGGTTTACATTATGGCAATATTCTAAAAGGTAATACATTAGCAAATCGTATTTAACATGTTGATCATGTTGTAGAGTTTCTCATTTAAAGGCAACAACACAATATTATTTTATTTAACATATTAGGCCGACAAGTTGAACCAACATATATAATATCACAATTATATGATTTCTTATTGATAGTCGACTTCTCGTACCTGTATCAAATACAGGTTAGCAGATAGACTTACTCTGCCTGCACAAAAAAATTCATTAGCATGCATCCTGACTACATGGTCATTGGTGTTGTTAAACCATATGGACTCTTTTTATTTTACTTCAAGATAATACGGTCAGCATAATCGAGCCTCTATGCTACCCCGTCTTATCTGTGCTCCCAAAGCACTCATCATTATTTTTTCTTAGGCCGAATCGGTCCCGGCGCCCCGGTACCTTTCGAAGAAATTAAATCTCAAACCTTGTATACAAGTTGTCCATGACCATGCGAATGCGTGTCCGACTCGATTATGAACATAATCATATGGTAAAGTATATTAAAGAAAGTAAAGGCTACAGTGCATCATTAAGTCATATTCAATAGCTTATTCACTTCATCATTACCATCATTTCATTTGGTGATCTCAACGATCCCATGCTTTATCATTTCTCATTCATTGCTTCATTGCAACGTCTCTCATATCGTTCATTTCTAAGAGAAACAAACAATATTTCATTCATCTTAATAAGACCTGCAGCATTTCATTCATTTCATAGGAATATTATTCTTTCATTCATTGCTTATAAGGAAACAGACAACAGCAACAGTTATGCAGAAAGTATATGATTATAGTATTTTATTCATTTTATTGGGTCGATAGCATAGCCATTTCATTTCTTATTCTATCATTCATAAGGCATCTCATTATTCAAGTATTCTACTTATTCAGGCAAAGTTAAGCATAAAGGGGCGTTATCAATTCATTCTCAGGCATCAAGTCACATTAGCAGTTCAAGGGTGATTCATTCAGCAGTTCAATGATAATGTGTTGCACATTTCAACGTTAGGCAACTCAAGCATCTCTATTATTCAGTAACCAAAATATGGGACATTTAGGGATAATTCATAACATCGTATTACTCTATTTTATTAAGCGTGCGGAGTAAGGAGGAGGGAGGACATTTCCACTCACCTGTATAAACGGGTCTTCTTATTTCGATTACACACGTTTACACTAAGTGTAGCTCCACCAGCGAGCCACGTTCCAATACTCATACTGTTCAGCCAGCTAAGAGACTGCATTAGTCCAAATTCTCTTGATTCCCAACACAAGTCACGGTCCAACATTCTGATCGCATCTAACAAGCCAATCTAAATGCCTCACGCGGAGCGGGGCATGACAGCTACTAGCGAAAAGGTTTCATCATAATTAATACGCTCTTTCTGAGTAATACCTTTTGCAACAAGTCATGCTTTAAAGGTTTCAACCTTACCGTCTGCTCCTATTTTTCTCTTATAGAACCACTTGCATTCAATGACTTTTATACCAGTGGGTGGTTCTTCAAGTTCCTAGATCTTATTAGAATTTATTGATTCTATTTTCGATTTTATTGCCTTTTGCCAAGATTCAACATTTTTTCCTTGTAGTTCTTCATTATAGATGGATGGATCATAGTCTTGTTCATCGTGGACAAAGTTCGAGGACTCTCCCAAGAACATAAACCTGTCCGATTGTATAATAACCCTCCCACTAGGACGAGGCACTATGGGTTGTGGTGTAACATTTGTGACACATTGTGTAGTTACTTGTGTTCCTCCTCTTGTACTGTTGGTATTGAAGTATTAGGTGTCTCTCCTCTCAACTCTTCTAGAACAACTCTACTCATGGGTTTATGGTTCATCGCATAATCTTCCTCTAAGAATTGGGTATTGCCTTAAAAGGTCGTTGGTCATTTTACTTTCCAAGCAAGATTCACAGACTGGAAGTGCCTCCACTTCCAATGAACTCAAAGGTCCATTTGTAACCAGTCTTTGAATCCTTTTTAGGTTAATATGACCTAATCACAAGTGCCAAAGATATGTTTGGTTCATACAAGAAGGTTCATTTCTCTTATTTAAGTTAGAAGACGTATTATTCATTTTCATTAGTTACATTGTTGGTAAAATAGGATTAATAACATACAAATTATCTACTAATGCACAAGAATAAATAAATTGCTTATTTTTACTAATAATAATATTGTCTAAAATAAAATGAATATCCATCCTTAACTAGCATAGAAACAAAAATCAAATTCCTTCTAAGTGAAGGTGCATAAAGACAATCTTTTAATGTTAAAGACTTATTTCTACCAAAAGATAAAATAAAATCTCCTACTGTAATGGCTGCAACTTTTGTCGCGTCGCCCATGAATAAGCATATCTCTCCATTACTAAGCCGTCTGGTTTTTTGGAACCCCTGCAATAAATTGCAGACATGATTAGTAGCTCATGTATCTACACACCAGGTGTCGGTAGATAACACCGCTAAACATGTTTCAACTACTATATAATACCCCTTTCAGCTTTTTCACAGCGCCTTAAGGTCCCATGCCCTTCTTTGCTGAGTTTGCTTGTTTCTAAATGTTATTCTTCTTCTTACCACTTTTTGGCTTAGAAGTAGAAGCCATTTCAGTAACATAAATATGACCACTCTGCCTAAAGAGAGCTTCAGCATCCTGTAACTCTTTCACAAGTTCTGCCAAACTATATAACCTTTTGTTCATCTTATAGTTAAGGCAAAACATGTCAAAACCTTTAGGCAGATTCTCGCGAATGATACCGACCTAGAATTCTCTATTGATTTTAGCTCCAAGGATCTCCATATCATTCAGATGACCCATCATCTTGAGAACATGATCCCTTACTGGCGAACCTTTAGCCATTTTTGTATTCATCAAACACTTTATAGCAAACTGCCTAGCTACTCCACTCTGATGTCCGAAGAGTTCTTTGAGGTTATACATCACGTCATAAGCTGTGGCCATGGCCTGATATTGATATTGCAGTACATTTAACATAGATGTTAGAATGTAATACCGTGCCATCTCATCTGCCTTTATCCACTTCTTATAAGCCTCTTTGACCTCTTTATCAGAATTAGTATCAAACTTAGATGGGCATTCCTTATTGAGTACATATGTGTACTCTTTAGCAGTTAGGGCAATATCTAAGTAACATTTTCAGTCAATGTAACTAGGGCCAGTAAGTTTGTTTTCTTTAAGAATCATCAAAAGTGGACTGAAAGAACTCTTTTTTAAAATCCTGAAAATCACATAATTAACTATTTATATAGGGCAAAAACTTTTTGAATTAAATAAATATTGATTCTCTCAAAACAATAAGAAAAAATTCACCAACACCTTAAATACCATGAATTTAGCATGCACGATGGTATGGACGTATACAAATTCAATATTTGTCTAAGGAAGTTTTTTCTATTAATTTTATTCTCATGTCAACCTAACTTTATGACAAATAAAACTAACTTGTTGGTCTGGATTTGGTCCTATAAATAATACCAGTGACTCCGATGGGGAAGGATACCATTATTTGTATCTAAGTGTATACCATTACTTCATAATGAATTCCTTCAGATGGAGAAGTGAACACATACTAGATAACTTTCTATAATTATCCTGAAGGAAGTTTGTACTAGTGATCCATAATTAGACTTGTCCGATATAGAGAAAGACACTAAAGCCAACATGCAAGTATAATTCTATCACCTACAAACCAGTAAAAGAGATCATGAAATTTATATTAAATAAATTCTCTCTCCTACTTAGTTATTTAACAATGAATGGTTTTCTACTAGTTGATTCTTGTCCATGTTGACCATTATTAATGCGAGCTTAGTTTTTAACAAATAACCACATCAACAATAATACATAACAGAATAAAACAGCAGTTAAAGATAAATATTAAACTATTATGGGCATATCTCCTGCTTCTTCTTTAATTATGCTTGGATCCAGAACGGTGCTCTACGCAGATCTATTCGAGGAAAAAGCCACCACCGCCATCACGATAGACCGATTATATTAAAAATTACATCAATCCTTTGCCTCCCGAAGGAGTTCCCATATAATTTAGATTAAAATAAATAAGCATGATCAACCGTCGTAATTTTAACAACAACTATAGCCACGACATATCTGTTGTTTAAAATAACACAAAAACCAATATAACATGAATTGGACCATAATAGTTGGATCTAAGATGCCTGCAAAAATGAGTCAGAACAGATCTACATCTATTGACTATTATTCGACATTGTATTTTATTGGTCAACATGGATGTATCAATCAATACGCAGATACAATACCGGCTCTGATACCAATTGATGAAACAGAGGATATCCAGGACCACAGATTGGTATGTGTATTGACCGATAGAAAGTTAACAGATCTAAAACGTGTTCTAACCCTTCATAGGCGGAATCTAGGGTTCACGAATTATACTTGCGATGAGAAGAAGGCGACGGTTTCCAGCGAACTCGAGCAGTCAGCGCTCCCAAGACCTTCTGCACGTATTCCTTCCTCGGGTTGGACGCCGTGTGAGCGTTGATCCCACAACCTTTTCTTCCTTGGCTTTCCTTTTTTTTCTCCTCTCGTGATGAAATCAAAATAGGGTTGGCTGAAACGCTGCTGTCTTTATAAAAGACCATGATTGAGTTCGGCCACTCAAATTTTTTATTCATTTTATTTGTAATTGATCAAAAACGTACTTAATAACTCTTTAACCCTTAGATTTAATTAAAATTCATTACTTTGAGTTAGCTATAGGGGTCTGATCCCAGCTAGCGGTAGTCCGAAGACGAGTACACCGTGTCGCTTTAGGCTATTTACACATGTGCGACAAAAGGGCCCTTTCGGCTTGTACTTAAAATAATTTCAATTAATGAATCTAGGATTTTTAAGTTTTAGGTAATTTTATTAATCATAACACATTATGAGTCTGAAAATTCAAGTATGTCTAACTCGTGATGCAGATAGTTGAAACAGTTTTCAGGCTAGTAGTTTTATGAAAATATCTTCTAATTGATGATCTGTGTCAATGAACTCTAAGAAAATATTTTCGTGTTGTTGGTGATCACGTAAAAAATGATGATGTATTTCTATGTGCTTTGTGCGTGACCAACAAACATGATTCTTAGTCAAGTTGATCTTGCAAGTGTTGTCACAGTAAATGAGAATCTTCTTGTAGAGCAGATTGTAGTCTTCTAGGATTTGTTTCATCCTCAAAATCTGTGCACAACAGTGTCCTACAGCGATATACTCAGCCTTAGTTGTTGATAAAGCAACAGAGTTTTGCTTCTTACTAAAACAGAAGAATAAAGCTTTTTTTCTAGGAAATAACACGTACCGTTGGTACTTTTACGGTCTACTTTACATTTAGCAAAATTAGTATCTGAATAACCGATTAGGTCAAAAGATGTGATTTTGGGATACCACAAGCCGACTGTAGAAGTTTTCTTAAGGTATCGAAAGATATGCTTAACGACGCATATGTATGAATCCTTAGGATTAGATTGATATCGTGCACATATGCAAAACTAAATATAATTTTCGGGCGACTAGTAGTTAAGTATAATAAACTACCAATCATACCTCGATACTTACGCTGGTCGACTTGTTTGCCACTTTTATCAATGTCAAGCCGTGTTAATGTAGCCATTGGTGTACCGATAGGCTTTACATTATCGAAGTCGTACTTTTTTAGTAAATCCTTCGTGTACTTGGCTTGGTTGATGAATGTTCCCTGTGAGTGTTGTTTGATCTGAATTCCAAGGAAGTAGTTGAGTTCTTCCATCATACTCATTTGAAACTCATTCTGCATGCACTTAGCAAATTCTTGATAGAATTTTTCATTAGTCGAACCAAAAATAATATCATCTACATAGATTTGCACAAGTAAAATATTGTCATCTGAAGACTTGATAAATATAGTTGTATCAACTCTTCCATTTAAAAACCATTTTAAGTAGAAAGGCACTTAGTCATTCATACCAAGCACACGGTGCTTGTTTGAGTCCATATAGTGCTTTTCTAAGTTTGAAGACGTGATCAGGTTTTGAAAATCTTCAAAACCAGTTTGTTGTTTCATAAAAAAAATTTCCTTCATAAAATCGTTTAAAATGCACTCTTCACGTCCGTTTGAATAAGTTTGAAATTACGAAAACATGCAAATGCACAAAACATGTGAATGGCTTCTAGTCTAGCAAGAGGAGCATATGTCTCGTCATAATCAATACCTTCTTTTTGATTATAACCTTGTGCCACTAGACGTGCTTTGTTACGTAGAACTTGTCCATCTCCACTCAATTTATTTCGGAATACCCATTTGGTACCAATTATCGATTGACCAGGTTCAGGAACAAGTTTCCAAACTTGGTTTCTCTCAAATTGATTAAGTTCCTCTCGCATGGCGTCAATCCAAAACTCATCATTTAAAGTATCTGCTATTGTCTTAGGTTCTACGTGAGAAATAAAAGCTATATTTGCTTCTACATTAATATCTCTAGTAGAAGAACGCGTACCTATGCCTTTGGATATATCACTTATTAACAGTATTTCTGGATGGTCTGACATAAATCTCATTATCCTAGGTAGACTTTCTAGATATTCATCATTGGTAGCAGTATCTTCGGATGTCTTGGATTTGTCTTGTATATCCTCACCATCACTGTCGCTCGATCTGTGACTATTGAGCTCATCAAAAGTAATGTTAATCGATTCTTCAACAATCATAGACCTCTTATTAAAAATCCTATATCCCTTACTCTTGGCAATATACCCGAGAAATATTCTTTCGTCTGCCTAAGAGTCAAAGTTACCCAACTTGTCCTTGGTATTCAGGATAAAGCAACGACATCCAAATTTTTTGAAATATGAAATGTTTGGAATCCTTCCAAACCATAATTCATAAGGTGTTTTTGTCGATATAGGGCAAATTAATACCTTATTTAAAACATGGCAGGCTGTACTAACAGCTTCTGCCCAAAAATATTTATGAAGACTATGTAGATTCAGCATGACTCTAGCCATCTTGCTTAGAGTACGATTCTTTCGCTCCACAACATCATTATGTTCAGGAGTTTTAGGACGAGAAAACTTATAGTAATATCCATTGTCATCACAAAACTTTTTGGAATCGACATTTATGAATTTGCCGCCATGATAACTTCGAATTTAAGTAATCATGAAGCCTTCTTCGTTTTGTACCTTTTTGCAAAAATTTAAAATTTAAAGATGGCATCACTTTATTTGATAAAAAACCCATGTGTAACGAGAGAAATCATCAACAATCATAAAAGCATGGAGTTTAAGGCCAAGACTAGCGACTCTATTAGGACCAAATAAATTTATATGAATTAACTACAAAGGTCTAGAAGTACTTACAACATTTATGGGTTTAAAAGATGACCTAGTTGCTTTGTGCTTTTCACAGTCATTACATACCATCTCTCTCTTGAATGTAATCTTTGTGAGTCTTTTTACTAGCTTTTTGGTGCATAACCGTGAGATAGTGTCCATATTTGCATGTCCTAGCCTCATGTGCCATAGTCAGCTTTCATTGGTTGGCTACTAGGTACATTTCTGCATTGTTAGTACTTTCCAAAAATAAAACATAAATATTGTCATCCCTAATCCCTTCATATACCGGATTACTATATGACATATCATATATAAAATATTTCTTTTTTACGAAATTGATACCATTACCATTATCTGCCAAATGACTTATGCTCAAGTAGTTATGTTTCAATTCTGTAACTATACAGATGTCTTTTATTATTGGATAGGGAGACATACCAACAGTGCCGTTACTAATAATACTACCTCTCAAATTATTGTCAAAGGAGACTTATCCTTCTTTCTTCATCGATAATGTAGTGAATAAAGATGCATCACTAGTCATGTGCTGCGAACATCCGCTATCGAGTATCCACTTGCTTCTAGCATGAGAGGGTTGAGGGTCTACCTACAAAAAGAGTAGATAAATCCTTTGGTACCTATTTCTTCAAGGGTCCTTTATGATTAGTTTTAGGAATCCAAGTAAGCATGTTAGTGTCAACAAGCTTTCGAACTCTATAATATTGTGATATGTGCCCATGTGTACCACAATGTGCATTTGAGTTTCAAAAAGGTGCTCTTTGTTTTCGTGTTGACATTATTATGTGTCTTCCATGGAAACCTGTAAGTGAAAGCATGATTGTGAGTGGCGCATTCCTTTCTTTGGTTTACTCATCTGAGATGCATGCTTGGAATTATTAGGACTAACCTTAGGCTATGTAACAGGGATGGCCATTTGACTAACTTGATCTCTAACTTTTAGAGACCGCACAAGACTCCTCATATCTGGCAGTCATGTATATGAGTCTTTGCTCAGTTACTAAGTATTTTCTTTTCTCTATGTCATAACGTTCTTGCACTTTGACATAGTCTCTTTCTTTCTTTTTGCAACACCCAGTTTTCTAAATGAGGGTAATTTTAAAATTTTGTAAATTTTAATCTTTTAATAATGTTATTTAAATCATGATATGATTTTTGGTGATTTTTAATTATTTTTAAAACTACTTTATTGGTAATTTGCGATTTTGGAGTTTTGCTAGTAATACCCTAGAGACTACTTGACCTAGAGCCTAACTATGTGATTTGGATGTTTTATTTATCATTTTTGGTCTAGGGGTATTTTGGTCATTTTGGTTTCTTGGAATTATTGTTAATTTTTGGAGTGATGATTGTTATTTTTGACTTTTGCTAGTTATGACTTTAGAGACTAACCTAGATGTTGAATTTGACTTTGGTGAATTGGTTAGCATGGTGGGACCCTAGTCTAACTTAAGTCGACCCACGTTGACTTGTTGGGCTAATTTGCAAGGAGAGAATAGGTGCGTAGGGTGTTTGAACCTTTGGGTAAGGGATTGAATCAAGTGACATCTAAACTTGGCCCAAGCCCACTAGCCATTAACCCTTACCCTAATATTCCATTCTTTGTCGGTCCCTTAGGGTTTCTCCCCTCTATTTAATGCCTCTTCATTATTCTTGCCTCTTTTTACATCATTTCTACATTTGGCAAGAAAGGTATTGACCATTCTTCAACACTTCATAACTTCTTTATTTTAATTCCTTTTTGACTCTAGTCTCTTGTATTAGGACCTAATCATTGCCTATTTACTGTTCATGATGAGAAATCATAGCTTTTGAACAATTTGGGGCTTTTGTGTTGCAAGAAGGATTCTTATTTTTGAAGTTTTTCATTGAGTTTGACACTCAATAGGCAAACCCCTCAAACTACTCCATTTTCTTGATTTCTTTTCATAGATGCATTCATCTAGGTGTCCCCTAGCTATAGAGTGAGTTTGGTGAGGATTCGTATCGATTTGGTGTCCGTATCGGACACGTATCATTGTGTTTATGAATGTGTTTGTTGAAATGCCACAAAAGATTTTATTTGTTATTTTTGAAAAGTGTTTGATCAAATTTGTTGATTTATATGTATACATTGATTTCCAACTGGACTGAGTTGATTTTCGAGCCGTGTTCGTGTCCAAACAGGACAGAACAGGCTCGCAACACACGCGGGCAGTGCCCTGCTGCTCAAGGAGCTTTTCTTCTTGCACAGGCCACGTGGGTAGCTGCCACTTGGCAGAAAGGTGGGGGCCATGACTGACACGTCATCCCCCAAGTCTCGTGTCAAGTAGATTCGTGTCGAACATGCAAAATAGTGTGCATTGATTTTTGCCTGTGACTGTTCACTGGATTGTATGTCCTGTCCACTTCATGTTCTGTACAGACCTTGATTTTAGGTTTGTGCATGTTGTCTACATATCCAAACACCCATGTTATCATCCCTACTGCCTATTGCATGCCCCATCACTCTCACATTGCTCAGTCGAGCCCCACACATTGTTCACTGCATATGAGCTGCATTAGGAATGATCAAGTTGAACCTGGTTTAGATTCTTTATGTTCAGACCCAATGGCCTAGCCATTCTTCTTCGTTAACCTGCATTCTTCATGGCAGTACTTAATATCCTGCATATAGGATCCAGTTGAGCCTTATATTTGCATCTATCCATCTGCCCTAATCCATCATGTCCCACATCTTGAAATGTACTACATTCATTAATCACTGCATAACACTTGTATAACATGCACTTAGATGGACCCTTAGCATCTCATACTTATTCATTTGCAGTCATAAGATTGGCTATAGGCTATGTTCAGATCACCATATCCTTGAGTATTATTACTTTTTTCTTACTACTCCTTTAAGTCCGTCGATTGCCTCATATTTGTATAGACCAATGAAGATGAAGGATTAGGGACTCGAGAAGGACTCTTTAACTCCATTTTGTTTAGACCACTAGTATTGACCTTGCTTTTGGACAAGTGTGGCATTTCAACTCTTGTTCAGTCCTTTCCAGGTTTAAGTCAGCTATTATACAAGCCATTTACTTTCACATCCAACTCCCTTCTTTATTCCAAATTGTCCAGACCATTATAACTATTGATGTTCTATCTCTTTTTGAATGAATGTTGCAGTCTTTAACTATAGGATCAATTCAGAGACCCCTTGTTCTGTCCATACATCATATAAATCATATTGTCTAGTTTGCAAATTATGTTTTGACTATGGGCAAGGGATTTGCCTTGAGGGTTCACTGTTATAGTTTTCACCCATAATCCAGAGATACATTAGTGGTTCAGTTGATACCTGAACATAGGACACCAACCTATATACTGGTTCTATCCATCTAGATTGCTCTTGACTGCATGAGGTTCAGTGATCACTACCTCCAGCATTTTCTAGACTTCTTGTTGTAGTTAATTCAGTCCTCTTTCACCAAATGTGTTCTGCTTGCATCACTAATGAATTAGTCCCCACCCATTATAGATTCACTACTATAATTGCCTTGTCCAGACCCTGAACAACTAATGTTTCTGTAATTCAATTCTTCATAATTCAGACCATGTTCACTTGTGACCATCTGTCCGATGAATGCAATACTTAGAGTATTGTGCCCTCCATACATTGATACTTGCATTTATATCCTAATGTTCAGACCCACTATAGTGATTGGCCAAAACCTGGCAAGTTCAATCCCTTGGTTTCATCACATCATTCCCTACATACATCCACTGCATATCCTTCTTCATGTTCTGTACTTACATCTACTGTACAATAGCCCTGTATCACTTGAGTTATGTCCTGCATTCCATTTAACTCATCTGTCCGGCTATGGATAGGGTCCTACAGACACTTTAGATCAGCCTTAACTACTGTGGTTTAGTTGTTAGCTTGTATTAGTTCATATATGAGGTTAAGTCCAGTTCCCTTCATGATTAAACCATAGTGCTTATTTGTAGCCTTGTCTGTCCACACATCTCCAAATGCATCTGTCAATTAATTAGTCACTACAGTACTAGATAATTCCCCTACTCTATAATAAGTTTAGTTGATGATAAGATGTATCAGTGACATAAGTGGAGTATCAGAGTTTAGAAGAGGCCCAGGTTTGGCTATACAACAAGTTACAAGTAGCAGTGAGAGTGAGATGAGTGTATGTGTGAGGATATCCTTCCTTCTCATTGCATATCCTAAGCTCAGAGCCTAGAACTCAGTCCACCTGAGTGAAATTCATTTTTCTAAAGATTATGTGATGTTGCAACCCTTGGTATGTATCAGTTATAGTTATCTGGTTCAATCCTAAACCTTGTGTCAGTCCTTAGAGTATCGGACTTTATCCATTTTGATTCAATCACTACATCAACTTAGAGATAATCCCTCCTTTTTTGAGCAGTTCCCCTCCTTATGATTACTCTGTCCACCTTATCTAATCATATTTGTCACACACACATACCCTTGTATTAGTATTAAGTTGGTATGGCCCTGCCATCTGAGATCCACTATATTTCCCCTCATTTCATAATACACTTCATTCCTTGCATTCCTTTCCCTTCACTGCAAACCAGTGTAACAGAACCCCAATTGCCCGTACAAACATGTACACTGCCCAGTCCAATTCATTCACTGCCTTGCATCTTCAACTGTCCTGCAATACTGCCTATGGCATACATTTCATTCGTGCACATTAACTTTACCACTGCACATTATTTTGTTCTGCATCTTTACTTGTACTGCACTTGAGATACCTGCATACATGTAGCCAACTGTAAATTCATTTGAAATTCTGTTTACCCCTTCATTTATGTACCTACACTGCCTTGTCCTGCCACAGATGGCATGTCCTGCTCACTTTTTCATTGCATTGAACCTACTGCATTAACAATGAGGTCCTGGACTTATGTTATGATATGTTATAGGCCTGTATATACATTACATATATATATATATATATATATAATATTATATATATCTATATATATATATATATATATATAAAAATATATATATATATATTTTATATATATAATATATATAATATATATATATATATATATATATATATATATATATATATAAATATATATATATATATAAATCTATCTATATATATATATATGTTATAGGTCATGTGTGATATTCTAGGATATGTAATATGGTTATGGATTAGAGTGAGTCAGGATAGAGGCCTTAGTGTAATACCTTATATCTATATGTTGTTGGTTAGCCTTGAGTTAGGGTTAAGGTTAGACATTATATCCTTAGATGTGTGATATAGTATTTGTGGCATATCATATATGAGGTTATGTGAAGTGCCATAGAGTGTGTGTTAAGATATTTGGTTGAGAGGTAATATGATACACCTTAGGATTATGATATGGTTTTGGATTAGGGATCTTGAGTTAGCTTGATATATGAGTTAGAGTATTGGATTAGTTTAAATGTAGAATTGACTAGATGGTTAACCCTAGATTTGACCATTGACTTAAGTTGACTAGAGAGTTGACTTTGGGTTGACTTTTGACCTAGTGGCATGTAGAATGCATTATAATCTTCAGTATTGCCATTCTGGACATGTTGTGACCTGTGTTGCTCTGTTTATGACTCATCTACTCTGTCTGGACATATATATTCATCGGATACTCAGGATAACATGCGAGTACATTCTCTGACCATTTTATACTTGATAGAATTTACATTTATGCTCTAGATTATTTTACTTGATGCTGTCACATTGTTAACACGGATTGATACTATATGGATTCCTTCATGAGATATTATCCCCCTCGTGAGCATCGGATACATCATGTAATATGCATTTCACTTTCATCATGTATTCCTGTGCTTTCACCATACATGTGCACTCTTGTGATTCATGTACTCTCATGTTCACGGAGCCTCCATGTTTACATTCATGTACCGATTTATGGGCCTTCATGTGATATCATGTGCAATAACATAACCTGTCTGGATCCTTGTGTATTGATTGGGGTACGGGGGAGTATAAATGGTCATGTGAATAATTCTAAAGTAGTGTAGTCATGTGAAAACTTTCATGTTTATTATCAAGCCATTCACATGTCTATTTTGTACTCTACATCACTAGTCATGTTAGCTCTTTACTTATGTATATAACTTTACAGTCATCTCTTTACTTTATATATTTTCTAGCATTTTATGTATCTTACTCTATAGCATATTTACATATCCTGTCATATTATGAACTACGTGAGATGTATTGTACTCGCTCCTGTCCTGACTGGACCTGTTGAAAATATTACAGAGGACGAGGATGAGGCGTGTTGTACTACCTACTACAGGACAGCATTAGAGGACACCTGTGACTTGGACTTCCAGCAATATTCATTACCTGCTGATGACACCCCCATAGTTTAGCTATCTTATTTCAGTCGTTTCTCATCTGGATATTGTATTTGAGATTTTGTGATGATTTGGATTTGTGGAGTTGTTAGATGTTTATCTTAGATACTTTAGATTCTCTCTCTTATTGTATTTCATATGTGGGTTTTGTTGATATTTCTATCTATCTTATCGTAGATCTTCCTTAGCTGTGATTGAGATTTGTACTTTATATTGTTCCTCCATTCGGAGAGTATAACTATGTAATACCTTAAAATGTTAGATACATCTGACCTAGGACAGCGTTCTACCGCTGACACTGCAGTGTAGGCTGGACGTACCCACTTCTCGTGTCCTTACACTAGGCTACGGGTTGTGACACATTTTTAGTGGTGGCCCATGCAGGTCGAGATTCGCATTAATGTGAAGTCGTGGTAGTACGATGATTAGTTGTACTACTGTGCACCTGCAATTAGAGTATAGGAAGTAAGGAATTAGAATAAGAGTATACTCAATCACAGTTAGAATTCCTTGAGAGATTCCTGGGATGACCCTTGAGAATCTTATTATAACTATCTCGAAATTCGATTCCAAGACTCTGTTTATCATCCTTGTTCGTAGATGAATTTGATTCTTGGTATTCATTGTTGATTTAATTTTCTACCAAGATAAAATTATATGGGCTAGGTCACCTCAGTTATGGAATGTATTCTTCTACAGTCACATTAGCTACCATGGTGAGGACATACAGTCTTCAATTCTAACTCTACGACAAGGCTTTGTGCAGACACCCATCTTAGTTTCCATGTTAGGCAAAGACTAAAACTCCTTTGAACCGACACCTTCTAGTTATATCCGAACAAAAGATTTCTATCATTTTGTTGAAAGCATGGCAAATAGGAATGAGGTTGAATTACAATAATCCTCTTGTAGTTAATGACCATGAATGCCATGGCAAAATATATGCTCGCTTAGAATTCGAGACTGCGAAGAAAGTGTCCATTATTCTCATGCCTCTTCCTAGGAATTGTCATTTTTGAAAGTTTAGTAACAACGTTTTTACGGTTAGCCAACCTCTATAAATTGGGTAGGGCCTTGAACCAAGAATATCCTATCGTGTGGAGTATGACGTCAATTTGGATTCCTATGATAACCACCTCTTTCATCATTTCAGAAATCAAGATACGATATGACGTACCTACCCTTCCATGTACCCAATTCTTGTCACCTTACATTTTATTATATTAAGACTATTTTTAATTTCGCGGACGAAATTTTCATAAGTTAAGTATGTTGTAAAACCCCAAAAAATTTGGGATTTTATTTCATATATTTTCTTGGACTTTGTAAAAAATTTTTTTGATTTGTTGATTATCTGGGTAGCAAGTAATTGCTACACTAGATATATAAATATACATCAATAAATTTTACAAGTTATATGCTAAGTTGTTCCAGAAAAATATGTTAGTTTTTTAAAAGGATCATGGAATTTTAATTTTAATTTTTAAGGTATTTTATAAATTATTAAATTGTTTGTTTACTTTAAAAATTGTTTTCACTAATAATAATAGTAACAAGTTATTGCTTAGCTAGTAGGTATATCGTACAGGTTATTTATTTAAAAAAATTTAAGAAGTAATTTTGTTGTTATAAAAAAAATTTATAAATTATTTAAGATTTTATTTAGAGTGTATATGTATTATATACATATATAGATAAAAGAAAAACAAAAGGAAAAAAAAGGGAAACACCACAGTCCATCTCGCGATTATATCGCGAGATGAAAAATTTCTATCAAACCCGTTCTTAGTTGTAGATAACAGAGAACCCATGTATCTATATATGTAGCGGTTGATGAAGAGTACGGATCGACCACAAACCCTAAAACCCTAAAACCTTACCACCGCTGGATTCGCCCCTGACCCCAGGCGAGTTCCCCGACCACTGCGCCACCGTGGAAGTGCCACCGACCGGCCAGGCACGGTAACCAGCAGCAGAGGATCCGTTGCAACAGTAGCGGTAACAGCAACAATAGGCCACTCCGCGGCTATAATTTTTCTCTCTACGGTTCATCATTTCACAAACCATTTTTGTACGCGTATCCCAACCTAACCAACTCTAAATTTCTTAAGATAGTTTGTTTTAATTCTCCTTGAGCGCGACGTGAATCGAGTTCCAAAATCGAGAAAAATCTCAATTCCTGTATTTTAGAAACTGTCCAGATCACCCATATTTCAGATCAAATTTCGACCAGAATAAGGCAAACTATCAAAAATCTGTTTGAATAGATTTAGAGACAACTTGTACATGATCGAAACCCAACTTTTAGTTTATGATTTGTTCACTGCTTTCTGAATTAAATTAGATTAAAAACTGACGAAAAAATGTTTTTAAAAACACTTAAAACCTCTGATACCACATGCGCAAACCAGCCAACGTGGTCGTGAACCGAAAGCATCGAAAGGTGCGTATCGACTTCAAGGACGTGTCAGTTTTAACGGAATTCAAATTGGATGCGTGTGTACGACGAATTTGATGCGTATCTGTCAAAATTCATCATATCGGCCTCTTTACAAATTCTCCAATTACTTTGTATACATTCGTCAAATCGAGACGAAATTTATGCGAGCAGTACCGTATCATTTTTCTGGTCCTGTATGCCAAGTTTGGTCCAATTCTGAGAAGGTCGACTGGAACGCCTATTTGGCGGGCCTACGACCAGCTCCAACGGGCAAAATTGTGCACGGCCCATCGGAATCCAACTTTGGACATACGGTTGAGTTCGCCTCCTCAAACCGGACCTATAGACATATAGTTTGATGACTTTAGAGACCGTAGGTTCTAGCATGTGTTTCGGTGCAAAACGGGTCCAACGGCGGACATCGTTATGTCCTGAAATTACGATTTGCCCATGTTCCAGAATTAGACTTTTGGACAGGCATTTTCTAGACTATCTTTTAGTCCAAACACGTTCGTGGTGTTAATTTCAACATTCGAGGACGTATGCAGGATTTGGCTTTCATCGTTTCACTATTCTGACGGTTCTAGCTTATTGGACGTTGCCCTTTTGCATACAACCTCAGGCAAGATACCTTGCCATATTTACTGCTTATATTTAGTCTATTTTATTATTGCATATCACTGTGTACTTATTTCCAGTTCTATCTATACCATTATTATAATTCCTGATTTATTGCGTGTTTAGTAATATTTGCTTTACTTTACTTATTATCCTTTGATTATATATGGACCAAGAGTTAAGGGACTACCATTTGTAGAGTATATCATAAACCTTGACACAGTTGTACAATGAGGTATGTGTGAGATGAGTAGCATATAGATGTAGCGTGATGGCTGATCACCTGTGCGCATGCCTTAGGGCTAACTGCTAATAGAGGCATGTTAGGAGACTTGGCAGTTAGTAGAGGCAAGAGTCATGGATGTGACTCTACTAGGCATTGGATGAGAAGAACAGTTCCTTAACGTATGGACCACGTATGCACTTTCCTATTATTACGGTTATCTCTGTTGGAGATACGGTCCTGGATCCTAATACCTGATTTCCTGCTGGCCTCTAATATTCGATGAATGTTATGCTTTGAGGTCCCTGGTACCCTGTGGGACCATACCTAATTTCTTGCACCCAGAGTGCCCATGCGTTGAAGGTTTGTTCTTAACTGCATAAACACATTAGAATGGTCAGGTAACCCTCATCAATGTCATATCACCCTCGTTCCATTAGTAGCTTAGAACAATGTCGCATCGCGGTATAGTGTACTACTACCTCTTGTCCTTGTTTGGTTGTAGGGGTAGTCCACTATTTTGATGATGAGATATTGGATCTTGTTACAATTGGAACTATTTTACTTTACTTGTATGTAATTGATGATATATTATATATTCAGTTATGTGGCATGTTCTTTATGTATCTTGTTACATCCCTCTGAGGACCTGGTTATCTCTCCAAGTGTGTGCTTTGTGACTTTTTGCAGGTGTTCTAGCCATGGCCGTGATCTTCTCCATTCCTTCGAAGATGATTGCTCTTAGTTCGTCTTGCCATTTTTATCGATCATTCCCTTGTATATTTTATTTCATTTAAAATAGTTGGTAGTGAATTTGTCTCCGCCCAACTACATGTATGAATGACAAATTATTGAGTTGATTCATATTACTATTCTTTCATTTTTGTGGATGAGATTTAGTTATCATAGTTTACTGCATTTCACAGCTTATGTACACGCACGAGGTTTCCATATATGGAGTATACTTCGTATGTGTACAGCTGGTATGGATACGTACTTAGTCCTAAGTATTTTGGGACTGGGGCATTATAGCATGATGAAAGAACACAAATTCTTTCTTGGACTGCAAATTAAACAAATAAATAAGGGGACGTTCATTAATCAATCCAAGTACACAAAAGATTTTCTAAAGAAGTTTGATCTGGAAGCCATCAAACCTCTTGGCACTCCAATGGCAACTTCAACCAAGCTTGATGTAGATGAACAAGGCAAACCTATCGACATACGTAAGTATCAAGGTATGATTGGTAGTTTACTTTATTTAACTGCTAGTCACCCTGATATAAGTTTAGTATTTGTTTGTGTGCACGCTCTCAAGCTAACAGTACGGAATCACACCTGTGCACAATTAAGCGTATCTTTCGATAGATACCTTAAAGACACTTTCTGTCGCTTATGGTATCCAAAACTACGTCCTTTGACCAATCCTGTTACTCGAATACTGATTTTGTTGGGTGCAAAGTAAATAGAAAAAGTACTAGCGGCACGTGTCATTTCCTAGGTAAGGCACTAGTTTTTTGATTTAGCAAAAAACAAAATTTTGTTGCATTATCAACTACTGAGGTTGAGTATATCACTGTAGGACGTAGTTATGCACAAATTTTATGGATGAAGCAAACCTTAGAAGACTTTGGTTTACATTACACGTACATACCCATTTTCTGTGACAACACTAGTACTATTAATTTGACTAAGAATCCTGTATGTGTAATGTAAACCAAAGTCTTATAAGACCATCAAACAAATGGAGATAAAAACCTAGAATATGTAGACACAAAGAAACAATTGGCTGACATCTTTATAAAATTATTAGCAAAAGATCGTTTCAATTATTTACGTCGAGAATTAGAAATTTTAGATGTCAATAATTTAATTTATTTACTTATTAATTAATTTTTATTATGCAAGAACTGTTTTCGAGACAAGCCTACAAAGGTCTGTCTGTCACCACGACTATGGTCGAAGCGAAGCGGTACTTAATATTCTCTCGAACCTCCGTTAGCTGGGACAGTACCCCTATAGCTAATCTGAGATAGTCATTGCGTAATAAAACTTAATGCGTAAAATAATGTTAATTATATTAATTGAAATTTAAAATTACTAAACTTTGAATTAAATAATTGAAAAAGGTATGTTGAGTATAAAAGTGGCATTTATTTCTTTACAAAATACCCAGTAGAACTTCAGGTAAACTCGTACCAAATTTGGCCCGAGTTCTGTTGGTAGGGTATTTTAGTCCGAACCGAAATGGCCCCCTATATATTCATCTCCTTCCTCCTTCAAACAGCAGCAGTTGCGCGAAAGAGCAACCAAACCTTCCACCATCGATTCCTCCCTATTCTTTGGAATTTCTCTTTTATACTTTGGATTCCTGCATGGAATCTCATATTCTCTTCTAAATACTTGATTTCTAGAAAGTATAATTTCTTTCTTTTCTCTATTTCAATTTCTTAGAAATATCATAGTTTCTTAGAAATCATGCCTAGGATTCATAATCTATTTAAGAGAAAGAAGATAGCGGCTAGTGAAGAAGCTTCCTCTTCAGATTCGCTTCAAGGATCTCTTTTAGCCCGTCTAAACAGACAACGGGGCGTTCAACGAGTTTTTCTTCGAAACTCTTGAACAATATTTATTGTGGTATGCATATTTTTAATTCGCAACATATGCCCCGGCGCCGATTAAGTAGACAATCTTTCCATCACACAAAACCTATTTTAAAGCATTGGGATTGCACAATCTTGTCACTCATTCTTTTCTCATTACTACTAATTCTATTCGGCTATTTTACTACAACTTCACCTTAGTCGATGACACTTTTACTGTTAAAAGTCGTGTCATAGGCATTGATATTCAATTCAATGATGCCGACAGCGAAAATCCTAAACATTCCAAATGTAGGTGCTCCGCTAGATGATATCACTGAATTTGAATTTCTAGGGGGGCACGACTTTAAATAGTTTCAAGAACCAACTCTGTGCTCTTGATCATGTCCGTCCCGAAAGTTCAAAGCTGCACATTTAAACTTATTCTTTTATGAGTTACATCGTATTGTCGATTCCACTATTTTTCCAAAATCCACTTCCAAAGACGATGTGACCACCCTTGAAATGCTTGTACTTTATCTATCATATTCGTCATAGGATTCCATTTTCTGTCCATAAGACGATTATCCAGATGAAGGGTTGATGTCGCGAGAGGAACAGAAACCTTGTCTATGCGATGATCCTTCCTATCATCTTCCAGCATTTTGAGATCGATTTATCTTATTATGCCCGTGACTCAGAGTCCAAGTATCTTCAGCTCTCTCATCGCACAACAGCTGTCCCTCCTGCTCCTCCTACTATACTACCCTCCACCTCAGGATTAACTTTTGAGGGTATTCATCAACCCTTATTTGATATACGGAGTGCTCAGCTGGATGAGCATAACTCTTTGCGAGCCTTTGTTACTGACACATTGAGGGAACGCAAGTTCCGAGTTGCTTGTCGATTTCAGGCCCTTGTAAACTCTTTATAGATCTGTGTTTTGTCCAAGCATGTCAGTTCTCTTCCACGAGATCCCACTGTTTATGGCTACCACTACGAGGATGAGGCGGTTCATCACTTCTTTGAGCCCGGTAACGCTTATGACTGGTATCATGGTTCTGGTGGTACTCCACACCCATCTTATTGAGCTGGAACTTCTAGGCTGGTCCTTCTGGACATGGTGATGATGCTGATCGTGATGATGATGACTCTGTTTAGCAACTGAGGATTTGATCTAGAGCGTAACATTTTGTCTTGATGCTTTCTTATTAGACTCTATTATTTGTCTATGTGTTCTTGAAAATGCTCCGACATTCCAAGATAGTAGTACTTTTTAGCACTTTTGTGACTGTTTGCTGAGTTGATGTATTCAAACTCCTTTTTTATGCATTTTCTATCATTCAGCATGTATTGTTTCTTTTTATGCACTTCTATGTTTTATGCTTAGTACTATATATCTCAGCTGATGCTTTATTCATAAAACTGCCTGTGAACTTAGTATTATTTCTTTATATATATTTTCTCTGCATTTCTTCAACATTCGTCTCTTATGCATGGATTGCGGAGGAGCTTCTCTCTTTGCAATTATTTTGCTAAGTCACAACGGGGGAGAAAATGGATCTAACATCTTTTTCAGAAAAATCATTTCTACCAAAAGATGAGACAGTACAGTACAGAACAAGTATACAACAATACCTTACAAATTTTGATATTTTAGTCAAATCACGATCAAGATGTATATCGGTTAAGGTATTATAAAATGGGGGAGATTGTTGGCCCATTGGTATGGTCAAACCTGATTTTAATAATTGATCTAACCATGTCTTATATAAGGGCTACTTGTATCTTCTCAAATCTTCTGCTACCGTTCAAGACTTGAAGCTTTTTGCCATTGAGTCTATATCAACATATTTTTTTACAATTTATTGAGTCTAGGAATATATTGTACACTGAGTCGTACTGGCAAATAGGCTACCCTAAAATATTTTCAAAATACCATTTTGTTTTGAAAATAAGCCCACTTACAAATGCTCCTAACTGCTTGACTTTCAAAAGACTAAAACCCAATTTGCAAAATCCTAACCAACCAATTTGGACCAACAGAATTCGTACCGATTACGGCCCGAATCGGCCTGAGTTCGGTTAGTGGAACATTGGAATTTGAACCCAGTCTTCCCGCAGTTACTGATGCAACGGCTATCTGTCGAGATTTTCTCAAAAAATTTTGCCCGAATTCTCCACTACAAGAAAATTATTTTTTCACAACATTTTATAAACGTCGGAAAAAAAAGGTAAAAAACATTAGCATAGGTATTCCCAACGTTTGTCCAACGTTTTCTACAAACGTCATCGTTGCCCTAGTCTACAACGTTTTGGATAAACATCGGTGTAGTAAAGCCAACGTTTGTAGCAACGTTTAGTAAACGTTGGAAATTGTGCAATATTTTCCAACATTTTACAAAAGCATCGAAAATTGGACTGCTTTTCTAACCTTTTGCAATAACGTTGGATTTGCTTTCCCAACCATTTTCCAATAATTTTCCAACATTTTAACAAAAATGTCAGTATAGGTAACGTTATTTTAAAAATATATATATACTGAATATTTTGCCACGCATTATATTCAACCAGCTTCCTAACGAGTAATTAAACCACACTCCAATTAACATTATAAATCGAATAATATATAATTTATAAAATAATCTTTTATTGTCAAATCAAATACAATATTTTACTATATTATCGAGTTTAACAAAATAAAACAAGTACTTCCAACCTGAGCACAACCCTATTACGGCTGAAACAAGATATAAGATCAGTCCACAGAGTGTATCGTTCTAGATAACATGATTGATGTCCGAGGGACTGCTAAGGCCTCCACCTTCAAAACCTGTTTTCAAGATTGTTAATCTCCTAAAAAAAGATGCTACTTCGGATTAATAAGGATACAATAAATTTTGCTAGATTGTGCTAATTTCTTAGTTATAGATTGATTAATTTTCGTTACTTGGGAATCAAGCATATCTACAATTGGAATTCCACATCCTTTGATTCCCATGTTAAGGTTTCGTCCCAAAGTCTTATGTTTTGTTTAGATACCTAATGAAGTCCAACATAGGCAACTTTTGGTTTTAAGAGGATGCAAGACTGAGTCTTATCTATAGCTTTGACAGTGAGAAACAAGGTCCATCATCATGAGCTCATTGTAATGGCCTAACAAAGAAGATTATTTGCTCAATTAGAAATTTAAAATTGGTAGTAATCTTAACCGAAAGATGCCCTTGTAGGAGCGTAAAAAGTGCTTCATAGAATGAGTCAAAGAGATAGAAGCATTCCACTCAACATGATCTATCTTTACAGGCTAATCGCTTTACGCCAGGGTCAAGCCGATGGTTTTACGCCTAAGATAGGCTAACCACTTTACGCTGGACAAAGCTGTCGAGTCTTGCATTTAATGCAAAGTCTGACATGAAGATTTAATGATGGCATATATCACAGAATTCGTAGGGATTTGTTTTAACAGATACCAATGTTGTCGTTTAGTATGTGGACTGAGCTATTTTACGCTCATAATATGGCTTCTTTTACGCATGGAGATTATATGAGTTTTTACGCTCAAAAGTTGACGTGTGCATAAAGTTTTTTGGGCTACTTTTACGTTCAAGGTTGTTTAACAACCACTTTACGCGGGAAGTCCATGTCAGGGCTATTTTACGCCTATTCTACTACTTTACGCTCAGAGTATATTTTGGGTTGTTTTTTACGCCCTATTCTTCTTCACCAATTTGGAATGTGGTTTGCCTACATGGCTTTCAAGCCACACATCTCGAAGAACGTGTGTACGTGCATCCTATTCTTATTGAAATGATGGGACACGTGTCAACGTATGCAGAGGATGACTTCGGTCATGGGTGGCAGTTATTAGCGTAAAGACGGAACTTTTGCTGAGTTTTTACGCACAAGAAGCCAAGTCTATAAATAGACTTATTTTTCTCATATAACAAACACACACAGAAGAGGAGAGAGACTACAGAGATCGAGCCCGAGACTTTGATTTTTTGGAGCATTCTTCTTCAACTTTTCTTCCAGAACAGAGTGAAGCAAAGCAGGAAAGCATTCGGCCTCGCCATCAGTGCCCAAGTGCGTCGATACCTTTCTGGTGACTTAGTTCTTCCAACTGTTCATCTTCTAGCAGTGATCTTCATCATTATCGTATGGTCCAAGGAACAAAGTGATCATTTACAGATCAGACTTCCATAGCAATACTTCCCCGAATTAAATTTGTACTTCTTGTACTTTTTCTCGTTTTATTTCAAAAGCCGATTTCCAGGCATTTTGTTAAGTGAAACAAAAATGGCGACTCTGCTGGGGACGACCTTCTCCTATGACGAGGAGGCAATTGCTCAATATAATGATGTGTCGATTGGATCAACAAAGAAGACTCTGGTTTACACTTCGACCAGACTGCTTATGAAGAGATGCTCCGAACTGGGGGTGGTTCTCGCTGCTCCAATGTTCAAAAATCTCGCAAAGCAAAACGTTTGGATTCCTAAATCCAAAATAGCTTCTGATCTGTCTGTTGCTTCTGATGGCAAGGGAATTCTTCCCACTCCAGTCGTAGGGGCTCCGTTCGTAACGAGGCAGTCCTTACTTCAGCGTTGCATTCTAAGTATGGCAATTTATCTCCCGTCTGTGACGGTGAAGATAATCAGGTTTCACACCCACTGCGTAAGAACCAAGTTTTACGCCCGGTGCGTAAAAATGTTGTTTTACGCCCAGTGGGTAAAAACCAAATTTTACGCTCAGTGCATAAGGACGAGTCTCCCATTTGTAATGAGGCAGACTCTAATGCTTGTGCTTCTAAGTGTAAAAATAAGTCTCCCGTCTGTGACATGGTAGATACCCAAAATTATGCTCTTCGCGTAAAGGAAAATCTCCCGTCTGTGACGTGGTAGATAATCAATTTTTATGCTCTACGCGTAAAGGTAAGTCTCATGTCTGTGACAGTGTAGATAAAATTCGCAACGATGTTTTTACATCTAATGTGAATGTACCTAAATGCATACAGCATAAAAATGTTGTTGGTAAAGCTTCAGTTCTACACCAACAGCCTTCTTATACTGCTCTACGCAAAGTACCAAACCTACAAATCACACGTAATGAAAATGGAGTCCTTCGTGCTCAAAAATCTCAAGATTTGCGCACACAACTCCAAATGCGTAGAAATGTACAGTTTGGTTCTGCGAATGCAGCCAGTAATCTTCTTTATACACAAGGGACTAAATGTTTTGCTACCCCAAATGTTATAAAGAAGACTACTCCTTCTACTCCTTCAAATTTACGTGAATTGCTAATGCAAAAGCGTAAAAATAGACAATCTCCCATGATATTCCCCCAAGAAAATCATCACTATGAGTGTCACCAGATTGTGATCAAATGTTGTTGTTCGGCTTCCAGACGGTCAGTTTTTGATCGGTTAAATTTTAATGTGCCCCAACAAAGCTGATGAGCTGTCATATGCATCAGTCAATATGGTATCTCACACCAACAGAGGACGATGTCCTAGACGGAACACGTCCCAAACCCCAGGTCAACAACAATTCAACAGATATCTTGATTCTTTTGAAGGAGTATATCAGAATACTCGATCAAGAAGACAAAGACAATTGCAGACTTCTGATTCTGAAGCTGGTGGTACTCAATCTCTTGAGTCCGAAACTGATAGTGTCGATTCATACTTCTATAATAATCCCTCTGTATCTTCAAGAGAGGTTGAATCCTATGCTATTGGAGATGAACCAGAGACGTCATCTGTTAATACAGAACAACGTCTCACTGTCGTTGAGCAATCATTGAAAGACATGTTTAACATGATGCAAAGCATGCTCCAGATAATAACGGCTCAACAAACTGCTCAACCGGCAATAGTAACACCAGTACAGGTAGCAGCACCAACTCAAGATAGCTAAGGGGTCGATATACCTTTGAATATCCAAGAGCCTGCTGTTAACCAAAATTCTGCATCTCCAGATCCCATCATTCCAGAAGATGTACCATCTCTGGTGGGAATTACGGTACAACCAACAACTTTTCAATCAAATGTGCTTCCACAAACCCGCGAAGCCATTCAAGCAGTGCATGAACTCAAAGCACAGTTTGAAGTTTTGAAGCAAAAGGATCAACTCCAGAGGTTAGGGATTAAGCAACCTTATCCTCCTCATTGGAATGATGTACCCTTTCCACCTAAATTCAAGCCACAGTCAATGGTATTGTTTGATGGAAAGGCTTCACCTAGTCAGTATATCAATTACTTTGATATTATGACTGTACATTTACAGAAAAATGATACTCTTCTCACTCGAGTATTCATTGGATGCTTGACGGGTTCAGCTTACGACTGGTATCGTAGTTTACCCGACAATTGCATTTCGTCTTTTGATGAATTTAAGGCAATGTTTCTCTCTCGTTTCTATGAAGGATATGGATATGAACATGTCCTCCTTAATAGAAATTAAGCAAAAGAAGAAAGAAGATACTCGGACGTTCATTGAATATTTTCGACAGGCGACTCTAAAGATGCCTCCTGGTATGCCAGATTCAGCGCTGATTGATACATGTAAGATGAATCTGCGACCATCTATTGCTGTCTTCACGGGTTTCTAATTTGCAGATTGGGCTTCATTTATCATAGCAGCAGTTTTTGCCGAGACCAATGGTAGGTTGGCACGTGAACATGGGATGATTTTTGCCTCAGAGGATAAATAAACGAAAGGTAATCCTGGTAATATTCTGGCAATCGTAATATGAAGGAAAAGACACTCTTATGGTCAATCTTTCCAAGAATAAAATGACGCCGAATAATCAGGAATCTTTCAGGCCAAAAGAAGAATACTCTTTTGACGAAAGTGATATCCCAGGGATATTCCAATGTCTGGTAAAAAGTGGCAAACTCCAGATTCCGGAGCCAAAGAGGCCTAATAATGAATCTGACTGACAATCTCAAATATTGTATCTATCATAGATACATTAATCATCCTACCAGTGCTTGCTATATTTTGAAGAAGAAAATCCAAGAGCTGATAAATGGTGGTGTTATTGCTTTAACCAATGATGACCATACGGTTACAACCAATATGGTTTCTCTTCAATTTGAACATTTTCCTCCACAACAAGTACCAGATAGAATTATCCCAATTCCGAAGGCGAAGATGAAGATTGTGAATATTTCGCCTACTAGGGAGGAAAATGAAGGATTGTTGCCTCTTACATTAAAGAATGGTGAAATTATGCGGGTACATCCTGACTTTGTACCTGAAATGGAAGATGAAGGTAAAATTTTAAAATCCAAGAAGGTAAGAAGTCAAAACCTGCAACATGATTTCTCATGTTATTCCAGATCCTGATGATTTGGATTATCTATGGGATAGCTTTCCTTTGGAAGATAGACTGAGAGGATTGAACATATGTCCTCCAAGTCTGGCTCCTCCTGCCAAGCTCAAGCTTACTCATCAGCAGTGGCTAGCCATGAATAGTGTTCCCTTATACAGGGCACAACAAGTCTTTGCTGCTTATGAAAAAGCTCCTACAGGGATTTTTCCTCGTATCCCGAATCCTTTTCTCCCGTAGCTACAGAGATGTTTATTCCTCATTCTCATGTAGTTACAGAGATCTCTTCTTCTTCCTCTATGGAACCACCTGTTAAAAGTCCACTGCCTACTCACTTGTACAGTCAGCAATCTGTCTTTCTCATTAAGAAGATGGGTTATGACTTTCAAAAGGCAGAAGGTTTGAATTATGATAAAGGAATACGACTTCCTTTACAATTCAAAGTCAAAAATCCACTGTTGGATTGGGTTCTGAGGTTCCTCATAACAATCCTCGTAAGAAGAAGGCTAAGGAAAGGAAGACTAAATCCTGCAATATGGTACTTCCTTCTCCTGAGTCCGAAGAAAAAACTTTTACTGGTACAAGATCTGGAAAAGAGTACCACAAATATTATGAGGGATCCTCCAAAGAAGCTGAGAATATTGAAACACCATCAACTCAACCGTCTCTTGCTCCTGCTGTGGTTGAAAAGGAGAAACAGAAAGCGGTACGCTTCGACGTCCCGTTGAAGTCTACTTCCAGTCAGGGGGTGGTGATGAAACCCTATAAATTTGATATTCTAGCCCAGTTAGCTAATACTCCGGCTAGATTATCTATCTTCGAGTTGCTTCGCCTTTCTAAAGAAAGTCGCAAAACTTTGAGTGAAGCTTTGCTGCAAGCTGATTCCTGCTTAGCTCAACTTAAGACTTCTGACAATATACTAGTGTCATGCCCCACAATGTCTTAGTGTGATGGAAAAAATTCCCAACATTACCTTTACACAAGAAGATATGTTGTTGAAGCATAACAAGCATGACAGGCCTTTGTGCTACACCGGGTATATTGAATCCATTGAAGTTGACAGAATTTACATTGATCCTGGGTTTTCCATTAGCATAATTCTTCAAAGTATGCTAAGACCATTGAGGATTCCTACTAGTGACTTAACTTACACTAGTACCACAATAGTTAGTTTTAACCCTAGAAAGAGTAAACCACTGGGGAAAATTCGTCTGAAGATTCAGATTGGTGATCTTCGAACTATGGCAACATTCTATGTTATTAATTCAGACGTATCCTACAACATCCTTCTTGGAAGACCATGGTTACATGAGCATAACATCGTGCCTTCAACTCTCCACCAATGCTTCAAGTACGTAGATTCCCAAGGGGTTGTAAAGACTGAGTTTGCTGATATCAATCCTTTCAAGGGTGTCGAAGCCTATTTTTTTGATTCAAGGCTTTACAAACAAGAGCATGTGAAAGAGATATCAGATATGGCTGAAGATCAATCATCTGCTGATGATCAGTCTATTAACGAAGATCCGCCAGAAGAGCAACCTTTGAATATCAAAGTCAAAGGGCGAATTAAACCCCAACCTGTCAACAATCAACCTTTGATGATCAAGGTTAAAGGAAGAACTCAAGCTTCATCTGAGGAATCAGTGAACGTTCCTGCTAAAAGCCAAGTTCAACCTCTTGTGATCAAGGTCAAAGGGCGTACTTTTCGTACGAATGATCCAGAACCTCCATTGATTGTCAATCTTGGCAAATCTATGCAAAATCGGATGGTCCATTAGTGATTAATCCGAAGTGTAGCAGTCAAATTATAAATGATGTAAATATTGATCATTCTATACTTTTTGACATCAATGAGATTTCCTTTTCGAGTATATGGCTGTCAAGTTTATTGAAAGAATGACTTTATCTTCTGATAATCAAAGTCATCAATATAAAGACGACATAGAACCAGAAGAAACTTTATACATTAACTGTAAGAAAAATTCCTTTCCTCTTCAGGTTGATGTTGGACCTTATGCTCAAAAGTTCTTAACATCTTCTCCCTATCTTCTTCCTGTAGTTGCTCCATCGCAAGCTTGTGTAACTTATAGACGTCACGAAGAATCTTATTTCGTGGTTCCGTCTGATAAGAAAAACAAGCACCAAATTGTGTTTGGGCTGGCTAGAAATATCTCTGTTGCTCAGACAGATGATCTGAAAGATAAAGATAAAGGAAGAATCCGAATTGACAGATATAGTCAACAATCTCTCAAGATTATCTAGAACATGGGATATGATTTGAAGACTATGCAAAGTCTCAATCAAGGCAAAGGTAGACGACTACCATTATATGGTGATCCGTTTTACCAGAAGACTCGTCATGGATTGGGATATGATCCGTCCTACATGTTTAATGACGATATACAAGAAGAATTCTCTTCTAGCTCTTCACAATCATCAGATTCAGAAGAAATCCAATTTATCAAATCTGATACATCTCACCCCTCATATGTTAGAGAAAACTATTATAATGAATCTGGACAAATATTTTCAGTTAATATGGTTCAAACTGATGGTGAATCTGAGCCATTTGAGAATGATCCTTGGGTCTAACACAATTGACTCAGCGCGGTGTGTCTCGATGATGTTATCAACTTTTCTAGAGACTTCATTCTTTTGCTACATATCCTTGGAAGAAATTTTCGATAGAGGAGTGGAAATAAGAATAAAATGTTACAAAGAGTTCTCATCTATTTTTAGGAGAGATCTATTAATGAACCGGTCTTCGAAATTGAAAATAACTTTTCATTCCCTAAAAGGCCTGTCCGTTCAATATATCAGATTCATCCATTTAATTATGGAATTGAATTAACATTTTTCTTTTCTCGAAAGATACATTGGTTCATTCATTCTTTCATCAATACTCTTATGATATCTACCTTCTTATTCCCCAGCTACCAAGGTTTGGTTAAGCTGATTACTTGTCTCCTTGGAGAGCAATTTTAATCTTCTATCTTACCAGTTGATTAAAAAGTTGGATTTATTATTTATCATGTTCTCAAGACCTCTGGATAAATGTTAAATCTACTTGCTTTTCCTATCTATTATGTCCATTTGACCTCTGCATAGATATTAATCTACTTTTTTTGAGTTCTTACATACTGTCATGTCCATATTACCTCTGATAGTATTGTATATTCTAAAAACAGAAAACAAGATTTTATTATCTATCATGTCTATATTACCTCTGGATAGATTCAAATCATTAAAGATGAAATAGAAGACTTGTCATTTCCATTCTTATTTCATCATAAAAGTCTATTACATTTCTTAGACTTTCTTACAAATCATAATGGAAATATATTACATCTTGGATTTTTATTCTATACAACAACGATGACCTAATCGAGATCTATTTCTTCTTTGGATCTTCCTCATCGGATTCGTTGTTGGTGTCAATTCCTTACTGTCTGAGCCTCAATGGTGACCAGAACAGTAGGAATCAAACTCTGGTCTTCTCTCTCAGACGAGAGAAGAATCCCAGAGTATGTCAGCCCGAAGACGTGTTACTGCCAATACAATTGGTGGAGAAGTGGCGGCCTTTCAGAGGAGATAGGAATGTATCTAGCATTGGGATACGATTCCTAGTTCTGCCGTGAAAGGAACTCTACTACCCAATTTCTCGGGATAGAGTTGACTCCACCATCCAACTTTCCGTGTATAAAGGCTCTTCCTACCATCTGAGGAAGACCCTTTTATCCCACAAAAAGTTCTGAGTTGTCTGGTTTGCGCGTCAAAAGCGCATGAGCTCCCTGATGTTGATGTCAGAAGAATACTCCTCACAGCATCCAAGTCGCCAATACCGGTTCTGGAAAATTTCTTCAGCCAAGCTTCTGCAGAAAACAACGGAGAAAAATTTTCAACAGAAGTATCATCAGCCACTTACTGGTCAATTAAAGACTGATGCTCGCGCACCTTATTCAACAAGGCATTTTTACACCAGTGATTCATGTGCACCTAATCTACGAGGTTTTATGCCAATGTTTTACGTGCAACAAGGCTTTTACGCCAGTGATTCATGTGCACTTAATCTATAAGATTTTACGCCAATGCGTACAACAAGGCTTTGCACCTGAGGTTTTTATGCCAGGTTTTACGCCAATGTTTTACGTACAACGCTCCATATCTGTAAGGATTTACGCTCGTTTAAAGATCGGCATCTGTTTTCAACAAAAGTTCAAAAGCAGACGATCGATTTACGAATCAAACTTACCATTAAGGTCAGATGATTCGGCTCTAAGAGTGGTTGAATCAACGTCTGGTGACCGGGCGTACAGGGAGACGGCATCGGAAAGCATCATCATTTGTTGGAGAATGAAATCTTGCAAAGAGCTACCGGGCATACAGAGGAACGACATCGGAAAGCATCGCCATTATCAATCTCTTGTTGGAGAATGAAATGTTGCAAAAAGCTATCTTCGGAAGAATGAGAATGAGAATGTATAAAACATTCTTTAACTCAGCTATTTATAAGGGTTGAAGAAACGTTTGGCGTGAGTCTATTTCGGAAAAGATCCTACTAAAAGGCGCTCGTGACCACAAGACAGATGCTACGTATTGTTTTTTTTCTCTTGGAAATAAACAACCATAGATGCAGTCAAAGGAGGTATAGAACAATTCTATATACCAACAGATGAGTTCAATATCAAGATTTTATTTATAAAAAGGGGAGTAGGCCCCTACAGATAAGTTGAAGAGTCGCAACACATATACGACACTTCTATATAAAATATTATTTTTTCTCTCCTTCGTTGGGCTGACGAAGGGAGGCACCTAACTCGTGCATGTAGTGGATCCCGGAACGACGTATCAGATTAAGAAATGCTTCTGCATCACCTGATCCTTCATATGCAGTTGAGGGACCACCATTTATACGACCAAAGACTGCAGGAGTCAGTCCAAAGCACTCTATAAAGTTGCGTGCCCGCTCAACCTCTGTCTCTATATCAATCCTGGAGCTCGGAGCCTCTTCTTTGTTAATCTCTTTCTTTGGTGCCATGACAGTATGAGGATGAAAAACAAGAATGAAGAATTTCTTCTTATATATACAATCAAACCAACTCTTCATATTCCTTATGGGAAACTGATCATTATTAATGCAAACTCGGGGAGGTGAAGAAGCATTCGAAAGTTTCGAGAGAAAATTCATTATGACGGTTAAGTATTGACCGGCACCATTTCCCGAATTTTTACGCTGACTGGTCAAATCTTGACTTTTACGCTTCTGTTCAAAGTGTTTCAAATTTTAAAGATATTTGAAAACTTTGAAGGGGGTCTTATAGGAGCATAAAAAGTGCTTCATAGAATGAGTCAAAGAGATAGAAGCATTCCACTCAACATGATCTATCTTTACAGGCTAATCGCTTTACGCCAGGGTCAAGCCGATAGTTTTACGCCTAAGACAAGCTAACCACTTTACGCTGGACAAAGCTGTCGAGTCTTGTATTTAATGCAAAGTCTGACATGAAGATTTAATGATGGCATATATCACAGAATTCGAAGGGATTTGTTTTACACAGAGACCAATGTTGTCATTTAGTATGTGGACTGAGCTATTTTACGCTTATAATATGGCTTCTTTTACGTATGGAGACTATATGAGTTTTTATGCTCAAAAGTTGACGTGTGCATAAAGTTTATTTGGGCTACTTTTACGTTCAAGGTTGTTTAACAACCACTTTACGCGGGAAGTCCATGTCAGGGCTATTTTACGTTTAGTCTACTACTTTACGCTCAGAGTATATTTTGGGTTGTTTTTACGTCCTATTCTTCTTCACCAATTTGGAACGTGGTTTGCCTACATGGCTTTCATGCCACACATCTCGAAGAACGTGTGTACGTGCATCCTATTCTTATTAAAATAATGGGACACGTGTTAACGTATGTAGAGGATGACTTCGGTCATGGGTGGCAGTTATTAGCGTAAAGACGGAACTTTTGCTGAGTTTTTACGCACAAAAAGCCAAGTCTATAAATAGACTTATTTTTCTCATATAACAAACACACACAGAGAAAGGGAGAAGAGAATACATAGAGATCAGAGCCCAGAGACTTTGATTTTTTGGAGCATTCTTCTTCAACTTTTCTTCCAAAACAAAGTGAAGCAAAGCAGGAAAGCATTCGGCCTCGCCATCAGTGCCCAAGTGCGTCGATACCTTTCTGGTGACTTAATTCTTCCAACTGTTCATCTTCTAGCAGTGATATTCATCATCATCGTATGGTCCAAGGAACAAAGTGATCATTTACAGATCAGACTTCCATAGCAATACTTCCCAGAATCAAATTTGTACTTCTTGTACTTTTTCTCGTTTTATTTTTAAAAGCCAATTTCCAGGCATTTTGTTAAGTGAAACAGCCCTTTACCAGTCAAAAAGAAAAGCTTGCATCTTCTCTTTAATGTTGAATTGATTGGTCACTTAATTTGGACTTACGCGACCAGATTCTTGCACGAACAAAGACACTAAACGACATTAAAGGTTGGATCTACATAAAATAGTTGTAGTGGTTTGGTTTATTAACACAAATTTTATCTGTTTGCATCAAACTACACAAATTTTGATATGTTTGCATTAAATTATGTGTATACTAAAAAGTTTTAAAATTTTATAGTTCTATGAAATATCCTAACTTGATGACTCAAAAATACATCTTGTCTAGATTTTATAATTCTATAAAGCTCAAGTCTTAGGCCTCAAAGGTTGTATGAAAATGCTTAATGGCACGCTTGAACCCAAAAAAGGATGCAAACTTTGTTTACTAACGGTTTTTGAACCAGAGTCATCACTAACAAATATTTCAAGTCGTAGTTAGTAAGTATTCGAAGACCCTCGATGAATCAATTTTTATGTATACAATAATTAAGTTCATTTATGCATAGAAAGGGGACAAAACTTCACCTTCGTTCTTTTGTGGAAGTGGTGTTATGTCTTCCACATACTCGTCCACGGCCAATAGATTCTTCAAAGTGTAGCTCTCTATATCCGGTACGCTTTCCATCATTAGATCCTCCATCTCCACCTCCTTGAGCTCATAATCCTAAGAAACACGATGGGGATTATATAGTCCAGATTCCCCCCTACCACCTGAAATACCAAATAAAAACCAAAAATTAAAATGCAAAACTCCATATACCTCATATACCTCCCTAAAGATTGGAAAGAAACTAATTTCAACATATATACATACATACATGCTTATGCTTATGTTGTTTTTTTTCTCGTTCTTCTTGCCAAGGAGGAAGAGGAAGAGGAAGAACAAGTAAAGAGAGAATATGACGGAAGTAAAAGCAGCAGTTCCTGTCCTGCCTCTTGTACGCCACCACCCTTCTTTCCTGGACAAGCAACTACTACTAGTGCAATAGCTGCTGCTTCATGAACCCCTGCTAATTTTCATGTCCAGTTAGTGTAAAGTATGCATAAAATTTCTTTGATCATCAGTTTTTCGAAGATATGTATCTGTTAATTAACCAATTGTAGCTACGTTTCATTTATATTTAGCTGGTAACAAAATAGTGAACAATAAATTTACTACGTATTTCTTCTTATTATGACTGATTGTCTGTTTACTTCTTGCACTTACATAGCTGGAAACATGATATTACATTGACCTATGAGACGATAAACTAGTTCCATTAGATACTTAAGTTTTAGTCTAGGCTTTAACTAAGGACGTAGGCTATTACATAAACAAAGGAAAGGAAGCTGCATGACTACCAGCAGCAATCAAGGTGTTATAAATTAGTGCGCAAACGGAAGCGACAAATAACAAATAAGAAGGCATAACAAATCGAATAAATAATATACTCTTCACAACAGTAATATCTAACATGGTTCAATCAAATTCAACATACTCAACATGGTAAGCAAAAAATAACTTAGATAACATGACAAAGATAACACGTACAATATAATGCATTCTCATCTTCTTAAAATATTATACAAATTCTCCGCCGGTCTCTTATATAATATTTTATAAGATAGATAATTCATGTCAAGTGTCCCGACCCGCTCCCGAATAATCGAGTACGGATCCAGTCATGTCTGGCCTACGCTGTCGTTGACAGTGGTAGTCAGCCGTCGAGTCTAGTCATTATCTAGAATAATCTCATCACAGCATCTATCACAAGTTATCTACTACCAATCATCATATGTCACTATATAATTATTACAGGCTTATACATGAATGACCGGGTACAAAATCGATAAAAGATAAAGGCTATCTAACAACAACATATACTCAAATACATTCAATCACTCCTATACATGAATCTACATCTCAAAATACGGTGAGCTCTGCTGTTAGCCATGGCAATCTAATGGATCCATCTCACCTACAATCAATGATCCTGTCAGGAAAGAGTAAAATTACAAGTAGCTCAATCGATCACGAAATATCAAAGGAAATAATAGAAACGAGCAAGTACATAAAAATAACTGACAATGCACTAGCTACATGAACATGCAATAGAACACCGTCAAGCATGTAGGGCTATCAAGTCAAGAGTATATAGTGCAATGGTATGCTATCAGTCATGTGTATAGTAAGGCATACTGTGTACGCTACACTATCAAAAATAAGGTATATAGCAACGGTAAGCTATCAGGCATGTCTAGTGTAAGGCATACCGTATTCTACATACTAGCAGTCAAGTAAACAAGCGTGTAGTATAGGACGCCGATATACTATCATGCAAGTATACTATAAGGTATATCGTGCCTATACTCCAATCGACTTGTCACTACCATATTTTAGCTTGAGGGTATTTTGGTCATTTGGTGAAATTTTGAATTTATTTGATTTATTGAATTGGTGATTGATATCCTTGACTTTGACTAGTTAAGACTTTGTAAACTGACCTAGAAGCTAACCCTAACTATGGTGACTTGGTTAGCATGGTGTAACCCTAGTCTAACTTAAGTTAATCCTATTTTAGTCACTTAGAATGTAGTTTGAAATAAGAGGATTAATAAATAGGTGCAATGACTTGTGACTTAGGAATTTTAATTCCATGACTTGTGACTTAGCCCATGGCCCATGACTTGAACCCTAACCCTAATTTCAGCCCATACATGGCCGACCACACCTTTTCCCCTATTTATAATCTCCTTTCCTTGTTCTTGCCTCTTTTGTGCTCAACCAACTTTTAGAAGGAAAGGTAAATCTCCAACTTTCCAAATTCGTATTAAATCCATTTTAATTTCTTTTTCATCCATATCTTTTGCAATAGTTTCTAATCACCATCTATTTGATGTTCATGGAGAGTGATTTTAGTTTTTGTGCAATTTGGAGGATTTGGCTAGCAACTGAAACCGTTTGATTTGGCACTTTTTATTGATCCTTGCAACCTATAGGTAAATCCTTCAAATTCTATTTTAATTCTATTTTTCTTGCATGGTAGCCTAGATCTAGGTGTCCCCTAGCTGTAGTGAAGGTTTGGTGTCATTTGCATGTGGTTTCGTGTCCGTATCGGACACGTATCAATTTCCTAGTCCAGGTGTTTGATGAAATGCCACACTCATGTATTTTTTGTTATTTTTGAAATGTGTTTGATAGGATTTGTAGTATTTGGTGTCGTGTGTGATTTCGTGCCAGTGTCGAGTCGGTTCTGTGTCGTGTCGTGTCAATATAAGGACACGAAAATACTGTGACAGTGTACGCGCACTGTCCTGCTACTCGGGGCCTAATGCTCGCTGTACAGGACACGAGGACACGCGATTTTTGGGGAAAATTTCAGGACAATGTCTGAAATTAGTCTCCCAAAAGTTGGGCTCGAGAGGTTCAATATTCGAAGAGTTCTTCTCCTCGCACTGGTCGCACGCACAGGCAGACACACGCAATTTTGGCCACTGATACGTGGCTGGATACGACACGATACACATTTTAGGCACAAGGTAGGGTGTCGACCATGTAACCCTACATGTGGGCTACACGTGTGCACAGCCACGTGTATCCATGTGGCCTGTGTCGAGTGCACGAGTCCTGGGACTCACCGTACGACACTGCGCTGTGTGCGCGTGTCTGTGTGTGTTCGTGAGCTGAGACACGTCGTGTCCTGCTTCCCCAGGATACGATACGTCGTGTGTAGCTCATGTACACGTGGGCGACCCATTACCAACCAATAATTTTGGTTATTAACTGTAATTTGGTTTTCGAATGAGGTTTTTTCCATTTTTCTGATACAGTGAACATTGTTTACTGATTCTGAAAATTAAATGTATTTTCAACCAATTTCCTATGATTAATTTGCAATATTATGTATTCCCCATATGTCTGAGTATTAGTTGTATGATTAGGTTTGATGTTAACACAAGGAATTGGATTTCGAATGAGTTTTGAATGTGTAGATTGTTAGCTAACTGTTCATGTAAACTGTCATTGCACTTAAAATCCTGAGAACTGTTTCCTGAAAACTCACACATGAAAACTGAGATTTTGTGCACCCTACACTACCCTACCTACAATGCCATGCTTCCTTGAGAGCACTACATTACTGTTAACACATATACACACACACATTGCATTGATTTTATTTTTTCTGTTGCACACCTATGCCTAAATCTGATAACAATGTAAAATCCTGAGCACTGTTCCTGTACACACACATTGCTCACTGTTTTTTATCCCCCTACACACACACTGTTATTCATTCACAGCTTTTTCTATGACACTACAACACCCTATAGCCCCTGTCACATTTCACCCACTATTTTATCCACACACACACACACACACACACACACACATTATTCACTAATTCATGACCCTACCACACATTGCAATACACTCTAAAACCTGAGAATAGCTAATTCCATTTGACACGCACATACTACTCATTGTACATTGTTTCCTATTTGACACACACATGTTAGTTGTACACACACACACATGTCTATCTCTCTATATGTAATATATATGTAAATGGCCTATATGTAAATATAATTGTTATCTATATTCTTGAATATAAAGATGTGGTATATATATGTGTATGTTATTTATATTAATTTATATATAATGTGTGTGGGATTATATATGGCATATAGCCTATGGTTCCTAATGTAGGTATATGCCCATTGTTGAATACGTATACATGCTATGTATATATGAGTGTATATACATACATATTTATATATGAAAGGTTGATAGGTTAGGCTTGACCTAGTTGACCTAGTTTGACTAGTGTAGTTGACTAGAGTTGACCAAAGGTTGACTTTAGCCTAGATTGACTCCAAACATCATAGATGCATTGTAGCAGTCTATTATACTATTTTGGACATGTAGTGACTTGTACTGTTCTATAGGAGCCAGACACCACTCCTCGGACAGTATATTCTCTTCAGATATTTAGGATATCAGGCGAGTACATTCTCTGATCATTTCATATCATATTTAAGATTATATTTCCTGCTTTAGATTACTTTACTTGATGCTGACACGTTGGTAACACGGATTAGTATTATATGGATCTTGTCGTGCGATGTTATTCCCTTAACAAATACATCGGGTATTTTTTGTTCGTGTACTTTATCATGAGCATCGTGTACTCCTTGTATTTGTGACACTCGTGTACAAATCGTATGAAATTGTGTACTCTCATGTGCTCACATGACCTTCGTGTATATTCCTCATCATGTGCAATAACATAACTTGACTGGATCCTTGTGTATTGATTGGGGGAGGGGGAGTAGAAGTGGTTATGTATACAATCTTGTAGCTTACTCGTGTATAACCTTTGTAGATTACTCGTGTACAACATCGTACCGTTTACATAACCATATTGTGCTCTAAATCACTAGTCACTTACAGTTCTTATCAGCCATATATATATATATTTCCAGTTTATAAATATCTCTCATGTTTTTATGTACATCCCTAACCTGTTATGATTTTTGAGATGTATTATGCTCGTTCCTGTCCTGACTGAACCTGTTAAAAATATTAGGATGAGGACGAGGCGTTCTGTTCCACGTATTATGGGACTACCATAGAGGATTGTTGTGACCTGGATCAGCAGCAGGACCCCTTAGCAGTGGATGATACACCACTAGTTTAGATTAGTCATTTTCAGATGTACTTATTTACTCTATGGATTATTGTATTTGAGATTTGAGATGTTATCTAGATTCGTGATATCTTAGACACTTAGACTTCTATCTGGTTGTAACTCTGTGGATTCATTTCATTTCATTTCATATCTAGCTATCTTATCGTATTCTATCTTAGATGTGATTGAGACTATATTCTGCTATGTCACCTCCATTCGGAGTGTATATACTGTATAAGTACCTTATATTATTAGATAATTGACCTAGGACATCGTTCTACCGCCGACACTGCGGTGTAGGCTGGACGTACCCACTTCTCGTGTCCCTACACTGGGTACGGGTCGTGACACGACTACACGCTCAGGCTTAGGTGACTACATGCCCTTTAGTGTTCTTCCCTCCCCGACACGACACGAATGCAAGCAAGTGCAAGAAAGTACAAACAAGTCAATATGCAATATGAATGTATGCATGTGATGATCGAGTATAGGTACTTGCCTTTCTTCTGGAATTTGGTCAAGTCTTTAGATCACCTATAAATAGGAAGAGTATTTAGAAAACATTCTAAATAATTCCTAAACAAGCTCTAAGACTACTAACCCTCTTATTCCCTGGACTCAACTAAATAAGGTTTTTTAACAAATACTAACTTACTAAGTAAATATGAATTGGTCAGAAGCTCTAATTAACCAAAGACCTATACTGTTCAAACTTGCTATTGGTCGAAACTAAGGTTACATTTGTCTTTCTCACGATTATCAGTCACTGCAACATAAATTCTTTAGGTCATGCCCAAGTGGTCAATAGTGTAGCTGCCCTTCCCAGAAAATTAGAATACTTCATTATTATTATTTAATTTATTGGAATGGTGATTTCTATATTTTATAAATAATTACTTAGTCAATTAGTACGGTGGATGACTTAAGTCCTTGTGGAGTTATGGAGCATAAAATGAATAGGAACTGTGGCCCGGGAGATGTAACAGTGCGCTTTGACTAGAGTACTAGCCATACCAGGAGAGATCGAGCCATAGTAATATCCTAACTAGAGAAACCAGGCCGAGTTGCGACATAACCCTTACCGATGTTTTATTTACTTAATAATTATACTATTTAGTTTAGGGATACCGATTATACCATTTTAGCCGGACTGGACCCGAACTGAGCCCAAGCACATGTGGGTCATGCAGCACGCCCAACGACATCCGTGTTGGTGGAATTTGGTTTGAGTGTGTTATATTTTGTTTTAATGATTTAATAAATAATTTCCAAATATTTGTAATTGAATATCATAAAAATTCTTATTAGTGGATATTCGGTAATATTAGTATCAAATAGGCCCGTGTACATATTAGAATTTTTAGACTGCACAAGTTGGATATATATATATATATATATATATATATATATATATATATATATATATATATATATATATATATATGCACCATTATTGTTTTATTGAATTTTGTTATATTTATTATTATTTTATTAAGGTTATTATATATATAATATTATTTACTTATTATTGGTGATATTAAGTTTTGTCTATTAAATATTTAGTCATATAAAAATATATAGTAATATATTATATAGAAATATATATAGTGATACCTGTAATAGAAATATATTTAGTGATATATATATATAGTGATAATTATAATAGATATATATATATATATATATATATATATATATATATATAGAAGTAAATATAGTGGTCTATATATATATATATAATAGGAATATATAAATATATATATATATATATATATATATATATATATATATATATATAAGAATGGACTTAGTAATAAAGGAAAAAGAAAAGAAAGGAATGAATGGATAGCAGCAGCCTACAAAACCATCCGCTCCTTTTATTTGAACCCGAAGGGGGGGGGATCAGCCCAACCCGAGATTACACTGTATATATATATATATATATATATATATATATATATATATATATATATATATATATATATATATATATATATATACAGCCGCGTTATAACCCAAAGCATCGAGAAGTAACGGGAGATCAAACCCTAAAACCACGAGATCCCCCAAGACCCCGCGCACCACTGACACGCGTCGGCAGCCGTGCGCCACCGCAGGCACGCCGGAGAACGGCCGGACTCGTGCCGGAGCACGCGAGCGCACAGGCGTGCGCGGACTGAAGTGACAGCAGTCGTGGGCGGACAGAGCAACTTCGCGTTGCGTTTTCTCCACCATCGTTCGACGTTTTTTCGATCCAACTTCTCAGGTACGACTACAACCTATCCGACTGTACGTCCCTTCAAGTAGAATAATTTGTAGTGCGCTAGGGTGATGTGGAAAATGAACCGAAGTTCGGGAAAAACCTGTCTCGAAAACAGGACGTTTAACTGTCCATCGACCCAAGTTTACAGGCACTTCCTGAACAGAGTAGTGGGATATTTCAAAAACTAGTTAATGGCAGTCCTAGACAACCTATAGGGCTTTGAATCCCTTTTTGTAGAATCGGATTTCGTTGACAATGCGTCGAGAAATCCGATTCCGAAGTTTGACAAAAATCTGTTTTAAAATCAATAAAATTGTCCCACACGACGTGCGTCCTGCCAATCCGGGCGACGTAGTCGCGAACCGAAAGGATCGAAAGCTGCGTAACGGCTTTGTGGTCGTGTGGGCTTTGACGGAATTCAAATTGGTCGCGGGTGCGCGACGAATTTGATACGTATCCGTCGAAATTCACCGTATCGTGCACTTTGCAAATTTCTTAATTACTTTGTGCACGTTCGTCAGATCGAGACGAAACTTGCGCCAGCAGAACCGTATCATTTTTCTGGTCCTGTATGCCAAGTTTGGTCCGATTCTGAGACCGTTGATAAAATTACCGTTTTGCGGGCCCCACGGTCCCACTCAACGGGTGATTTTGTGTCCGGTCCGCCGGAATCCAACTTTGGACATACGGTTGGGTTCGTTTCGAAAAACTGGATCCGTAGACATATAGTTTGATGACTTTAGAGACCGTTGACTCTGGCACGCTTTTCGGTGCAAAGCGGGTCCAACGGCGGACATCGTTTTTGCCCGAAATTACCGTTTTATCCCTGTGTCCAGAATTGGACTTAAGGACAGGCAATCCTAGCTAATTGGACTATTCTGAGATCATTGGTATTGTTTATTTCAGCTTCCGGGGACTGTTGTACGGGTTTTGACTATAGTGGCACATTGAGTAGTTCAGATTGTCGGTTTCACCAGCAAAGGACCACAGGCGAGTACAGTTTATTGTTTGCATTTCGATATTGATCTTTACTATATTTCATTGATTAGTCATTGGTTATGTGATATTTTTATACTCTATTATAAATTATTGAGTCGGGAATGAGAAGTACCAAGGATGTGTGATCCGACCGTAGACCGTGTTTACTTTCATGCAGTAGATCTCGTAGACAGTGTTTACTTTTATGCAGTAGATCTCGTAGACCGTGTTTATTTTATGCAGTAGATCTCGTAGACATTGTAGATCTCGTAGACATTATTTATTTTATGCAGTAGATCTCGTAGACATTGTAGATCTCGTAGACATTATTTATTTTATGCAGTAGATCTCGTAGACATTGTAGATCTCGTAGACATTGTTTATTTTATGCAGTAGATCTCGTAGACATTGTAGATCTCGTAGACATTGTAGATCTCGTAGACATTGTTTATTTTCATGCAGTAGATCTCGTAGACCGTGCGGTGTAGTACCCCAGACCGATCACATGTCAAAGGTACTTCTAATGGTGGAAAGTATATTGGTCTATTTATTATTGATTTTTCTTACGGCTTTACTGTTTATTTTCAAACCCATGATTGATGTCTAACCTTTGTTTATAGTCATTTTCTTTATTTGAAATTGCATTCAGTGAATTGTGCTCGTTCCATTCCTGACTGGAAACCAACATTTTCAGGTTAGCCGTGGATTCACTTAGCTTGGGAAGAGACGGGAATACCTGCAAACAAAGGCCTAGAGACTAGTTAGATAGTGGGGTTGTAGTTATTCCTTTATATGTGCAAGTTTATATTTTTCTGCAAAATATAAAACTTGTGATCATTGTAAATTAAATTAATTTTATGAATGAGCATTATTTGTGATTTTGATCTTTATGGCCGTGACAGCGTTCTACCGCCGACACTGCGGTGTAGGCTGGCTTGGACACGTCTCATATCCGTTTAAAAAAAAAAACGGGTGCGGGTCGTGACAAGTTTTTGTGGTGGCCCATGCAGGTCTGTCTTCGCAAATCATACGAACTCGTGATAGTACTTAAGTTAGTTGTACTATTGCGAGCCTGCGACTAGAAATGCTCATTCACGAATTAGAAATTAATTTAATTACGAGAATGACTAAGATTAGGAGTCCCTTATACAAAGTTACCGATGGGTAGTCTAGGTCATGCAATGTAGATAGGGAGTTATAAATTTTGATAGTTTATCAGATCTCCATAGGTACATTATTATCTCTTGATATGACGATGTAATCTAATTTGGATAGATTATCCCCTTGGTAAGGCAGGGCTTCGTAGAATTAATGATCTAGCCTTGATAGATTATTCAATTCATTCTCTTGCCTCTTAGATATTATCCTCATATCTTAGTTGAACTGCCTATTTAGTTTCTATTTGCCCTAGGAATTAATATTTTGTATAAATTCTGATTATTGTTATTCCCATAGGGACCTCGAGTTAGTTTAGATTCAAGTTTTTCCCCAAAGACTTGAATACACACGGAATAGTTAGAATGTTTGTATTTCTTTTGTCCTTGGTTATTTCTCCCTGTTCAATCCTTTCTTTTAAGGGTTGTGAGTGATAGGACAAATGTTTATGTTTTTTTTCATAGTCAACTTGTTTGAATCTATAGAAGCCCATAAAGTTTTACAGATATAGTTAAAAGAATATTAGTTGACTCATAATGGCAGGACAGCAGCGCACTGTCGCTATTTATTTGAATTATGGACTCGCTGTAGCCAGCAGCGCACTGGCGACACGACCCCTAGAGTTGAAATTAGATTAGGAAAATATCGGTTATAGAATATTTCTAAAACTATGGCTACTGGTCCTCTTTGATCGTAGTTACCCTTGTGACAGGTAGAGTATCTGATAGGATATCACCACTGAGGCACGGAACCAAGGGTTTACCATCGTACGAGTATACGGGCGAGGCGTAATCCGCGGTGAATTGACTTCAAACATGATTACAAGTTTGGGATACCATAGAGGATAGGACAATGCCATGCATGTCCCATAAGATCCAAAGCCGATATTAGTGGAAGATCTGTAAGTTGAGTAGCATGTCTCCCAAACTAGCATTATGTGGTCCTTGTCAATAGAAGATAGTAGGATTGATTGTATAAGCAAGAACACCAGGTAAGTTTTGATTCTCTCTAAACTCAAACAACCTGTGCCTCTTTTCAAAAAAAAAATCTCGCGTACTTGTATCTTGACTACTTTGACCAATGCTGCTATTATAGCCTAGTTTTGCAAGCTCACTCTGTTCTCGAGCTTGATTCGAGACATATGTTTAGTGGGGACGCCTGCTAACTTATTGTCTAATCAGAATCAGTGTATTATGGTCTGATCAACCATGATGCGTTGGGTTCGCTCTTCGTTTAATTACACTACGTGGATGGAGATATATAGGTATCTAGGGTCTCATCCGCGACTGCTTGACAATTCCTCTTGAATTATACGTTCGCCCTTGAATCACGTGATTGTATTCAGTAACATCTTTCTTGAACTCTTTATGGTTTTTGTCTTTTACTGGTTCAGAAAGACAGAAGCTCGTAATTTATCGCGTATCCCCATGGCTATGGTAGTTGTATACACAAGGAAAGTTATCGCCAGCCATGCGATCGAGTTACGCGTTCTCCTCTCGACCCCAAACTGTATCGGGACTTTCAAGCCATCTGAAATTAAGAATGATTAGGGTTTTACCCTTAGTCGTAATGCCAACCCAGGAGACTATCTACTCTCAAGGAACAATTTATTGTGTCTCTAAATATTTTCTTGAATATTGCCTTTACTTTCAACCCTTGTGCCTTGACTCAACCGTCCCTCGACCAAAGCCCACAGTTTAGACATGAGATGAATAGACAAGGCTAAGGACAATAATTTACCGTGACTATGGCAGACACTCATCCCGAGATTGGTTTCCAACAAATATTACTCTAGTTATGTAAATTTTATTATTAAGACCTAACTAGTGTTGGAACACCATAGTCACTAGCTTAGCCAATACCATAGCTTAAATACCCTGTCAAATTGTGATATACCAGTTGTCAACAACAATGCATGATCACTGCAGCCCATACTACTAGAACCCTTATGACCATAGTCTGACAGGTTTGACACAACTAAAGTTTCACGACCCAGTTGTCAGAAATCTTTTAGATGATGTGCCTTAGAGCTGGTTACCCCGTCGATAACTCTTGTACCCTATGGATGTGTATGATTCCTCTATTTTATCGACCATGTGTTATTTTACACCCTCGTTTTTCATTTATTGAGGGATGATCTTTGACTCGACTTATACCTATCGTATCCCGATATGCCGTGCCTCATTCTTTATTAATAAGAGTCGAGGTACCGTATCCAAACTTTGGAATTCTTCTGATCTCACCATTCCTAAAACCATATCCTAGCCTCTAAGGTGGGTAGACTGTAAGCCTCCTAAAATTTTTGGGATATACGAGGATTTTCGATTGATTAGAATGACTTCCATAGGATGAGGATTAGTACCCTTGGACTCCCACTTTTCATTTAGATCATTTGGTGTCCTCGATCGTGCCGTTATATTCGGAGCATGAGACCAGCTGTTATCTTCCAACAGATTTCATATGCAAGATCTAGACGAGTCCACCTTCATCTAGGTATATCATGTTCCACTCAAACCCGTCCCCTTATACTCTATTTTTACGGTACAATTTTCAGGATAGAAAGGACTAGCTATGACCCTCACCATAATACCGGTATACTTTCCAACTTCCATTAGAATCTCAACCTTGACTCGAACCTTTCGACCCAATATATGGTTGTGATCGACTGGAAGCCCACTACGCACATGTCACTAGTGTGCCATTTAATTGTGTCTTCTCGTGCTACTTAAACATAAAAGTCACGGAAAGCACATCTTCAGGGCTTACAAAACCTATTTAACCAATCTGACTGTCCAACAAGCTCAACTACTTGGGTGGAAAACTATTCTAGGTTACCCTAACCTAGTAAAAACAGATTATAGTTGGGACCTTGTTCAGTCCATATAGATTGAAATCCAGGATTCATTCAACTAACGATTGGTGTCCAATCGGAGAACCCATTTAGATCCAGTTAAACCATCCATGCATATCACCATAGTTGACTAAAATCGGACTTTTTGAGATAGGTCCCTATACCTACTACGTAGTCTCCCTCTCGTAGAATGTGAAGTCATTCGTAACCCTTATCCCATCTACCTGGAAGTCGCGATACGATCTTGTATTGTATTTATATCCTTTGCTCGTACGTTTAAATAACCACGGAAAGGATCACAATCTTGATTTCCCAAATTTCGTTCCATTATAAAATCTTGTTCAGATAAAATTTTGAGAACGAAATTATGTATTGCACGGATTTCAGGCCCCTCTAAGAAGCGAAGGGTTCTTCCAATTAGCCAGTGACTGGACTAGAATGGCCCAATCTAGCAAATAAGTTAATGGTTCATGATTTTCCTTCTAGCTGCATCTTTGGATACCCTCTACCGTTCTTGAAACTTCATAATTGCTCTCGATTATTCTTCCTCATCTTTCTGTCCTTCCTATTACAGAGCGGCGAATGGGCATGCTCATTGGAATTTACCAATATTCTTAGATGCTTGTACAATTTGTTGATTGTTAAGTGTTTGGGTTGCTTGATAGATAGGAAATGATTATAGGTGACATATACAGTAGATATCTATGGGTAGGAATTTATTTAGCAATTAGTTGGAAGATTATAAAGTTAGCGACATGAGAATTGAGGGAGTAGTATGACCAAAGGTGGGTAGAAGTCCTCGATGATTCGTAGTTACGAAATGGCTTGGAGGAGGATATTAATAGTTCTGAGAATTTAAATTCAAGGATATTGTGGTAATAGTGGATTCATCCTTTTAATTTTTAAGTTTGAATTTTTGGCATGTTTATGAGTTAGAAATTCGAGGAGATTAAAGTAATGGTAGATTTCCTTTTTGAATTCAAGGAATAGTTATAAATTAGAATTTCGAGGACGAAATTATTTTAAGGTGGGTAGATTTGTAGCTGCCCTTCCCAGAAAATTAGAATACTTCATTATTATTATTTAATTTATTGGAATGGTGATTTCTATATTTTATAAATAATTACTTAGTCAATTAGTACGGTGGATGACTTAAGTCCTTGTGGAGTTATGGAGCATAAAATGAATAGGAACTGTGGCCCGGGAGATGTAACAGTGCGCTTTGACTAGAGTACTAGCCATACCAGGAGAGATCGAGCCATAGTAATATCCTAACTAGAGAAACCAGGCCGAGTTGCGACATAACCCTTACCGATGTTTTATTTACTTAATAATTATACTATTTAGTTTAGGGATACCGATTATACCATTTTAGCCGGACTGGACCCGAACTGAGCCCAAGCACATGTGGGTCATGCAGCACGCCCAACGACATCCGTGTTGGTGGAATTTGGTTTGAGTGTGTTATATTTTGTTTTAATGATTTAATAAATAATTTCCAAATATTTGTAATTGAATATCATAAAAATTCTTATTAGTGGATATTCGGTAATATTAGTATCAAATAGGCCCGTGTACATATTAGAATTTTTAGACTGCACAAGTTGGATATATATATATATATATATATATATATATATATATATATATATATATATATATATATATATATAAAAATATATATATATATATGCACCATTATTGTTTTATTGAATTTTGTTATATTTATTATTATTTTATTAAGGTTATTATATATATAATATTATTTACTTATTATTGGTGATATTAAGTTTTGTCTATTAAATATTTAGTCATATAAATATATATAGTAATATATTATATAGAAATATATATAGTGATACCTGTAATAGAAATATATTTAGTGATATATATATATATAGTGATAATTATAATAGATATATATATATATATATATATATATATATATATATATATATATATATATATATATATATATATATATATATATATATAGTGATATATATTATATAGAAGTAAATATAGTGGTCTATATATATATAATAGGAATATATATATATATATATATATATATATATATATATATAGAGGAAAATGTACCTAAGGTCGACCTTAGGTAAGTTACCTAAGGTCGACCTCATTTTCCTCACTTTACAACATTTTTTTCTTGAATGTTTTTTTATGGGATTGATCTACACCTTATTGATTGGCAACATACCAAATTTCAAGTGATTATAATATTGTTTAGCCCCCTATCTATCCCTTGCAAAATCGACGGTGTAGCAGCAAAGTTTTAGACCGTCGATTTTGCAAGGGATAGATAGGGGGCTAAACAATATTATAATCACTTGAAATTTGGTATGTTGCCAATCAATAAGGTGTAGATCAATCCCATAAAAAAACATTCAAGAAAAAAATATTGTAAAGTGAGGAAAATAAGGTCGACCTTAGGTAACTTACCTAAGGTCGACCTTAGGTACATTTTCCTCATATATATATATATATATATATATATAAGAATGGACTTAGTAATAAAGGAAAAAGAAAAGAAAGGAATGAATGGATAGCAGCAGCCTACAAAACCATCCGCTCCTTTTATTTGAACCCGAAGGGGGGGGGATCAGCCCAACCCGAGATTACACTGTATATATATATATATACAGCCGCGTTATAACCCAAAGCATCGAGAAGTAACGGGAGATCAAACCCTAAAACCACGAGATCCCCCAAGACCCCGTGCACCACTGACACGCATCGGCGGCCGCGCGCCACCGCAGGCACGCCGGAGAACGGCCGGACTCGTGCCGGAGCACGCGAGCGCACAGGCGTGCGCGGACTGAAGTGACAGCAGTCGTGGGCGGAAAGAGCAACTTTGCGTTGCGTTTTCTCCACCATCGTTCGACGTTTTTCCGATCCAACTTCTCAGGTACGACTACAACCTATCCGACTGTACGTCCCTTCAAGTAGAATAATTTTTAGTGCGCTAGGGTGATGTGGAAAATGAACCGAAGTTCGGGAAAAACCTGTCTCGAAAACAGGACGTTTAACTGTCCATCGACCCAAGTTTACAGGCACTTCCTGAACAGAGTAGTGGGATATTTCGAAAACTAGTTAATGGCAGTCCTAGACAACCTATAGGGCTTTGAATCCCTTTTTGTAGAATCGGATTTCGTTGACAATGCGTCGAGAAATCCGATTCCGAAGTTTGACAAAAATCTGTTTTAAAATCAATAAAATTGTCCCACACGACGTGCGTCCCGCCAATCCGGGCGACGTGGTCGCGAACCGAAAGGATCGAAAGCTGCGTAACGGCTTTGTGGTCGTGTGGGCTTTGACGGAATTCAAATTGGTCGCGGGTGCGCGACGAATTTGATGCGTATCCGTCGAAATTCACCGTATCGTGCACTTTGCAAATTTCTCAATTACTTTGTGCACGTTCGTCAGATCGAGACGAAACTTGTGCCAGCAGAACCGTATCGTTTTTCTGGTCCTGTATGCCAAGTTTGGTCCGATTCTGAGACCGTTGATAAAATTACCGTTTTGCGGGCCCTACGGTCCCACTCAACGGGTGATTTTGTGTCCGGTCCGCCGGAATCCAACTTTGGATATACGGTTGGGTTCGTATCAAAAAACTGGATCCGTAGACATGTAGTTTGATGACTTTAGAGACCGTTGACTCTGGCACGCTTTTCGGTGCAAAGCGGGTCCAACGGCGGACATCGTTTTTGCCCGAAATTATCGTTTTGCCCCTGTGTCCAGAATTAGACTTAAGGATAGGCAATCCTAGCTAATTGGACTATTCTGAGATCATTGGTATTGTTTATTTCAGCTTCCGGGGACTGTTGTACGGGTTTTGACTATAGTGGCACATTGAGTAGTTCAGATTGTCGGTTTCACCAGCAAAGGACCACAGGCGAGTACAGTTTATTGTTTGCATTTCGATATTGATCTTTACTATATTTCATTGATTAGTCATTGGTTATGTGATATTTTTATACTCTATTATAAATTATTGAGTCGGGAATAAGAAGTACCAAGGATGTGTGATCCGACCGTAGACCGTGTTTACTTTCATGCAGTAGATCTCGTAGACAGTGTTTACTTTTATGCAGTAGATCTCGTAGACCGTATTTATTTTATGCAGTAGATCTCGTAGACATTGTAGATCTCGTAGACATTATTTATTTTATGCAGTAGATCTCGTAGACATTGTAGATCTCGTAGACATTGTTTATTTTATGCAGTAGATCTCGTAGACATTGTAGATCTCGTAGACATTGTTTATTTTATGCAGTAGATCTCGTAGACATTGTAGATCTCGTAGACATTGTTTATTTTATGCATTAGATCTCGTAGACATTGTAGATCTCGTAGACATTGTAGATCTCGTAGACATTGTTTATTTTCATGCAGTAGATCTCGTAGACCGTGCGGTGTAGTACCCCAGACCGATCACATGTCAAAGGTACTTCTAATGGTGGAAAGTATATTGATCTATTTATTATTGATTTTTCTTACGGCTTTACTGTTTATTTTCAAACCCATGATTGATGTCTAACCTTTGTTTATAGTCATTTTCTTTATTTGAAATTGCATTCAGTGAATTGTGCTCGTTCCATTCCTGACTGGAAACCAACATTTTCAGGTTAGCCGTGGATTCACTTAGCTTGGGAAGAGACGGGAATACCTGCAGACAAAGGCCTAGAGACTAGTTAGATAGTGGGGTTGTAGTTATTCCTTTATATGTGCAAGTTTATATTTTTCTGCAAAATATAAAACTTGTGATCATTGTAAATTAAATTAATTTTATGAATGAGCATTATTTGTGATTTTGATCTTCATGGCCGTGACAGCGTTCTACCGCCGACACTGCGGCGTAGGCTGGCTTGGACACGTCTCGTATCCGTTTAAAAAAAAAAACGGGTGCGGGTCGTGACAAATAGTAACAAAAGTTCAAAATAACCTAACACTACAACGGCTAACGAATTCAAACTGTCTTCTAACAAAGTAACATTCATGCCATACACATCCTAATTTAAACTATCAACCCAACGGTCATCAACCCGTAGTTACAAACACCATCCTTCCAACACACTTATTTTTCCGTGTCTGCCAGCTTCCTTCCAGTGTCCCGTAGTCCGATAGTAAACCAATGATGTCAACACGTCCCAACGTCATATGACCCCGCTCGACCTCTGAAATACTCAAACAGAAAGTTATTTCCAATAAGATATTACAGCTAAATACCTGTAGAGTTGCCAATACGAGTGTCCGCCTGTATCAGATACTCTTCCCCGTATGTCTAAGATAGCACAGGTAAACCGGCATTAAGCCAAACACCATACATGTATGAAAACATGATCAATTTTTATGACTTCCTCTGTTCTGTTCGATCAAAAATTGAAGGAAAAAACCCAGATCTGATCAGAAAACTCACTCGAAATAATTTCAGCTCGAAATTTCAAGAAACAGGGATTGATCGCTCAGAGACTGAAAAATCAAACCAAGAAACAATTTTAGAACTCAAATGGATTAATAACATTCTGACGCTGATTTGATCCGTGTAAACAGAGAAACCGATCCGGATACTCACCACAGAATAGTCGATCTACCGATCGTTCTTGCACTGCTATAACTAACGGTCCATATCGATCACGATTGCCAGAGAACAGAGTTGATCCTTATCACAAGATCCATAGTCACTGATCGATCTAACAGAGAAGGATCAGGAGAATTCCAAAGGAATGAACGAACTTACGAATCGATGGATCAATCACCAAGGTTTGTGTGATCGAAGTTCAAGGATGCAATCACTGCTCTCCGTCCTACTGAAAGAGTGTTCTGCTTCATCAATTCACCAAATAGAGAATTACAATCCGAAAAGAACAAGATTAATCGAGAAAAGGAAGAACATGTTTGTGCCGGGGCACAATTTTTTGATGGAAAATAGAAAATATGAAATAATTGTAAAAATAATATTCCAACGCAACACTGCTAGGAAGGTTGCGCAAGTATAACGAAGATCTAAAAAGATATCGTTATAATATTACGAGAATCTAAAAAGATTTCGTAATCACAGCAGCGAAGAAGATGACAAGCGAAAGATGGAAGATGGCCTGCTGGGGTGAATGATCACCGTTGCTCAAAGCTTTATTCGTCCTACATGAAGAGCTTCCAGGAACCAGCAAGTTTGTCGGAGAACTTGGAACACTCCTGCTCTTCTGACTCCTCGGACGGACACGAACCCCCGTGCAAAAGCAACGCTGGTGCGGCGCCTGTCCTCTCTCTCTCGAAGGCTACTGGAAGATCAGAACTGTGTTAAAGAACACTTCCGAATACTCTGTTTACTTGTGCTAAAAAACACTCGTAAACTTTCTGTGGTGGCTTCTCTTTCTTATTTTATAATGAGCCTTGAGAGAGAGGATGCCTTATATAGGTCCTGCAGCAACTGGTCGGTTGCCACAAAGTTAGGGACGTGGTAATAACCACCCCGAACATGTAACAACCGCCCAGAACATGCAAACGCACGTTCTGCTGCCAACTGTGCACACCCAGCGCTCCTTGCACTCTGCGCGACAGAGCGCGCACTGTATACACTACGCACATCGTGTACGCAGCGCAACCAGCGCGCCTACGCAACCCGTGTAACCCAGTACAACCCTGCGCAACCCAGCACACCCAAGCGCAACCTGAGAGCAACCTGGGCGCGCACCTGGACAGCGCAACTGGGCTTGTGCAACTGGGCATACGCAACTGGGCAGCGCAACTGGGCTTGCACAATGTGGCAGCACAAGTGGCTTGCACAACGAGCACAACTAAAACGCACTATGCGCCTAGCGACGATGCTGACGTGCTAAGTGCAAAGTGTGCCAACAAAATGCCACATTATGCCTCATGAGCCCATGAGCCCGAGTTCGAGTCCGAGTCCGAGTCCGAGTCGCTAAGCCCCTACGGGGCTTAGCTCCCATGGAAATGAATTTTCCAAGAGCAAAAAGCATGAATGCTTTTATTGTTGATTTAGTCCTTTTCCTATTAGAAAAATAACCCCACATGGCATACCTATGTGCACCTCCACACCATATGTGCATCTCTAAAATAGGAAAGCTATTATATAGAGATACAACTCCTTTGGTCTAGCCGATGTGGGACTAAAATTCACTTAAAAGAAGACCAAACTCCAACAATCCCCCACATATCTCTATATATATATGGGTATAAGTGTTCCCCACAGTAACTGTCCATCATGCAATAGGAGAGATGTCGCTTACGACTTGAATCTTTCCGTGTGGGTCAAACAACATACTATAATACAAGAATGTACTAAGCCTTGAATTCTACATCATAGCTGAAATTCTTTCCACTCGCATAATGTAGTTATGTGTGCTTCTGGCTGCACATTAAAGGCCCTGTGCCAGCCTGGTTTTAGTGTATAATTTTGGGCGTCTACAAGTTTACCCTCAAGAGACGGCCTGATATCTCTTTGTCCATACACTATAGGTGAGTTCATTATAAAGAGACATGGCATGAAGCACTTTGCGCTTCCCTTGCGGTGCTATGCCGCCATGACATGGCTTAAAGCCGAGGCCTTACCCCATATCGGGAACCTCATCGTAGTGTCATACCACTGTAGCATGAGGCAACCGCCTCTTTGTAGTGCCAAACTACCCAGCATGAAGCCTTAGGCTCCCTTGCGGTGTTATGCCGCAACGTCATGGCTTGCAAGGCCGAGGATTTATCCCTAACCGGGTACCTCATCGTGGTGTCGTACCACTGTAACATGAGGAACTCCTCCTCTTTGTAGTGCTGACTACACCCCTCTTTATATTTAACATACAGCATTAGGCTAACTGCCTATTTGTGGTGCTACGCCACTGTGACTTGGCCTGCAAAGCCGAGGCTTTATCCTTTTACTAGACAACACCGCACATATAGGAACCTCATTGTGGAGTCACCCCACTGTAGCATGGAGTTTCACTCCTTGTAGTGCTGCTCTACCGTGCCTCCTGTAAAGCACACGAGGCATTCACTCTGCCTGAGAACTCATTAAGGCAATTAAGCCAACCTTCCCACAGGAACTGTTTTCCACAGAAAACAACAGTAGACAACAGTGGTTATAGGTCCGTAACCTCTCCATGCCTAATAGAACATGTATCCACCGTTCCTGATATTCTTTCGATTAGTGGTCCTCCCTTGAACGAAAAGCTAGATGCCTAGTAGATAAATCTTTTAACTAATAGCATAAAACTTTATGGTAGGAATACAATAATACAATATCAGAATGCCTTCAAGCCCATTTTACAAGCTGTGTCATCGACCAGCTGGCGCTTGAGACCCTTGGTGAACGGATCCGCCAGGTTCTCCTGACTCCGAACATCAATAACTGCAACAACACCTCTCTTGATAAGTTCGTGTACTTCCCTGTGCTTCAACCGCACAGTCCTCTTCTTCCCGTTGAATAGGTCATTTGATGCCACCGCCGCAGTCGCCTGGTTGTCGCAGTATATCGGTATCGTCGGTATTTGTGCCCCAATCATTGGAAGATCATATATGAGCTTCCGAAGCCATTCTGCTTCCTCGGCTGCGGTATCAAGTGCAAAGAACTCAGATTCCTTGGATGACCGCTAGAGCATAGTCTGCTTCTTCGACTTCCACGATATAGCAGCTCCACCCATTGTGAAAATAAATCCACCTGTGGACCTCTCGCTCTCCACCTCTGAGCACCAGCTGGCATCACTGAAGCCTTCTACTACCGGCGGATCTCCGCTGTAGTACAGTGCATATGTCTGAGTCTTCTTGAGATATCTCATAACCCGTTTCACAGCTTTCCAGTGTTCAGCACCTGGGTTGCTCATGAAATGACTCAGCAATCCTACGGCAAAAGCTATGTCAGGTCTTGTGGCATTAGTAGCATACATCAAACTTCCGATTACGCTTGCACACTCCAGCTGCCTGACGCTTTCCCCTGAATTAGGCTTCAGCTTCAGATCATACCTGTACGGCGTATCGATCCCTGGAAGATCCCGATACCCATAACGAGTGATCATTTTCTTAATATAATGAGACTGTGATAGCGCTAGTCCAGTGTCTGTCCGGATGATCTTGATCCCGAAGATCACATCAGCTTCCCGCAAGTCCTTCATACTGAACTTGCTTGAGATGAATTTCTTTGTCTCCGTGACACAGCTAATATCCGTACCCAAGATAAGCATGTCGTCCACGTACAGACAAACGATCACACCTCTTCTATCAGCGAACTTCGTGTAAACAAACTTGTCCGTATCGCTGACCATGTAGCCATTTGACCTTATAACTTTGTCAAATTTCTTATGCCACATCTTGGGAGCTTGTTTAAGACCGTACAAGAATTTCACCAACTTGAAGACTTTGTCTTCAAGATCCCTGATGACAAATCTCTCTGGCTGTTGCATGTAAATCTCTTTGGTCAGCTCTCCATTTAGGAAAGTCGTATTCACATCCATCTGATGTATCACCATCTTATGTATTGCTGCGAGAGCAATCAACATTCTGATGGTGGTCATCCGGGCTACTGGAGCATACGTGTCAAAATAGTCAATCCCCTGCTTCTGAGAAAACCCCTTGGCTACCAACCTAGCCTTGAACTTGTCAATAGTTCCGTCTGCTTTCATCTTCTTCTTGAAGATCCATTTGCATCCAAATGGGTTTCGCTCCTTCAGGAAGATCAACCAACACCCATGTGTTATTTGAGGTGATGGAATCAATTTCATTGTCAATCGCCTCCTTCCAGAAAACTGCGTCTCTGGTCTTCATCGCCTTATCATAGGTAAGCGGATCTGCTTCCACATGATAGGTGATAAAGTCACTTCCGAAGTCCTTCGGCCTCCTCACTCGCTTCGTTGACGGCTCAGCGAGATCTGGTTCAACCGTTGTTTCCACAACAACATCTTCTTGGACCACATCTTCATTGAAGACCTGTGCACCCTCATTGTTCTCCGGAACATCCGCAAGAACAATATTCTTGTGCCTTGCAAATTTGTCTTCAAAATATTCTGCGTCGCGAGATTCAATGATATGGTTTGACTCAATATCAAGAAATCTCTGAGCATCACTCTTCTCGGCATACCCCAAGAAGATTATCTTCATAGTCCTTGTCCCAAGCTTCTAAATCTTCAGATCTGGAAGCTTGACATATGCCAGACACCCCCACACTCGAATGACATTCAAGTTAGGTCTGACCTTGAACCAGAGTTCATGAGGAGTAACGTCTGAAGTTGCATGAGGCACTCTATTTAGAATAAAAGTGGCCGTCAATATAGCTTCTCTCCAGTAGCACTTAGGAAGACCAACAGTCAACAACATAGAGTTAATCATTTCTGTTAACGTTCTGTTCTTTCTCTCTGCTACTCCGTTTGATTGAGGAGAGTACGGAGCCGTAGTCTCATTGACAATTCCATGTTCTTTGCAGAACGATACGAATTCATGAGACCTGTACTTCCCACCTCGATCACTTCTTATCCTTTTGAGTTGTTGTCCAGTCTGCCGCTCAGCTTCGGCTCTGAACTCCTTGAACTTCTCGAATGCTTCGTCTTTAGCCTTCAGCAAGTAGACGAATGCATACTTTGAGAAGTCATCGATGAAGGTTATGAAATACTTCATCCCGGCCTTTGTAGAGAACTGTTTGAAGTCACAGATATTGGAGTGTACCAACTCCAGAAGATCGGTACTTCGATTAACCTGAGGAAAGGGTTTCCTTGTGATCTTTGTTTGAGCACAAACTTCACATTTCTCTACCTTACCCCCACACTTGGAGATAAGTCCTAGAATAGACATTCTGTTTATTCGTTTATAATGAACATTTCCTAGCCTATTATGCCACAACTCAAGAGTATAAGCAGAATGAGTGACTTCATTAATCACATTAATTACATTGGACTGATTTACAAGCTGAATTTTGAACATTCCTTCGGTATAAAAAGCTTTCCCGAAATATGTTCCTTTGATAGACATCACCATCTGGCCAGCATTGATGTCCATTCCGAGGCCTGCTTTGCAGAGTAGGTCTCCTGAGATAAGGTTCTTGGCGATAGCAGGTACGTGCTTCACGCCTTGAAGTATCAGAGACTTCCCCGAAGTCAGCTTCAACACCACCGTCCCGATCTCGAGCACTTCAGCTTGTGCCTGATTTGCCATCATAACCACTTCAAAAGTAGGTGTATAGGTGGTTAACCACTCCTTACTGGAGCAGACATGGCAGGAGGCTGCAGTGTCTACCCACCAATCAGAGTCAGTCCTTACCGCATCAACCTGTGCAATCTTAGCAACAATGTCAGTGATCATAGATACCTTACTAGGCTCTCCTTGCTCTGATTGCTTGGTTTTTGCTTTGCACTCATTCTTAAAGTGACCCTTCTTGCCACACTTGAAGCAAGGCATTTGAGACTTTGGCTTCTTTTTTTTTATAAAAGTTCCCTTGACTTTGAGATTGTCAGGGTCCTTCTTCTTGTTGTGGGAAGCCGCCTGCTTTTCCCTTGGTTCCTTGGTATGAACCATATTGGCGTTAGCCAATTGCTTGGACAGTGCGTCCACCTTTAGTTGAGCCCGCATCTGGTCCTCAACATAGATTTCCTGTAGGAGGTCTTCAAGGGTGATCTTCAGCTTCTTCCTATGCATGTTTGCATAGAACTTGCTCCATCCAGCGGGGAGCTTTGATACAATCCCTCCTACAACAAACTTGTCGGGGAGGGGCATTGCCCCGTCTTCCAACTTCTGTCGCAGTTTTAGGAACTCCTTCACCTGCGGCAGCATAGACTTTTCGTCCTCAAAGAACCACTTGTGATATTTTTCAACCACAAATATTTTACTGTAGTTCTTGTCTTCTTTGTAGAGTTTTTCCAGAGACTCCCATATGTCTCTGGTAATTGTCTTCTTACTGTAGGATTCTGCTAGGGAATCCTCCATAGCATTCAGGATAACCAGCCTGCAAATGCTATTTTTTCTTCTCCACTTGGCCTAAAGTTTAGTAGCCGCAGTGATTGCGGCAGTAGACCCAGTATCTGGAACGGTAGGTTCTTACGCCAGAAGCACGTGATCTACATCTTTGAGTTGAAGGGTAAGATATACCTTCCTCTTCCAGACTTGGTAATGTTCTCCATCAAACTTTTCTAACTTACAAAAGTCAGAATTGAAGAGTGAAACATTAACGTTTTCCATTGTAGCAATAAAGCTTTGAGATTGTTAGTGCTGGGGCACAATTTTTTGATGGAAAACAGAGAATATGAAACAATTGTAAAAACAATGTTCCAACGCAACACTTCTAGGAAGGTTGTGCAACTATAACGAAGATCTAAAAAGATATCGTTATGATATTGCGAGAATCTAAAAAGATTTTGTAATCACAGTAGCGAAGAAGATGACAGGCGAATGATGGAAGATGGCCTGCTGGGGTGAATGATCACCGTTGCTCAAAGCTTTATTCGCCCTACACGAACAGCTTCCAGGAACCAGTAAGTTCGTCGGAGAACTTGGAACACTCCTGCTCTTCTGACTCCTCGGACGGACACGAACTCCCGTACAAAAGCAATGCTGGTGCGGCGCCTTTCCTCTCTTTCGAAGGCTACTGGAAGACCAGAACTGTGTTAAAGAACACTTCTGAATACTCTATTTACTTGTGCTAAAAAAACACTCGTAAACTTTCTGTGGAGGCTTCTCTTTCTTATTCTATAATGAGCCTTGAGAGAGAGGATGCCTTATATAGGCCCTACAGCAACTAGTCGGTTGCCACAAAGTTAGGGACGTGGTAATAACCACCCCGAACATGTAGCAACTGCCCAGAACATGCAAACGCACGTTCTGCTGCCAACTGCGCACACCCAGCGCTCCTTGCACTTTGCGGGACAGAGTGTGCACTGAACTGCGCACACTGCGTGCACTGTATGCACTGCGTACACCGCGCACGCCGCGCAACCAGCGCGCCTGTACAACCCGCGCAACCCTGCACAACCATGTGCAACCTGGGCGTGCACCTGGGCAGCGCAACTGGGCAGCGCAACAGGGCTTGCGCAACGTGGTAGCGCAAGTGGCTCGCGCAACGAGCACAACTAAAGTGTACTATGCGCCTAGCGACGATGCTGACGTGCTAAGTGCAAAGTGCGCCAACAAAATGCCATATTACGCCTCATGAGCCCATGAGTCCGAGTCCGAGTCCGAGTCCGAGTCGCTAAGCCCCTACGGGGCTTAGCTCCCATGGAAATGAATTTCCCAAGAGCAAAAAGCATGAATGCTTTTATTGTTGATTTAGTCCTTTTCCCATTAGAAAAATAACCCCACATAGCACACCCATGTGCACCTCCATACCACATGTGCATGTCTAAATTTGGAAAGCTATTATATAGATATACAACTCCTTTGGTCTAGCCGATGTGGGACTAAAATTCACTTAGAAGAAGACCAAACTCCAACAGAACAACTCGAAGAACTTACTGAGGAAAGGGGGAGGTCGCCATGGCTGTCGTCACTGAACTCGGGAAGAAGACGAATGAGAGGAACCAGAGATGAACGCAGCACGGCTTCGCCGTAAAATGCAATGTGAAAAAGAAGGAGGACTCCCCGTCTATTTATAACCGGGGAAAGGGAACGACGGTTACGATCGAGTGGCTGAGCTTGCTCCGGCTACGTCGATGGTAGTCCTCGACGGCGAAGATGAGTACAGCTGGATTGATGGCCGTTACAAATCGACGATGAGGATGGGAAAGTTGGTTAGGAATACGACGGTTGGGATGTTGGAGAAGCTTCTCGAAATCGTTGTGCTCCTTCTCTCCTGCACAAATCTACGCCGAAAAAGAATTCACATAGGAGAAGAGGGGATTTGAATGGAGAAAAAGAATATGAATTGGTGATCAGACCAAACGGTCGAATTTATTTGGGTAAAGTTGGTTAGCGGGTTTAAACCCGATATGGGTCCGCCCCCAATATTCCGCTGAGGATGATGGGTTTTGGGTCAGAACCCATAATGATCCGAACTGATTGAAATTCAAATGGGCTGGTGGCCCAAGAGTGAGTTGGGCTTGATAGGAAATTAGGAAAAATATTAGGAAAACCTTAAGAAATAAATAATCTAATCATAAGATCATCAATAGATTATAATAGAAAATTGATAATTAAAAATAGTAATAAAGGATAACTAATGGAGAATAATAATCATAAGACCATAAGAAAAGTGTCACAAATTCCATTATTTAGAAAATGGAGTTACATCAAGGCCCCTTCAGGTCTTCCACAAAGTACACAAAGTTCTACAACTGATCAAGATGCAAAACCAGCTCAGACATGGATTCGCATCCCATCAGCAAAAAAATATAATTATAGGAAATAAATATGGAAGAAAAAAAATGCATATCCCCATTAAGAAGCAAATTTGTGTTAACCATAAAAGAGATCAAATTTAGTTGTGACATGCTTCCTGCAGCACTATATAACAAAGAAATTCCTACACCATAATAAACCACAAGCCTGAAGACGATGTCAGCTGACACAAACACACTACAAAGATTTCGTAACAAATTGAACCGAGGTGTAATCTCCTTCACGGGACAATTAGAACAATATACACACATGTTACAAGTTCCCTTCTATGTTTAATCTCCTTCATAAGACGATTAGAATAGCAAACTCAGAGACAGAAGCATGTAGAAAGGTGTTCTCGTAAGCATAAAAAAGAATTCTCTGAGAAATAGTCCATAGTAAACAAGTTTTGAAAAAATAATACCGTCGATTCACCAAACCAAGTTCAAATCTTGGTCATTTCCACCACCTAACATCCTACCATATAGATAAAAATAAATTACTTCATATCTGTAGGCTTTATCCTATGTTCATGAACTATTAAAACCTACGCTTCAGGATTGAAATTAAAATACTTATCCAGGTTCTTTTCATCAGAAAATAACAAAAAAGTGAAAAAGATATAAGCGAAAAACTTATTACCATGCCAGGAGGCGGCGACCCATTCCCCCACCTCGCCCCATCGAGAAACGAGATCACATCAGGGATCTCAGGGAGACGCCATTGGTGATGCTTCTGGAGCTCTGAAGAAGATTGGAGGCCAGAGCTGCGGAGAAGTTGATCGTTGCCATTGAATAATTTTATTTATAGATCAAGAAGAAGAAGAAACCCTAGAAATTTAGGAGAGATTTAGGAGCAATATCTATAGGAGAAGATAGTTTTTGCTTCTCATCAACCCCTAGGGGCGGGAATTCCTTCAAAAAATTGATATGGGTTTCTCGTAAAACCTTAGAAAAATAGAAGGAGAAATCCTAATAGTATGCTGGTTGGGGGAACTAGAGAAGTTTAGATTGAAACAAATTAGGAGGCCAAATATTGGAGGAAGGGTTAAGGGGGGAAATAATTAGAGTGAAGGAATTTTTTTAAGGAATCATCTATACAGTCGCACATTTTTAACATTTTTTTATCAAGCATTGGTAAAAAAATTAATTTTTAATAACTAGTGACTTATAATTTTTAACATTTATTTTCGAGTGTCGGTATATCATTTTTAAGTCGACTTGACCATAAAAGCAGGAAAAATGTTGCAAAAGTATATATTTTTGACATTTATGACCAAGCATCGGTTTCTCGACGTTTAAAAACAAATGTTGATATTTTGTAACATTTATTGATGAATATCGAAATATCATGCCTTAGCCAACATTTGCATAAATGTTGGAAGAAAAAAAACGTCGTAAAAGCCCTATATTCTTGTAGTGAGCTCCCTTTGGAAAATCTATAAATAGAGAAGAATTTCTACCATTTTAACACACCAATTCATTCTCTCTTCTCTCTAAGCCTACTACAGTCTTCCAAAGCCTTCTGAAGCTTTTATTTTCAAATTCCAAGCCAGCTACAATCCTCTAGTCCATTTGCTAGTACGGTACAGTCTAGAAGTTTTAAAGTGACTGTAATCAGAGGCTTGATTGAAGATAGACACTTCACAATTGAAGTTGGTCGAGTACTTCGGATCAAATCTTGCATTGTAGAAGTTGTAAGAACTTCACATAAAAACTTGCAATGTTTTTCCATAGTGAATTTCAACTGGAAGCTGTAGTTCTTTCGACTGGATTAATCCTCACAAGAGGGAGACCAGTATACTTTCTTGTGTTTGTGTTTGTTTTCTGCTCTCTACTTTTACTTTTACATATCTGTGATATATTTTTGTGATCTTGCTACTAATTATTTTGAATAGCTAATTTTTTGCTGCCTACTCTATTCACCCCCTCTAGAGTATAGCGCTTTACATCTCGTTCCTACATTCTTCTTTTTTAATCGATAGCATCACGAATAAAGATACATCACCAGTCATGTGCCGTGAACATCCGCTATCGAGTATCCACTTGCTTTTAGCATGAGAGGGTTGAGGGTCCACCTACAAAACGAGTAGGTGAATCCTTTGGTACCCATTTCTTCAAGGGTCCATTATGATTAGTCTTAGGAATCCAAACAAGTAATTTAGTGCCAACAAGCTTTCTAGCACTACAATATTATAATATGTGCCCATCTGTACCACAATATATGTACGTAAATTTTGAAAAAGAAATTTTTGTTTTTGTGTTGACATTTTTATGCGTCTTTCTTGGAAACCTGTAAGTGAAAGCATGATTGTGAGAAACGTATTGCTTAGGTTCTTTCTTCAGTTTAGTCCTTTGTGATGTATGCTTGATATCAAGACTAACCTTAGGCTGTATAACAGAGATGACCTATTTACCTAACTTGATCTCTAATTTTTTTAGAGATCACACAAGACTCCTCATATTTGGCAGTCATATCTATGAGTCTTTGCTCAGTGACTAAATGCTTCTTCTTTCTATGTCATAAAGTTCTTGCACCTTGACTTAGTCTCTTTCTTTCTTCTCAATGGTGAGAATAGCCTCATGATAGTCTACTTTAAGCTTGGCTATCTCTTCCGTGTTACTGGTAGTAGATGTCTCTTTAATGTCTTTAACAAGATTAGACAGTCTAGCTACTTCGGTTGTGTGTACCTTAATCTCTTTACAAGATTGCTTGTACTTGTCCAACACATTTATGTGTTCTTCAAGTAGTTTACTAAAGGGAGTTTCTAGTTCATTGAAAGTAAAATCATCGTACAGAGGATTATCGGATACCTTATCAAATGCTATCAGACAGACATTTGTACTGCTGTTGGGTTTGTCTTCCTCCTCTGTTTTACTGGCTTCACTTTCGTGCCAGATGCTTGTGTTAGCGTACTTTCGACCGGTTGTAGCTTTCCTGCTCGATCTTGATCTGTCATATGGACTGCTTTTCTTCGACAGTGGACAGTCCTTCTTTATGTGCCCTGACTTCTTATATCCGAAGCAGATTGTTTCTTCTTCGTTGATTTTGTGGATGTCCTTCTTCTTTCTGTTTGATCTTTCAAACTTCAAGAACTTTCTAAAGTTTTTGACCATCATGGCATGTTCATCAGCATCAGATGATTCTTCGTCAGAGTCATTGCATAAGACTTTTTTGGCTTGTGCTTTGAAGGCAATAGATTTTTCTTTGGGAGTTGCTTCTTCAAACTCTTGCAAGTCCAACTCATGCGTCAGAGCTTGCCCATAAGTGTCTCCAAAGTCATCATGGCGTGGTCGTTTCTTTCTATGATCGTAGTAGCCTTTGGGTTCCAATTCTTGGTTAGAGCCCGTAGCGCCTTCCTGATATTCTCATGATTGTTGTAATCCTTACCAAGATATTGTAAAAGATTAGTAATATTAAGGAAATGAGTAAACATCTGTGTAATTGACTCACCGGATTTTATCTTGAAGGATTCGTATTCTTGAGAGTCTACTAATTTTGGAATCCTTTACTTGGGATGTTCCTTCATGACTTACCTCAAGAAGTCTCCAAATTTTATTAGACGTACTACAGGTTGATATGCGATTGAACTCGGTTTTGTCAATTGCACAAAATAGTGCATTGATGGCTCGTGCATCTAGACTAGCCTGTGTCTTTTCACGTTGATTGTATTTATCATGTAGCTTGTCTACAAGTACACCATCAATCACTATTCTAGGTGGTTCCTTATAACCGTCTATTACTATCGACCAAAGATTGAAGTTCGTTGATTTGAGAAAGAAACTCATCCGTGTTTTCTATAGGTATAATTTATTCCATCAAATAGTGGGGGTATATTTGTGGACTGTCCTTCACCGTTGAATGTAGATTTAAAGGCTGACATAGATATATATACTCTTTAGATTGGTTATGTATATGTATAACTTGCTCTGATACCGATTGTAGGATCGTTTGGCACCTCTAGAGGGGGATGAATAGAGTGTGTGCGTGTGCAACAAAAATAATCACCAATTAAAATTTAAACAGTTATAAACTATGGCAGATAAAAGACGATAAATAAAATATAGTAAAGTAAGAGATCAGAAAATCAAACTCTGTGACACAATGATGTATACTAGTATTCTTCTGAGAGGACTAGTCCAGTCTCGAGTACTCTTGTTTGATATTAATCTACTATGGTACAAGCTAATTGAGATCTTGCAATCTCTTACTTAACGCCCCAGTCCCAAAGTACGTAAGACTAGGTACGTAGACTTGCCAGCCGTATACAAAATATATGTAAGCTATAAAATATAGTAAAACTATAACAACTAATCTCATCCACAAAATAAAGAACAATGATCTCATAAATCAATTTTGAATTATCATTATACAAGTCGTTGGGCGGAGACAAATTCACTACCAACCATTTTAAATGAGAAGTAAAATACAAGAAAAGAATGTGTAAAGTAGCAAAGATGACCCAAGAGCGATCATATTCGATGGAATAGAGAATATCACGACTTTGGCTAGAATATCTACAGAAAATCACAAGAGCACACACCTGGAGAAATTATCTGGTCCTCAGAGGAACATAACAAGATACAGGAAGAACATGCCATAATACTGAATATAAACTTCTCAATAGTAAGTATAAGTCAGATCATAACGTTGTCCGATATAGTATCCGAACCATATGTTACGTGTCATGACCCGCACCAACTTTTCGGGATGCAAGTGCGTGAGCAAGCCAGCTACGTATCAAGCGGACTCCAGCCCGACTCGAGCACGTATAAGATGTCAAGATCATGGTATCATGGCTAATATGGTAATATATAGTGTTTCTCAATCCACAAGAATATATAAGACAAGAATGAACAAGTATGGGTCATGGTCTGCAGCCCACTAGCATATTTGTCCGATTAGACTCCAAGAATAATAGAAGTCTATAAAGCTAAGCTGATAAGTAGGATATATCATAAAAGTACGAGAAAGATAATAAATCAATAACACTAATAAAATACCTAAACCATGCAGATAAAGTCAACTACCACATGCTCAGCTAACTAACTCCGTGCAATCAGCTACCTGAAGAGATCATCAGGTCCTCAGAGGACTAACAAGATACATAAAACATACCTACTAATATGACAGTAAATAACATGTATGGAGGATAAGAACACTGCAATAAGAACATCTAAGGACGACGAGTCGTGTGGAAATGAATACTAGGCTTGGCTAACTATCAATCAGAACTCCTACAGCTTATAGTACAATAAAAGATACTCTCAAATCTATAGTATTTTAATTGACGTACAAAACAGGATACTCTCAGTCGAGATTAGCCAATTCTAGTATCGATCTTATCACGACCCGTACCCAGTGTAGGGGCACGAGAAGTGGGTACGTCCAGCCTACGCCGTAGTTCGGGGGTAGAACGCTGTCCTAGGTTACTATCTGATCAACAACTCACGCAATTATATAATGTACTTGTCAAATCTCAACTCCGAACGGAGGACAAGTATAGATATAATGAAATCTCAATCACAGTCTAAGCACGATAATATAACACAGAAGTATATAAGTAAGTCTAAATAACAACAACAAAACTAACTACTAAATAATAATAATCTCAAACAATCTCAAAACAAAACAATATCTCAACTTATTACAATTCAAGTTCTAAAACATGAAAACTAAACCAAGTCTACTAGCTAGTCTCCCGATCACTCCTCAGTGTCGGGGCCAAAGGTAGTTAAGCCATCTCCTGCTCTAAGGCAAGTAGGGCAAGTGTAATCAGGGCAATCATCTGTAATATTTTCAACAGGTCCAGTCAGGACAGGAACGAGCACAACTCATCAAAAAATTCCAAGTCAATAACAAAAAACTATAAAGCAGTTTATAGACAGTTATATTGATGAACATGACAGTTTTGTACGAGTAGTGATGTAGAGAAACAGTTAAGGTACAAGAAAAGTAAGGTAAGTAAACAAGAGGAGAAGCATAGCAATAAAGACTATAAAATAAGGTCTAGCTGAACTAGAGTAACATGATATAAGTCCAAACAGTATAATATGAGTCAAATATAATCCCAATATGAGTCCAGACAATGTACTCTAATACCAGATGAATCCAGCACAAGATGAGTCCAGTATAAGGTGAGTCCAGTTAGTGATCAATGATTCCAGGGTGAGTCCAGACTATACTCTAACAATGTATTTTAAAATATCGAGATCGACATGTAAACGGCTGTAGGTAATACGATACATCGCACACTCGGCCAAGTGTGGGATGGCTATCATTCCAGTATAATTCTAAGGGAGTGATTCCAGTATTTGGGAATATTCACATGTCTACTCTAATATTTCTCCGCCCAACAAGTACAAGTGAACCCATAACCCGACACGAAAATAAGTACAATTCTAGCCAGAACATGAATGATACCAGTAAGTGATTCCAGGGTGATTCCAGTAGGTGATGCCAGTAGTGGTTCCAAAAATGGAGGCCAGACATGAATAAATAAGTGTCGCATGAAATAGATCCAGTAATATCAAATCGTATTTGTAACAGAGAATCAATAGAAGTAACTAGAACTGAAGTACAATAATCGACAAGTAAATGAAAGAACTATCGGAGAATGTACTCGCCTGATACCTTGAAAAGAGTAGTGTAATATCAGATGTCTGTACCGGAGTCACAATGTCCTAAATAGAGCAATATGGGTTATAATATGTTTAAAATAAGATAAATAAAGTTTAGGATACAATCTACATAATTTTATATCAATCTAGGTCAAAGTCAACTCTTGGTCAACTCTGGGTCAAACCAAGTCAACATCTAGTCAAACTAGGTGTCAAACTAGCTAGGGTTGGGACAACAATGGTCAACTAGTCTAGGTTAGTCAATTCTAGGTGTAAACAAACAAAGTCTATGCAAAGCAAGTATCCAAGATAGCTACTAACTCATAGCCTAAGTCACTGGCTAAACCAAGCACAAAACTAAACCATAAGCTAACAAGGCACACAAATTTAGTCATATTATGTATATATATTATTCACATTCACATATTCATATACATAGATATATATAGGAAAGATATATATATATATATATATATATAAAATATATATATATATATATATATAGAAGGAGGTAAAATATATATATATATATATATATATATATATATATATATATATATAGAAGGAGAGGTAAAAGAGTAAGTGAGTGTGTGTGTGTGTGTTTGGCATGTTTGTGAAAGGATATGTGTTAATGTTCTCAGATTTAGTGATAGGTAGGTGTATGTGACATGGGATACATGGTGTCGAAGGGTGTATGAATGCATGTGTGTAAAAGGTTATATGTTAACTCAGTTTATAGAAATACGTACATACATACTTATATTGCTTACATGCATACATAGATATCATGTATACATACATACATTGCATACATGCCTACTTACATATCATATATGCATAATTGCATTCATTCATGCACCTATACATACATACATAGATGCATACATACATATTTGAATACATTATATACTTGCATACATTATATTCAGATATGCATACTCTACATTATATTTCATTCATTCCTGCATACATGCATACATATAGTATATGCATACAAACTCATATATTTATTTCAAAATATATGTGAATACATACATTACATTACCTTAACACACACACACACACACATATATATATATATATATATATATATATATATATATATATATATATATATATATATATATATATATATATATCATTCATTCAAAAAAAAAAAAAATATATATATATATATCATTCATTCATATCCCATATACATGCATACTTCAGTTCATGCATTATATTCATTCACATATCATTAAGTTGCATACATATACTTATTTTTATTACATACATGTCATTCATGTATATTACATACTTATATGCATCTATTCATTATATACATTGTATACAACATATAGAAATAGAAGTGGGAAAAAAGAAAAAACTGAAATGGAAAGGAAAGGGAAGGAAAAATGTAAGAAAAAGAAAAAATAATGGACATATACATGCTTGCATCATATATTCTACATTACCATACATGCTATCATTATATATTGTATTACATTATGTATACATTATGCATTCATATTTATCATTACATGTATACCTTGCATTCATATCTAGCATTCATTATATACTTTTATGCATATATTGTATATCATTCTTTCATTCATGCATTTATGCATTGCTTAGATACATTACATTGATTGCATTCCTACATGCTTGTATTCAACCATATATATACATTAATGTAAAAAGGATACATATCATATATATATATCATTTCATTCATCTGACATATCATGCATTACATACTCTACATTGATTTAATATCCATACTACATTAGGTTACACAAAATGTCTATGTCGTATAGTCACTCTTCTACTTAAAATTAATACTGTACCAATTAGGCCTTCACTAAATTCTAGGATTAAAGTATGTCATAGCCCTTCATGTTAGATTTCCGAAACTTCAAACGGATCGTATTTTCGTGTGCGGAAGCTCCCAAAATTACGAAAACACCGAAACACATTTGTCTTTTGGACAGCTGACACTCAAATAGTTTTACAGAAAGTTTCAGAACGAATTTGGCTTACTAAAATATATATATTTGGAAAGCTAATTCGATACAGTTTTTAAAAAAAATGAGAGATTAATCGGAGTTCTAAGCTAAAAGTTATGACAATTCTAAGTTGCTTTGGTTAATAAAAACGTGGATGAATATTATGACGAATTTGAGTTGTTTTGGACAAAAGAAACACATGTAGGCCAAGATACTTGGATACCAACATAGGTATCCAAATGAAACTCATTTTAACCCTCCTACTAAGATCAATCCACTCTCTAACCATTCTAAAACTGAATTTAAATATCTATTTAAACTATTAGCTTACAAACATACACATGGGTTGTCCTAATTTGGGATCTATCAAGTAGGACACAAGACACATATCTAAAATCCTCAAGAGAGCTCCAAATGGCCTCAAATTTGAATCTAAATGGGGTACATGCATAGGGGTGGATCCTATGGATTCAAAACTAACTAATATGCATAGAAAATCAATTTAGAGGGTTGGTTTTACCTATTGGGAGTGGAATCCCAATGATACTCCCAAGGACACAGCTCCGACACGATGATCTTCCAAAAAAGGACACTCCTCCTTGCACTTTGCTTCAAATCTTTGCTAGCACCCTCCCTTGGTAGTATGAGAAGGTTGGATGAAAGTTTTGGTAGAGGGATGTAAGGATTTGGAGATCAAATCAAAGAGGGAAGCTCTCTAATTTGGGGAAGAACACTTTGTGAAGGAAAAGAGGCAAGATGGAATGAAATGAAAGGAAAGGAGACTAACCTACCTATAGTGGCTGCCATTAACCCTATTTGGGCCTTGGGGGAAAGTCCAATAAAGCCTCAACTAGTCCCCTTGTTTAATTTTAAGTTAGGTTCAAGTTTGGGATCAAAAGGGTTATATTTAAGCCTCTAACTTAACCAATCTAACAAGTAGGACTAGTCTAAACTCACTAACTTAATTAGTGGGGTTTGTGGGCCATAACTAACTAATCTTAGGATTCCGTCTACAGTCTAAGCTACCCGGGTTACTAACACAAGTCGGAACGAAACGAAACTCAAACCCGACGAAACAAATCCCATAAAATCAATATTAAAATATAAAAATTCCTAAAATATTAAAATATAAAAAATAACCAAAATCACAATACATCAATTTAAATATTATTAAAATAATATAAAATTTACCAATTAATCAAAATCCTAAATAATTCAAAAGTCACAAAATGACCAAAATATTCTTAGCCTAAAAAGGTGTAAATAGTCATTCTAATCACATGGTTAGGTCCCTATGGTCATGGTTAGTCTCTAGGCTCAACAGTTCTAGGGTTCACTAGCTAACACATCAAAATTATAATTCACCAATTTTAAATAGTATTAAATTAATTAAAAATCTCCATAAATCATAAATCTAATTTTTAAATAATAAACTTTTACAAAAGTTTAAAATTACCCTCATTTTAGAAAAGTTGGTGTTACAGATCTCCTCTCCTAAAGGATACATGGTCAAGCAGACTCCTATAAATCGTAGTACAATGCAAGATACTCCTAATTCATAGTATCGCAAATCAAGCCAATCAATCAATAAATATATGCTATAGGTCGTAGTACAATGTAAGATACTTCCAATCTATAGTATATCTCAACTGTAGTACAATATAAGATACTCCCAGTCAAGAATGGTGAAGTCAAGAACAGGATGTAGAAACTGACAACTCAATCACAAGACAACGTAACACGAAAAGACCAATAATCATGCAATGTCGAATATCCTACATGTGCACGTAATCTAGAACAAGTAAAACAATCAAGGGCAAATCAATCACAATATGGAATCATGTGACAATATGAAAATGAATAATATAAAGAGAGAGAAAATAATGTAAATACTGTATATGTTCGGCAATGTATACTTGCTTGAGGGTTGCAAGGAGAACCAACAATATATCGCCAATCAACAAGTCAGAAAGTCCAAGTCTCACAACTGCCTCCAGAAGCTATAATAGATGTTACCAACGTTTCTAGATTAGTCAAATTAGCTAAGATAACCTGTCCTTAAGTCCAATTCTGGACACAGGAGTAAAACGATAATTTTGGGTCAAATCGGTATCCGCCGTTGGACCCGCTTTGCACCGAAAAGCATGCCAAAATTTATGGTCTCTAAAGTCATCAAATTATATATCAATAGATCCAGTTTTTTCGATACAAATCCAACCGTATGTCCAAAGTTAGATTTCGACGGACCGTGCATAAAATTGCCCGTTGAGTCAGACCGTGGGGCCCACAAAACGGCAATCCGATCAACTGTCTCAGAGTCTGACCAAACTTGGCATATAGGACCAGAACATCTACAGAAAATCATCTTCGATGACCCAAGAGTAATCATGGTATCATAACACGGAAAGAATGTGTAAAGTAGCAAAGATGACCCAAGAGCAATCACCTTCGATGGAATAGAGAATATCACGACTTTGGCTAGAACATCTACAAAAAATTATAAGAGCCCATACCTAGAGAAATTACCTGGTCCTCAGAGGAACATAACATGATACAGGAAGAACATACCATAATACTGAATATAAACTGCTCAATAGTAAGTATAAGTCGGATCATAACATTATCCGGTATAGTATCCGAACCACATGTCACGCCCCACACATCTTGATTTTAAGACCTGCATGGGCCACTACTTAAACCGTGTCACGCCCCAGAACCAAAATACTGGAGAACGGAAGACAGACACAGCCAGCTACGTACATTGAAGTACAACCCACCTCGTAATTCGGTCATGACTGTCTAGATGCATGATGGTTTATCAACAAGCCAAGAGTCTCTTATGATCAAGAATAAGCTTAATTTCTCATTCTCAAGCAAGCAATTAAATATTACAAAATATTAGATCATCATACATACAAAGTAGGGCATTCTAAACATTACATATTCAGATGATCATGAAGCTAGTCATATAAAATACGAAGACTAGCAAGAGTTTAAGTCATACATGATCAACCCTAAGATTTGTCAATCATGTTACAGCCCTTAGGCAGACAGAATATAAGTTACAACACGAGCTATCACTTGCTCGACGGCTAAATACCTCAAAAGAAACCCTAGGCAAGTACAACTTGCTCCATGGTGGATCTTTTATTTTTTTTGTTCCATTGTCTCCCTTACATGATTCTAAGCCTCTTTAGAACTTGACATTTTTATTTTAATGGATAGATTCTTGTAGATCTAAGTTTACAACTTATTCTATTTTTCTTGGTTTTGATCTCTTAAACCTTATTATTTTCAAAATCTAATAGTTCCATATTATAGAAAATATCGTTCTAACCATTTTTTTCTCTTTGAAAAGTTAGATTTTGACTTGTTTTGAGATGGTTATGGAATTTTGAAGTTCATGGGTTCAACCAGTATTTTTATGCTGGTTGGAGAAGACGAGCTGCTGGATGGCGCATGCTATCTGGCGTATGCTGGCTGGCACGCATGCTGGCGCAAGCTGGCTGGCGCGCATGCTAGCACATGCTGGCTGGTTGGCGCATGCTAGCACATGCTGGCTGGTGTGCATGCTGGCACAAGTTGGCGTATGTTGGCACATGCTGGCGCATTTTGGCTGGCGCACATGCTAGCATATGCTAGCTGGCATGCATGCTGTCTGGTGCATGCTGGCGTATGTTGGCGCATGTTGGCGCATACTGGCCTGTCCTGGCCCTGGTGCCTCTTGGCCCAGGCTCACCCTGCTTGCCCTGGCTCCTCTTGGCCCAGGCGTACCCTTTTTAACCTGGCACCATTTTTTGCCATGATAATCCTTGTCGCATATGTCCATGCTTGTTCTCATGGATCTTAGTGTATGTTGTGAATTTTGCTTGTACTCTGTACTTCACTTGCCTTATGACTACCCGACTTTTTACTTGTTAGCATGAATGGGATACTACTTGGCTATACTCAGAGCTTGACTTGAACACGATATGATAACATAAACTATTTTTTATAATCTTGATAGTGACCCGTTGAGGCGCACTCCTAACAAGTAACAAGTAAATCCGACATGACATTAATAATTTGGAATGTGGTTGCAACAGCTATCCAGACTTGCTAGTATAACTCTTGTCTCGACATTGTGGCTGATTTTCTTGATTATGATTGTACAAGCTACATGTCTCGTCTTGCATCATGTCTAAGATATGGATTTCTGGTTATCACGGTCAGGGATTCATAATGAATCTGACTAGGTTAATGACTAGATTGATCAAGTAGCTCATATAGAGAGATTTCCCAGTTACAAGCGATCCCGTTATCCGGGCCACACCATATGGGATTATAGCCTGCCTAAGAGTAGGGCACATTTTTAGCACACTGTCATGTGTTGCACACACTAAGTCATCCAATAATTTTTTAACTTCTTGAAATCTCTTATAACCCTCGCCTGGATAACTTGGATAGTCTGCAGGGCTTGTGAAATGGGAACATCTCAAATACATCTTATTAGTAACTAGGCCTATGATAACCCTAGTTAGCTAATGATGGCAAACCGCAGGACTTGATTGGCCATACCTGAATGATTATTTCATGATTAACATGGAAATGTTATTCCACCTCTTGTTTTTCCTACTTACAAGCTAGCATGCCACTTTAACTCTATCTTTTATGTTATCTAATCATGTTCTTTTATCAGTTCATCTATTCTATATGTTGGTTTAGTTCCTAAGTGGAGCCTCCCTTATGGTACTTGCTCTTTCTATGGTCTAACCCAGCTGGTTTTGTATGGCAAGATTCAGAGTGATTCCCAAGGATCTTCCTGCCTTCCAGCCAGATGGTGAACACTAGAAGTAACCGTGGCAATGAGTAGATTTTCTTATTTTGCTCTCCCACTCTATTATAAATTATTTTTTTGCGGCGTTTAGCTGCCAAACAAGTGTTAGCATGTGTTGTAACTTATATTTTGTCTGCCTAAGGGCTGTAACATGATTGACAAATCCTAGGGTTGATCATGTATGACTTAAACTCTTGCTAGTCTTCGTATTTTGTATGACTAGATTCATGATCATCTGAATATGTTATTTGGGATGCCTTAATTTATATGTCTGATGATCTAACTGATGGAACTGGAGATTCCCAGGACCCTTCCTTTGGTGTGCGTATTGATCGATAGAAAGTTAAACAGATCAAATACGTGTTCTAACCCTTCATAGGCGGAAACTAGGGTTCACGAATTATACCTGCGGCGAAAATGAGACAAGTAATTCCTGGCAATCTCGAGCGGACGACCCCAATATCTTCTGCACGTATTCCTTCCTCGAGTTGGACGTCGTGTGGGCGACGATCTTCCAACCTTTTTCTCCTTGGCAGCACTCTCTTTCTCTCCTTACGTGAATCACGAATTTAGAGAAAATTTCAGATTTCTAATAATTAATCTGGCGGCCAGAGAATAGAGGATATATAGGCTACGGTAGGGACCATGAAGAGAAATTAGGGTTAGGCCTCCTAACGGATCTGGATATCCCGTGTTCAGCCCGAACACACAATCCAGGCCCATTAACAATAGCACGGTCCACTAATGAGCTATTATTGCACTACCTCCCTAATCTCAAATTAGTTTGTGGGCTCCTTTTATTATATGCTCGTTTGGCTCCCCATTTAAGATATCGTATATTCGTCGATCAAATTAAGTTACTGACAACTATATTGATTTGACATTTATCCTTAAGTAGTACCGCTCAACTTTATTTGTCATGTCGGATATAATCCACCTGCATGGTTTACATGACAATCCTTATGAGCTCCTTAAGAGGACATCATCAACCCGATGTATCGGAACATGGATTCCATTTATAATCAACAGCCCATCATACATATATATTATTACCCAATTCATAGAGGTTGTTGATCCATAATGAATCTCACTCTTTTATGAGTCAAAGTAATACACATTGCATATACATGTCTGTTATTATATCCGAATTAAGAGTACAAGCATCCATAATAAGAGGTATTTGTTCTCTTATGTAGTCAGTACAAAGAGACAACCTCAAATGGTCCTGTTCAATACACACAAAGTGTACTAGTGTAAACCTATAGTCAAGATAAACTAATACCAGATTACACTACAACCTTTCCAATAGATTGTCCAAGTCCATCTAGGTTGTGAACTATTTATATACTCCATAGGAAACTGATAATATGATCTTCTGTGTGACACCATACACCATATTATCTATAATATAGAATATCAGACATTTGCATTAACACTTGCAACAAATACAATATGCAAACATTTGCCCATATGATCTCATTCAAAATTTAAGGAAATAAGGTTACTACAAAAGTGATGCTTTTAGTATATAACCCTAACAATCTCCCACTTATACTCAAAGCATTGCTTTTCAGTATACTGTTACAAATCTCCCACTTATACTTAAAGCCATGCTGCTACACATCTGACTCCCATTCCCTCAATATGACTGTCAAAAGCCTTAGCTGGTAAGCTCTTTGTAAAGGGATCAGCTAGGTTGTCGGCTGATGCTATCTTGATCACAACAACTTTTCCTTTCTTTACGAAATCTCGCATCAAGAGGTACTTGCGCTCAATGTGTTTGCCTGTCTTATGGGCTCGTGGTTCCTTCGAGTTTGCAACTGCACCACTATTATCACAATAAAGTGTAATAGACTTAGGCAAACTAGGTACTACATCCAAGTCCAATAGAAAGTTTCTGAGCCAAACCGCTTCTTTGGCTGCCTCAGAGGCTGCCACATACTCGGCTTCCATGGTGGAATCAGTAATACATTTTTGCTTGATACTCCTCCACACAATGGCTCCACCTCCCAAAGTAAACATAACCTGAGGTAGATTTCCTGGAATCCCTATCTGACTGAAAATCTGAGTCTGTATACCCCAAGGGAACTAAACTATCTGCCTGGTAAACTAGCATATACTCTTTAGTCCTTTTCAGGTACTTCAAAAGCTTTACGGCAGTCCAGTGCTCTTGTCCTGGGTTAGACTGATATCTGCTGACCATGCCTACGGCAAAGCAGATGTCTGGTCTCGTACATAGCATTGCATACATTAAGCTTCCTACTGCTGAAGCATAAGGAACTGCCTTCATGTTCTCTATCTCTTTAGGTGTCCTCGGACACTGCTCCTTGGATAGAGCAATTCCATGTCTAAAAGGTAAGAAACCTTTCTTAGAATTTGCATACTAAAACGAGTTAGTACAGTATCGATATAGGAAGCTTGGAATAAGCCCAACATCCTTTTCTTGCGATCTCGTAGAACTTTGATCCCAAGGATGTGACCTACTTCTCCCAAGTCCTTTATATCAAACTGTTTGGATGACCATACCCTTACATCAGATAATACCTTAACATTGTTTCCAATGAGCAAGATGTCATCCACATAAAGTACTAGGAACACCACCACGTTTCCGTCACACTTTCTGTATCACATGATTCATCCTGACATTGATCAAATCCATAGGATTTTATCACCTGATCAAAACAGATGTTCCAACTGGAAGCTTGCTTAAGTCCTAAATAGACTTTTTGAGCTTACAAACAAGATGCTCCTGGCCCTTTTCAATGAACCCGTCTGGTTGCTTGATATAGATGTCTTCCTCAAGACTTCCATTAAGGAAAGCTGTCTTGATATCCATTTTCCAAATCTCATAATCGAGATGAGCTGCAATAGATAAAAGAATCCGAATAGACTCAAGCATGGCTACAGGAGAAAAGGTTTCCTCATAATCGATACCCTCTCTTGAGTAAAACCTTTTGCTACAAGACGAGCTTTAAAGGTTTCAACCTTACCGTCTGATCCTCTTTTTCTCTTATAGATCCACTTGCATCCAATGGCTTTTACACCAACGGGTGGTTCTACAAGCTCCCATACCTGATTAGAATCCATAGATTCTATTTCAGATATCATTGCTTTTTGCCAAGACTCTGCATGATTATCTTGGAGTGCTTTATTGTAGGTACAGGGATCATAATCTTGTTCCTCAGGGACGAAGTCTGACGACTCTCCCAAGAACATATATCTATCAGGTTGTATCACAACCCTCCCACTACGATGAGGCACTATCAGTTGTGGTATAACATTTGTGACACGTTGTGCAGTTATTTGTGGTTCATCCTCTTGTACTGTTGGTACTGAAGTACTTGGTATCTCACGTCTCAGTTCTTCTAGAATAACTCTACTTGTGGGTTTATGGTTCATCATATAGTCTTTCTCTAAGAATCGGGCATTGGTGCTAACAATGACCTTCTGATCCTTAGGACTATAAAATAAACCTCCTTTCGTTCCTCTTGGATAGCCTACAACAAGCGTACTTCTGTACGAGATTCCAACTTATCTGCTTTCCTATTCAGCACATGTGCTAGACTACCCCAAATGCGAACATGTTTCAGACTAGACTTACGCCCAATTCACAGCTCTGTGGGAGTAAGAGGTACTGATTTAGAAGGAACCAAGTTCAAAATATAAGCTGCAGTCTCTAAGGCATATCCCCAAAACGAATCTGACAAATCCGAATAACTCATCATTGATCTAACCATCTCTATAAGAGTTTTATTCCTTCTTTCGGCTACACCATTCTGTTGGGGCATTCCAGGTACAGTCAATTGGGATGCAATCCCAGCCTCTGATAAATAATCCCTAAACCTCTAAAGAGGTACTTGCCACCACGATCTGATTGTAATGACTTGATACGTTTTCCATTACGTTTCTCTTTTCCTTAGCCTTGTACTCTTTGAATTTCTCAAAGCACTCAGACTTACGGCGTATCAAATAAATGTATCCATACCTTGAATAATCGTCAATAAATGTGACAAAATATTCAAAGCCACCTCTAGCTTGGATAGTCATGGGTCCACACAAATCAGAATGAACCAATTCCAACACATCTTTGGCCCTATACCCCTTTGCCGCAAAAGGCCTTTTAGTCATTTTACCTTCCAAGCAGGATTCACAGACTGGTAGTGCCTCCACTTCCAATGAACTCAAAGGTCCATCTTCAACCAGTCTTTGAATCCTTCTTAGGTTAATATGCCCCAATCGTAAGTGCCAAAGATATGTTTGGTTCATACAAGAAGGTTCTTTCTCTTATTTAAGTTAGATGACATATTATTCATTTCCATAAGTTGCATTATGGGCAAATATGATTAATGATATACAAATTATCAACCAATGCACCAGAACAGATAAAATGTTTATTCTTTCTAATAAAAATATTGTCATTAAAATAAACTGAATATCCATCCTTAACTAACATAGAAACAGAAACTAAATTCCTTCTAAGTGAAGGTGCATAAAGACAATCTCTCAATATCAAAGACTTATTTCTACCAAAAGATAAAGTAACATCTCCTAATGCAATGACCGATACTTTTGTAGCATCACCCATAAACAAGCATCTCTCCATCACTGAGCCGTCTGGTTTTCTGGAACCCTTGCAATGTATTGCAGACATGATTAGTGGCTCCTGCATCTACACACCAGGTGCCGGTAGATAACACCGCTAAACATGTTTCAACTAGTAGTAAATGAGATATACCTTCTTTGTTCCCTTGTTTGAGAAGTGGACAATCAGTCTTCCAATGTCCTGACCCTTTGCACTTGAAACATTTGCCTTTCGGCTTTTTTACCGTACCTTGAGGTCCCATGCCCTTCTTTGCTAAGTTTGCCTATTTCTGAATGTTATTCTTCTTCTTATCGCCTTTTGGCTTAGAAGTAGAAGCCTTTTCAGAAACAAAAACATGACCACTCTGCCTAAAGAGAGATTCAGCATCCTGTAGCTCTTTTGCAAGTTCTGCCAAACTATACAACCTTTGTTCATGTTGTAATTAAGGTAGAAATTGTCAAAACTTTTAGGAGAGTCCCGAGAATGATATCGACCTGGGTTTCCCCATCGATTTTAGCTCTAAGGATCTCCATCTCATTCAGATGACCCATCATCTTGAGAACATATCCCTTACTGGTGTGTCCTCAGCCATTTTTGTATTCATCAAACATTTCATAGCAAACTGCCTAGCTGTTCTACTCTGATGTCCGAAGAGTTCCTTGAGGTTATACATCATGTCATAAGCTGTGGCCATGGCCTGATGCTGATGTTGCAGTACATTTGACATAGATGCCAGAATGTAACACCGCGCCATCTCATCTGTCTTTTTCCACTTCTTATAAGCCTCTTTGACCTCTTCATCAGAGTTAGCATCAGGCTTAGGTGGGCATTCCTCAACAAGTACATGTTTGTACTCCTTAGCAGTCAGAACAATGTCCAAATTACGTTTCCAATCAATATAATTAGGTCCAGTAAGTTTGTTTTCTTTAAGAATCACCATAAGTGGACTGAAAGAACCTATTTTTTGAAATCCTGAGAATCACATAAATAAAATTATGTAGGACAAAAAAACTTTTTGAATTAACTAAATATTGATTCCCTCAAAACAATAATAAGAAATTCACCAACACCTTGAACACCATAAATTTAGCATCCACGATAGTGTGGACGTATACAAATTCAACTTTGTTCAAGTAGATTTTTCTTATTAATTTTCCTATCATGTCAATATAACTTTATGACAAATAAAATTAATATGCTGGTCTTGCTCTGGTCATACAAATAATAGCAGTGACTCCGATGGGGAGGATACCATTATTTGTATCTAAGTGTATACCATTACTTAATACTAAGTCCATTACCTTGTAATGAGTTCCTTCAGATGGAGAAGTGAACACATACTAGGTAACTTTCTCAATTATCCCTAAGAAAGTTTGTACTGGTGATCCATAATTATACTCATCCGATATGGAGAAAAGCACTAAAGCCAACATGCAAGTATAATTACATCACCTACAAACCAGTAATGGAGACCATAGGATTTATACTAAATAAAAATCCTCTCCCACTTAGTTATTTAATAATGAGGGTTTTTTACTAGTTGATATTATGTCCATGTTGTCCATTATTAATGTAGGCTTGGTTTTTCAAAAAAAAACAACCACACAATAATAAACATGCATAATTAAAAAAAGCAAAATGACAAAAATAAGAGAAAATATCCAACTATTATGGTCATCTTTGCTGCTCCGTCCTCAGAAACAGCCACCACCGCCATCACGATTGATAAAAAATAATTAAAATTACATCAATCCTATGCCTCCCGAAGGAGTTCACACATAATCTAGATTGAAAAATTAAATTAATAAGCACGATCAACCCTCGTGATTTTAATTACATCCACAGCAACAACAACATCCACGACATGTCCGTGGTTTAAACAACACAATCAAAAACATGCATTGGACCATAATAGTTGGATCTAAGATGCTTGCAAAAACCGAGTTAGAACAGATCTACATCTACCGACTATTATATAGTACAAGTTTTATGGACAACATGGACATATCAATCAATACGTAGATCCAAAGTGGCTCTGATACCAATTAATGGAACTGGAGATTCCCAGGACCCTTCCTTTGGTGTGCGTATTGATCGATAGAAAGTTAAACAGATCAAATACGTGTTCTAACCCTTCATAGGCGAAAACTAGGGTTCACAAATTATACCTGCGGCGGAAAGGAGACAAGTAATTCCTGGCAATCTCGACGACCCCAAGATCTTCTGCACGTATTCCTTCCTCGAGTTGGACGTCGTGTGGGCGACGATCTCCCAACCTTTTCTTCTCCTTGGCAGCACTCTCTTTCTCTCCTTACGTGAATCACGAATTTAGAGAAAATTTTAGATTTCTAATAATTAATCTGGCGGCCAGAGAATAGAGGATATATATAGGCTACGACAGGGACCATAAGGAGAAATTAGGGTTAGGCCTCCTAACGGATCTGGATATCCCGTGTTCAGCCCGAACACACAATCCAGGCCCATTAACAATAGCTCGGTCCACTAATGAGCTATTATTGCACTACCTCCCTAATCCCAAATTATGTTTGTGGGCTCCTTTTATTATATGCTCGTTTGGCTCCCTATGTTAAGATATCATATGTCCGTCGATCAAATTAAGTTACTGACAAGTATATTGATTCGACATCTTTTATCCTTTAGTAGTACCGCTCAACTTTATTTGTCATATCGGATATAATCCACCTGCAGGGTTTACATGACAATCCTTATGAGCTCCTTAAGAGGACATCATCAACCCGATGTATCGGGACATGGATTCTATTTATAATCAACAGCCCATCATACATACAATATTATTACCCAATTCATAGAGGTTGTTGATCCATAATGAATCTCACTCTTTTATGAGTCAAAGTAATGTACATTGCATATACATGTCCGTTATTAATCCGGATTAAGATTACAAGCATCCATAATAACAGAGGTGTTTGTTCTCTTATGTAGTCAGTACAAAGAGAACAACCTCAAGTGGTCCTGTTCAATACACACAAAGTGTACTAGTGTAAACCTATAGTCAAGATAGACTAATACCAGATTACACTACAACCTTTTCAATAGATTGTCCAAGTCCATCTAGGTTGTGAACTATTTATATACTCCATAGGAAACTGATAATATGATCTTCTGTGTGACACCACACCCATATTATCTACAATATAGAATATCAGACATTTACATTAACACTTGCAACAAATACAATATGCAAACATTTGCCCATATGATTCATTCAAAATTTAAGAAAATAAGGTTACTACAAAAGTGATGCTTTTAGTATATAACCCTAACACTAACATCTTGTAACATTTACTTGCTTGCTTGAGATTAAGACACTAGGCTTGTTCTTGACCATAAGAGACTATTGGCTTGTAGATAAACGCTCATGCATCTAGACAACCATGACCGTATTGCGAGGGGGTTGCACTTTAATGTACGTAGCTGGTTGTGTCTGTCTTCCGCTTTCTAGTATTCTAGTTCTGGGGCGTGACACCACAACAAGATTCAGTACCTTCTCATCAAAGTAGTGGACCACACCTACAACCAAACAAGGACAAGGTATAGCAGCTAGTCCGCAATAAGTTACTATTCCAAGCCACATCAGGTATAACAACACAATCCAAGAGTACCTTTACCAAACGGATAAGGTCACCTAACCACTCTAGGTGTAATGCCATCTAGAATAGTACATGGTCGCATAACTTCCAAGTCAAGTGAAGATAAAAGTACCTCAATAGCAAGTCTAAACATTATATACCATTCCTCAGTATCGAACAAGTCTATAGCATATAGTCTACCTATCGTTCCTCAGTGGCGAACGATTCTATGATAGATAGTGAGGAGGTAAACATCCAATTATATTCTCCGTACCCAAGCCCTAACACTATAAGTACTGGTCATCTATCATGCAATCCTAATAGTAGTTATAGCTAACGCTCGTCCTATATGTATCGCTGGCCAGCCGATACGCAAGTCTGAGGTCTATATAAAACTCGTGACAAGTGACAAATATGTGTCAATGCCAATGAATGTAGCAGTCTATCTAATCTAGGTATAATGTGTATAAAAATAGTACAAGTAACAGGAAATAGAAATAAGTAGTAGAGTTGCATATAGATATGACTATATAGCATAGTTTATCTTGCAAAAAATAAATACTAAATAAATACATGTAATATATGAGCTAAAGTAAATAGACAGTAGATGGCAAGGTATCTTGCCTGGGGTGGTGTATAGAAAATAGAAGGTCCTCATTCATATCATCAGAATTACAAGCAATGTAAAGTCTATCCTATAAATGCCCTCTAAAGCTGAAATAAATATCACGAACATTTTGGTATAAAAGAAATATCACAAATGCTAACCCAAAAGTCCAATTATGGACACAGGGGCAAAATCATAATTTAGGATCAATACAATGTCCGTCGTTAGACTCGTTTTGCACCGAAAAGCATGGCAGTACCTGTGAGACTCATCTCACAATATTGATATTTATATATGGATACATATTTTGTGCTGTATTTCATATTTTTTGATTTTAAGAGTATTTTAAAAATTTTCCAACTTATAGATTTTCTCCTTGACCGGTCTGCCGCCAGTATACCAGTGTACAATGACGGCATACCTGTCACCCCGTGTTTTTGTTATACATATTTTCAGTGTACGTATATAGATTTCTGACATTTGTCAGGTGACCCATGTTTTGACTTATCTTTCTTAGCCTTAACTCGATTTAATTTGGTTTGGTTCAACTTGGCTTGACTTTGCTTGGTTTGGGTTAGGTTTGTTTTAGATGAGAAGGGTTTTATATAAAAACCAATTTCTATCTCGCTCCTCCATTCATTTCATTTTCTTTCATCTCCTCCTCCAACCCAAGGCAAGTACTTCTTGCCAAATCTTGAACAATATTATTTGTTCATATTTGTTTGTTTCATTCTCTTCCTTGTATGATTCTAAGCCTCTTTAGAACTTGGAGTTTTTGGTTTTGATGTTTACATTTTCGTAGATCTAAGTTTGTAATTTTTCTTGTTTTTCTTGGTTTGATCTCTTAAACTTTATTATTTTCAAAAACTAATGGTTCCATGTTGTAGGAAATTTCATTTCTACCCAAATTTAGATTTTGAACCACTTGATTTCGATTTACTTTGAAGAAGTTATGACATTTTTGGTTCATGGGTTCCCGTACATCTTTTAGAGCTGCTGGTATGATGAACAGTGTCGCGCGCACGTTGCGCCGTGGGCAGTTTTTCCCGCGTGTGCTGTGCCACTTGAGCACCGTGCGCTCGTGCAATTTTTTGTCGTGCACCGTGTTTGTGTGCACCTTGCACCGTGGGCATTTTTGCCCGCGCGCGCAGCGCAACTTGTGCGCCCCACGCTCGCATAATTTTCTGTCGCGCATCGTGCTTAAAAAACTCAAAACATGAAAGTTGTAGATCTTTGTCTTGGTTTCAATAAACTTCTTGTTTCACTTAATTAGAGTTCTTATGCGACAGATAATTTCAATCATAGTTCTTGATCTTCTTGGCATATTTTTCGTACTTGGCATCGTGCCATTTCTCATCACGTGCGCACTTGGCGCCGCACCATTTTGCGTTGTGTGCGCCACATGGCACCATGCGCCATTTCTCGTTGTATGTGCCACTTGTTGTTGCGCGCCATTTTTTTTCGCGCGCCATCCAGTGCCATTCTTGCCGCGCACATTTTATTGTTATTTCTTTATAGCTCTTATCTTAATGTAATGTTTTTAGACCCTTGCATGGGTCCTATACTTAACCTAACTTGCAATGACCTGAATTGATAATTTGATATTTTCTTCAATTATAATGAATCTTTAACATGATTAGATGATCTTGTGTATTGTTCTATGCCATGTACTTACTTTCATTCACTCTTTCTCACATGCCATGATATGTCTTTCCTTTTGATTCTTTCTAATATGCTATGATAGTATTACCATGCCTTCTCAAATTTATTGTACTTTATAGTCTATGCCATGTCTAAAATTTCTTTATTGTGGCCCGTCGGGATGCACTCATGTTACATGTCTTTTTTGTTTACTAAATAGTGGCCCGTCGTGGCGCACACATGTTACATGTTTTCTTTACTTGCTAGATAGTGGTCCGTCGTGGCGTACTCATGTTACATGTCTTCTTTGCTTGCCCGTCGTGGCGTACTCATGTTACATGTCTTCTTTACTTGCTAGATAGTGGTCCGTCGTGGCGCACTCATGTTACATGTCTTTTTTGCTTGCTAAAAAGTGGCCCGTCGTGGCGCACTCATGTTACATATCTTCTTTGCTTACTAGATAGTGGCCCATCGTGGCGCCCTCATGTTACTATCTTCTCTGCTTACTAGATAGTGACCCATCGTGGTGCACTCTTGTACTTGTCTTTCCTTGCTTACATGATAGTGGCTCGTCGTAGCGCACTCTTTGCTTCAAGTTTATTATATATTTTCTTGTTGTGGCTTGTTATGGTGCATATTCTTGCTTTTGTCCAGTCTCGCATGTCCCATGTCTAGGACGGATTCTACGGAATGCCACACCCGGAATCCTAAATAAAAATATTAAGGATTTAACAAATAGATTGATCAAGTAGCTCATATAGAGAGATTTTCTTAGTTACAGGCGATCCCGTTATCCCGGCCACACCAGTGGACTGTAGCCTGTCGACGAGTAGGGCGCATTTCCAACACACTGTCATATGTTGCACTCTAAGTCACCTAATAATCTCTTACTTCTGAAATCTCTTGTAACCTTGCCTGGATAACCTGGATAGTCTGCAGGGCTTGTAATGCGGGAATATCTCAACTGCATATTCTTAGTAATTAGGATTGTGATAACCCTAGTTAGCTAATGTATAAAGTCGTACTCATTGCTTGGCCGTGATTGTTGTATGGAGTCCAGTTCAGTCTAGTTTTGGTCTAGGCAATGTCCATATTTGTTTTACTTTAGTAATTATTATTTATGCTTTACATTGTCGATAAATGATTAGAGACTAAGTTTTGTTCAGGAGAGTTACAACCCTGGTCCTTGTTTGGTTTATGGGTTGTAACTTGGATTCCGAAATAGTTCCTAAGTCATCTTGTTATTTGTCATCCTATTCAGTACTCACACGCTATAAATGATCCATATGATGTACATTGATTAGAGACTAAGTTCTGTTCAGGAGAAGAGTTACAATCTCGATCCTTGTTTCGGTTTACGGGTTGTAACTTGGGTTCCGGAATAGTTCCTGACTCATCTTATCATTGTCATTTTATATAGTTCTCACATGCTAACATGTCCCAGTTATCTCATATGCTCATATGTGCTTATCTTACATGCTCACATATACCAGTTCTCTTACATTGTTCAATTTATCTCACATGTTCACATGCTTCCTTTAATTCACATGTCTACAGTTTACCATATGTCACATGTTAATTATCTTATGCTCCATGTTGCTTCACTTATTGTCTTTTCTATTCTCGGGACAAGTGCATTGCTAGTGCACGAATCTCGATTTGTATTTACTTATTTCTGTCTCTATTCCTTGCTATGTTAGTTTTGCTGGTTTTAGTTCATAGTTTTGCTTCCTTGTGGTACTTGCTATGGGGTCTAACCCCACTGGTTTTATTTAGCCAGATTTGATAGAGGAGCCCGAAGGATCGTCCGTACCATCACTCGTTGGTGACTACCCGGAGCACCAGAGTACCTTATTGGATTTTTCTATATTATTCTTCCACTAATGATGTAAATTATTCTTTTGTGGCGTTTAGCCTCCGAGCACGTGTTTAGTTCGTGTTTGGATCTTGACATCTAGCCTACGGGCCTAAACATGATTTGTGTTATTCTAGGCTACAACTAGAGCTTATCATGTATGACTATTACTCTTGCTAGTTTTTCAATTTGTAGTACTAGCTTCATTATCATCCTGTATATAGTTTGGGACGCTTTACTATTTTATGTTTGATGATCATACTTCTTGTACTTTGCATATTTGTCTGTGATTGAAAAATCTAGAATTCTTGACCTAGGATTGACTGCTGGATTGTAGTAGTAACCCCCATGTCTTGACAACTTATACGTTATTTCGGAGTACTGGAGTACTTTGGTATAACGTAGCTGGCCTGGTCCGTCCCTATTTGCCAGTATTCTGGTTCTGGGGCGTGATAGTACCTATGGTCTCTAAAGTCAGTAAACTACATGTCTACGGGTCTGATTTGACGATGTAAACCAACCGTATGTCCAAAGTTGGATTCTAGTGGGCCATGCATAAATTTGCCCATTGGATCATGTCGCAAGCCCGCCAAAATATCGTTCCAGTCGACCTTCTCAGAATCAGACCAAAATTGGCACACAGGACCAAAAAAATGACACGGTCCTAATGGCATAAGTTTTGTCTCGAGATAATGAACATGCACGAAGTTATGAGCTAGTTTGCAAAAGGGGCCGATATGGGATATTTCGACCGATACGCTTCGATTTCGTCACACACGCACTACAAAATCGAGTTTCGTCGAATCCCACACGTCGACAACATCCATATGCATCTTTCAGCTCATGTATTGTGACCACGTTTCTCGGTTTGTCGGACGCACGCCGTATCGAAGTTTTCAAAAAAAAATTAACAGTTTGAAAACAGTTTTTCGTCAAAT